>CM070791.1:5409037-5571153 GCA_036346955.1 Dipus sagitta | reverse complement strand
GGGACATAACACTTGGCTTCTTCTACTACCTTTCAATGGCACCTTTGTATGTATGTGCACATGTGTGAACACGAATGTGGAAATCAGAGACAGCCTCAGGAGTCATTCCTCACCATCATCTCCCTTTGTTCAAATATCATCTCTCATTGTCTTGGACCTCACCAAGTGGTCTAGAATGCTAGCCTATGGGTTTCAGATATCCACTATATCTGACTTCCCAGTGATGGGATTACAAGTGTTTATCACCACACATGCTTTTTTATATGGTATCTGGGTATGAAATTCCAGTCCTCATGTCTTCATGGCAAGCACTTTACCAAATGAGCTATCTCCCTGGTCATAGTTTTGTAGTGTACTTTCCATGCTGAGCCCGAGGGATCTTTGATTGAAGACCACAAAGCTTTTTTTCCTATTTCCTTTTCTTATAAGCTTCATAGCTTTAGGTTTTCTAATTCAATTTATTTATTTTTTATATATGGAATGGTTAATTTTAATACTATTATAATTTTGTTATCCTGTGTACCAATTTCCACAGGGCTTAGTTTACAATCAATTAATACAACTCTATGGTTTATCATCCTGTTCATTGATTAACTTGGCTGGTTTTACATCAAAACATTAGTGAACTGACTATTATGTAAATATCTGGAACTATTTTCCTATACTTGCCCTACCATTGAAATTTAAGAGCATACATCTTGTGCCTTATGCTTCATGGCTTCAACAATGAGAAAACATATGAAACTGGATGAGTTACAACTAGAGTCTATACATTTGTGCATATGGTTCTCAGTAACCTCTTATTTCAATTCCTCTGAATAAACCATTTTATATAGTTGTACATCCTATAGGCGATTTTTTATACTTTCTAAAACTCAGGACCTAATATATTTGAAATGTACACTAGATCAAGTCAATGATATAAAAGAATATTAAATTTACATCCAACAAGATTAAGTGATTAAAAGCTTTACATTTCTAGATGATTCTCAATAACTTCTCTTATCAAAAAATAGTATATCTTGTGACAGAAAAAATTCATAACACAAAGCAATGGTTTAGCATCAAGTTGTTGAATAATAAATTCATAAGACATTGTGATGAGTAGGCTATCAAAATGACAGGGCTACAGAGAACAGCAATGGATCTGCCAGCCCAACATCATTTGGACAACTCTGCTGGTAGGCAAGACAGGAAACTGTCCCCTGAACTTGAAAAGAAGTGGAAGCCTTCCATATGACCAAAGATTTAAGAAACTTGAGATGATTCACTGCTGCTGGGTCTGGCCTAATGACTTCCAGAGAAGTAAATAACGAGGTGTGATATTTTGGCCTTCTCAGAGCCAGGGGCATGATCCCATTCTTTGCCCCTAAGCACCTGTGGCCCAGGGCTTGGGGAAGTGGCCTACCCAAACAGCCATATACTGTCACAGGGAGTGAGAGGCCCAAAGGTGCCTAGAGTGTGGCATGCTCTCTGGGGGCCTCTCACTTTCATCTAGCAATTGAGTTGTTCCAGGACCACCTTATCTGCACCTGGAGCAGGTGAGGTGAGCAGGTGTGACTGGTCACCAAGGGAGGTGGTGGAAAGGGAATGTGAATCCAGATGCACCTTGGAGGGGGCATTTGGATTTGCATGAGATGCCCATGGGTCAGGGTGAGCACCTCTGTGTGCTTGCTGTCATCTTGTGTGTCTAGCTTATGTGGGACCCGAGAGTTGAACACAGATCCTTAGGCTTCACAGTCAAGCGCCTTAACTGCTCAGCTCTGTCTCCCGTCCTCTAGGATGTTTTCATCTGACAAAATCTAGCACAGAATTTAGCATGTTCTACTTGATACAGAAAATATCACAAAAAATAGTTAAATATACAAATTCTGCTGCAATACTTACCCTCTTTCCACAAGTTTTTTTTTTTTAATTAGTCAGTTCTGTATTCAGCAAATACAGTCAGTTTGGTACATTATTAGGCTCATCCGTGACCTACCCCCTCCCCTTGGCCCCTCCTTGTTGAGGTATACGGGTCATGCATTGTGGAGTTAGCCCACAGTTATGGGTAAGCTAAATGTCTCTGTAGATCATGACCCAACATGTGACTCTGACATTCTTTCCGCCCCCTCTTCTGCAAAATTTCCCTGAGCCATGTTGGGTTCGTTTTTAGTCTGCTTCAGTGATGAGGTGTTGGGGGCCTCTGAGGCTCTGGTTCTCTGATTTGGTAGGAGTTGATTTTTCTCTGTGCTGATCTCCTTCCCCCTTGTGCTGGTATCCGGTTCATCAGGAAAACAGCCCCCTTGCTTGTTTCTCAAATTTTTCTTAGTTTCAGCCGGGGCCCTTTTGAGGTATGATGGGGTGGCTCTCTCCTTAGGATCTACATCTATCTGAAAAAGAGAAGCAGATTCTCCAACGGAGAGTAAGTTAGCACCAGGACAAATGAGATAACCCTTACTTTTTTTATATATAGAGAGAGAATTTAATAGGTGTAGGCCCTCTTGTAGCCCACAATTGATGGTAGCTTGATATTGGAGAGTGGGCTTATGTTTGGATGTGGTTCTGACTGGTTTCCCAGCTCCAGCTATGCGTCCCATACCAGTGAGGGGATCAGTTAGCCAAATTGAGAGCAGTTGGTTCCCACCATGGCTGTGTTCCACCACTGCACTTGTGTGGGCATCACAACAAGTTATTTGCTGCTATGTAGGTTAGACCATGCGTTGCTTCGATAGATATTGGTCAATTTCCCCCAGTCGCCCATGTAGCACCTTCTGGCACTAGACGCGCTGACTGTCTGGGGACTGACTCTCATCCAACTTCCAGCCATGCCATTCTAATTTGCATGTCAATCACATAAGGTATCTTCAGCAGTAGGGTCTTACCACTAACCTTTGGTGGGTCATCAAGTACTCTGACAGAAATCTGTCTATCTTTCAGGAAACCTTGTAGGTCTCTCTGATCAAAAGCTCATTGTGGATGATAGCCCCATGCTGGATCTGGGAGTTACAGGTCAGTGCCCACTAAGAAAATGAGGAAAAAGATAACTAATATAGAAGAGTTAGAGAAGAGAGAGAGAGACAGGGAGAGGGGAAGTGAGGGAGGGAAGATGTAGGAGATTAAGGTTAGTCTTGATCTTACCCTCTCCAGTGTCTTGTGGTTCAGGTGTTCCCTGTAAGGGCCTGGTGAAGGATCAGACATTTTGTCTGTCTTTTAGTAAATAGAAGATTATGGTACCATTGCCGTTTGGGTCTACATTTGTGTTTCCCACCCCTTTGATGCCCTCCCCTCCCTCCCCTTCTATACTAGTGGCTAGCCTAGGAGATGCTTGCTGGGTGTGTAAGGTATCTTGGGTAGATTCAGGTTAGGTGCTGTAGATGAGTGAGACTATGTGGCCATTTTTTTTCTGTGATTGGGTAAGTTCACAGAGAATGATCTCTTCCAGGTTCAACCATTTTTCCTCAAATTTCATTGTGTCATTTTTTCTTACTGCTGTATAGAATTCCATTGTGTAGATATACCACATCTTAGTTATCCATTCTTCTAGTGATGGACATCTGGGTTGATTCCAGCACTTAGCTATTACAAATTGAGCCGCTATAAGCATGGTTGAGCAAATCTCTTTAGTCTGTGGTTTGAAGGTTTTAGGGTAGATGCCCAGTAAGGGAATAACTGGGTATGT
Source organism: Dipus sagitta (assembly GCA_036346955.1). NCBI lineage: Eukaryota > Metazoa > Chordata > Mammalia > Rodentia > Dipodidae > Dipus > Dipus sagitta. The sequence goes on along the minus strand of CM070791.1, from coordinate 5,567,492 downwards.
TGGTATCTCTATACTCAGCTTTTTCAGAAGTCTCTATATTGCTCTCCAAAGTTGTTGTACCATCCTACATTCCCACCAACAGTGGATGAGTGTTCCTACTTCTCCACATCCTTGCCAGCATTTATTTTTATTTGATTTTTTGATGTTTGCTATTCTTATTGGGGTAAGGTGGAATCTCATAGTTGTTTTAATTTGCATTTCTCTGATGATTAGGGATGCTGAACATTTTCTTAAGTGTATGTTTGGAATTTCTATTTCTTCCTCTGTGAACTGCCTGTTCAGCTCTTTGCCCCATTTTGTGAGTGGGGTGTTTGACTTCTTACTGTTCAATTTTTTGAGTTCTTTGTAAAATCTAGAGATTATTCCTCTATCAGTTGGATAACCCACAAATATTTTCTCCCATTCTGTGGGTAATCTATTGGCTTTGCTTATTGTATGCTTGTCTGCAAAGAAACTCTTCAGCTTCATGTGGTCCCATTGGTTGAGTGACAGATTAAGTTCATGAGCTACTGGGGTTTTGTTCAGGAAGTCTTTTTCCATTCCTATGTCATGGAAAGTACTTCCTAAATTTTCTTCCAGTAGTATTCGAGTTTCTGGTCTTATATTGAGATCTTTGATCCATTTGGACTTGAGTGTAGTGCATGGTGAAATGTGTGGGTCAAGTTTCAGTTTCCTGCATATGGTTATCCAATTTGTCCAGCACCATTTGCTGAAGATGCTGTCTTTTTTCCAGCCTATATTGTTTGGGCCTTTATCGAATATTAAGTAGCTATAGTTGCTTGACCCAAAGTCCGGGTCCTCAAGTCTATTCCATTGATCTGTAGTCCTGTTTTTATGCCAGTACCATGCTGTTTTTATTACTATGGCTTTGTAATATAGCTTTAGATCAGGTATGGTGATGCCTCCAGAGGTATTTCTTTTGCTGAGGATATGTTTGGAAATGTGAGGCCTCCTGCCTTTCCATATGAAATTTGAGATCATTTTTTCTATCTCTGTGAAGAACACTGTGGCGATTTTAATTGGAATTGCATTAAACCTGTATATTGCCTTTGGTAGGATTGTCATCTTCACAATGTTAATTCTGCCTATCCAGGAACATGGGAGGTCTTTCCATTTTCTCAAGTCCCCCTCAATTTCTTTTTTGAGTGTTTTTAGGTTTTCATTGTATAGATCTTTCACTTCCTTGGTTAACATTATTCCAAGGTATTTTATTTATTTTGTTGCAATTGAAAATGGGACTATGTCCCTTATTTCTTTTTCTGTATCTTTGTCCTTTGCATAAAGAAAGGCTGCTGATTTTTGTGCTTTGATTTTGTATCCTGCTACTTTGCTATAGGAGTTAATCACCTTCAGGAGTTTTGGGATGGAGTCTGTCGGGTCTCTTACATATATAATCATGTCATCAGCGAATAAAGCTAACTTAACTTCCTCCTTTCCAAATTGTATCCCTTTTATTTACTTCTCCTGTCTTATTGCTTGAGCTAGGACTTCCAGCACAATATTGAAAAGCAGAGGTGAGAGTGGACAACCCTGTCTTGTTCCTGATCTTAATGGGAATTCCTCCAGTCTCTCTCCATTAAGTATTATTTGGGCCTTCGGAGCTTCGTATATTGCCTTTATTAGGTTAAGATATGAACCAACCATGCCAACTCTCTCCAATGTTTTGAACATGAAGTGATGTTGAATCTTGTCAAAGGCTTTTTCTGCATCTATCGAAATGATCATGTGGTTTTTATGTTTAACCTTGTTTATGTGGTGTATTACATTGACAGATTTCCGTATGTTGAACCACCACTGTGTTCCTCGAATGAATCCCACTTGGTCAAGGTGGATAATGGTTTTGATGTGTTGTTGGATTCGGTTTGCAATGATTTTGTTTAGGATCTTTGCATCTAAATTCATCAGCGAAATAGGCCGGTCGTTTTCTTTTCTTGTGGCATCTCTGCCTGGTTTTGGAATTAGGGTGATGCTAGCTTCATAAAAGGAGTTGGGTAGCTTTCCCTGTTCACCAATTGTGTGGCACAGTTTGAGGAAGATTGGTTTGAATTCTTCCATGAAGGTTTGATAGAATTCAGCTGAGAAGCCATCTGGTCCTGGTCTTCTTTTTTGGGAGGTTTTTTATTACTTTTTCAATCTCCATGAGTGTGATGGGTTGATTGAGGTGATTAATCTGCTCTGTGTTTAGCTTTGGTAGATGGTATGCGTCCAAGAATTTATCCATCTCCTCCACATTATCCAGTTTTGTGGAGTAGAGGTTTTTGAAATAAGTCCTGATGATTCTCCCAATTTCACTTATGTCTCTTGTGATCTCCCCTTTTTCTTTTTGAATTTTGTTAATTTGAAGCTTCACCTTTTTTTTGCTTGATCAGATTGGCCAGGAGTTTGTCAATCTTGTTTATTTTTTCAAAGAACCAGCTCTTTGTTTTGTCAATTGTCTTAATTGTTTCCTTGGTTTCCAATTCATTGATTTCTGCCCTGATTTTAATTATTTCTTTCCTTCTGGAGCTCTTTGGGGTGGATTTTTCTTGTTTTTCCAGTGCCTTTAGGTGGATGGTTAGGTTATGGATTTGGGACCTTTCTGTCTTTTTTACAAAGGCATTGAGTGCCATGAATTTTCCCCTGAGGACCGCCTTCATTGTGTCCCATAAGTTTTGGCACGATGTGTTCTCATTGTCGTTCAATTCCAAAAATTTTGAAATTTCATTTTTTATTTCATCCACTATCCATTTATTGTTTAAATGTGTGCTGTTCACTTTCCAGGTGCCTTTGGGATTCTTCGTGGGTCTTTTGTTGTTGATTTCTAGCAATATAGCATTGTGATCAGATATCATGCAGGGAATTATGTCAATCTTGCTAAATATGTGGAGGCAGTCTTTGTGACCCAATATCTGGTCTATTTTAGAGAATGTTCCATGGACTGCTGAGAAGAATGTGTAATCTGTGGATTTGGGATGGAAGGTTCTGCAGATGTCCGTTAGGTCTAAGTGATCTATGGTTTTGTTGAGCTCTCTTACTTCCCTGTTGAGTTTCTGTTTGGATGATCTGTCTATTACTGATAATGGTGTTTTGAAGTCCCCAGTTATGATGGTGTTTGTGGTTATTTCTGTTTTATTGTCAAGTTGGTTTTGTTTTATGAACTGTGGTGCCCCTGTGTTTGGTGCATACAGATTTATGATTGTAATATCCTCTTGATGGATCGTTCCCTTGATAAGTAGGAAGTGGCCTTCTTTGTCTTTTTTGATTATATTTGGTTTGAAGTCTATTTTATCCGATATTAATATAGCTACACCTGCTTGTTTCTTATTCCCATTTGCTTGGAATACTGTTTTCCACCCTTTCACCCTGTGGAGTTGTCTGTCTTTAATGGTGAGGTGGGTTTCTTGAAGGCAACAGATTGAGGGGTCTAATTTTTTGATCCATCCTGTTAGCTTGTGTCTCTTGATGGGTGAATTAAGGCCATTAATATTTAGGGTAATGACTGTGAGATTTGATTTGATCCCTGCTATATTGTGATGGTAAATGTGGGTTGGTGTTTTCATGGACATTGAAGTTTTTTGTCCCTACTCTGAGTTTGGTTGTTGTGATCTGCTTCTTGTAGGCAATTGTGTTTGATTATTTTTTTCTTCTCTGTGGAGAATTTCCTGAAGTACACTCTGTAGGTTTGGTTTTGTGTTCATATAATTGTACAGCTGAATTTTGTCATGGAAAGTTTTTCTTTCACCATCTATTATGAGGGATACTTTTGCTGGGTAGAGTAGTTTGGGTTGGAAGTCATAGGTTCTTAGACTTTGCAGTGTTTCATTCCAGGCCCATCTAGCTTTCAGGGTTTCCATTGTGAAGTCTGTAGTAATTTGGATGGGGTTACCTCTGAATGTGGTGTGCTGTTTTTCCCTAGCTGCTTTAAGGATTTTCTCTTTGGTGTCAGTGTTTAGAGTCTTAATGATAATATGTCTTGGAGAGTTTCTCCTTTGGTCCAGTATGTTTGGAGTTCTATTGGCTTCTTGTATCTTGATGGGCCTTTCTTTTAAGAGACTGGGGAAGTTTTCTTCAATTATTTTGTTAAATAAGTTCTCCATGCCTTTGGTCTGGATTTCTTCTCCTTCTGGTATTCCAATGATCCTGATATTGGTACGTTTAACTGTATCCCACAATTCCCTCATGTTCTGTTCACAGGAGCTTTTAAACTTACTGAAATGTTTGAGCTCTCAAACTGTTTCTTCCATCTTGTCTCCCAGATCAGAGTTTCTATCCTCCACTTGGCTGACTCTATTCTTGAGAGCTTCTAGTGAGTTTTGGACTTGTTCAATTAAGTTTGCATTTTCTATTACTTTTCTATGTATATTTTCCATCCCTCTGTCAAGCTCCCTTTTCACCTCATTTTCTGATTTTCTTGATGATTCTTGGAGTTCATCCTTGCATTTCTTTATGTCTTCATTTAGCATGGCCAGCTGATTTTTAAGGTCTTCTTTTTTTTTTCACTCTCCCTCAAGTCTCTTAACTCTCTTTGAAATCCTTCCATTTTCTTATCCAATCCTTCCAATTTCTCATCTATTAGTTCTAGTTTAGTGATGGCAGCATCCACACGATTGTCGGCCCTTTGTTGCTTTCCTTCAAGTTCTACCAATAGGTTGGTTAGAGTTGCATTGCTCATACCTTCAGTTTGGTGTTCTGGTCTTATTGGTTCTTGTATGTTTTGGTTAGATGTATTCATTGTGGGACTGGGTGATCTAATTGGATTTTCTTGCATTTGATTATTGTTATTTCTTTTGCGCTGTGTTCTGCCCATAACAGTGTATGGGCAGATAGGTGGGCGTATCAGCCTGGGCTCAAGAACAATGGGAATCTTTTGCAGCCTGGGGGCATTGCCAAGAAGCCTGGGCTTTGGCTGTCACTTGCCAAAGCCGCCTATCTACTGCCTGGCAGAGGCGCCGAAGTTGCCTGAGTTCTCAAGCGGTAATGTGCCAAAGCTGCCTGCGTTCAAACTAGGAGTGGCACTGAGGCACCAAGCACTGATGCCGCCCAAACTCTGGCTGGGCACGCTGGGAACCGTAAACAGTCTGCGCTCCCCTGCCACAGGACAATTGTGGACGGCCGCGTGGCAGACAGATAGGAGATGGGACCTGAGCTTTCTTTCCCCGGGATTTGCAGTGCAGCTAGGCGGTCGCCATCTTGGCCTGAAAGTCCACACAAGTTTTTAATTAGCATTACTCTATAGATGTTACATCCAAAAAACAATACAAATCCATTTTTATAATTAGTACTTTATACAATGTTATCTTCCATCTGCATTGAGAGAAGCATGCATAGATACATTCATAGTTAATTCAGGACATTATTTACCTTTCTCATTGTGACAAAATACCTGACAGAGGTAAGTTAAGGAGGGCTTTATTTTAGCTTACAGTTCAAAGGATATAGTTCTTCATGGTGAAGAAGGCATGGCAACAGGAGTGGGAAGCAGTTGGTCACATTCAGTCTCCCGTCAGGAAGCAGAGGCATGAATGCTGATGCTCAGCTATCTTTCCCCTTTGTCCTCACCTGAGACCTCAGCCCATGAAATGAAGCTGCTCACAGTTAGTGGAGGTCTTCCCCTAATCTAGATTCTACCTCACAGTCATGCCTAGGGATTTGCCTGCTAGGTTATTCTAGTTTAAGTCAAGTGAACAAGTGATATTTACCATAACATTTTATCATCATCCTTACATTTAAGTTTTAGGTTTTCTTCATTTGTTCTTGTGAAGTTGAATAACTATCTGGTGTCATTGTCTTGCTGTGATGGACTTTTCTTTTTTATAATACCTGTTCTTGCTATTGTTGTCCAACATTTTATATTACTGTATCTTACAAATCCAAGAGCACAATTATGTACATATTGTTTTATATGATTGAATTTAAAGCTTGTGGATAAGTGAAAGAAGAAATATATAATTTCTTTACTGTCTTTTGTAATTGAGTGCATAAATTCCTTTTCCAATCTTCTTTCTGTGGATTTAAATTACTGGGTTGTGTCCTTTATTAAAACATTATATTTTTATGCTAATTCTCATAGGCAAGTTGGCTAATTTTATATGAGTGATGTATTTTCCTTCAATTTTAAAATGTAAGTTTGCATCATCCTACAAAATGGGCTTCATTATGATGTTTTAAATATTTAAATTATTTATTTATTTTACAGAGATAGAGATGAAGAGTGAGAGAGAGAGACAGAGAGACAGAGAGACAGAGAGACAGAGAGAATGAGAACGGGTGTTCCAGGGCCTCCAACCACTGCAAATGAACTCCAGATTCATGTGCCAGCTATGAATCTGGCTTATGTGGAATCTGGAGAAATTGAACCTGGGTCTTAGGCTTTGCTGGCAAGCACCTTAACCTTTAAGCTACCTCTCCAGCCCATCATTATGACATTTCTATAATGTTTATTTATACCTGGATCCTCTCACCCTTCACCACTTTCTGATATCCCTTGTACTTCCTCATCCCCTGAGCACCCTCAGTAAATCCATACTACTCTATATTACTTTATATTACCCATGCTTTCCTTCCTCTTATAAGAAAAAATACAATAATTATATCTGTATGAGACCAGCCTATTTTATTTAATATGATGACAAAGAGTCCCATCCATTTTCTTCAAATATAATTTTGTGTCCTTTATGACTGAATAAAATTCATTTTTTCTACATAGTATATTTTCCTTACCATTTACACTTTGGATGGATAAGAATCCAAATCATGGCTATGGTGAAGGGTGCAAAACTTTTGGTGACCTTGTATTTTTGGAGGATGTCTCCAAAAAATGCTACATATGAATCACACAGTTCAGGTTTTGAGGAACATCCATATTGATTTCCAGGGTGGATGCATTTCTAATATTATTTCATAAGCATTCCTTTTCCCCTATATCCCCCCTAATATTTTTGCTCATTTTCCATGATTATAAAAAATATCCCATAGTAATACCCTCCCTCCCCCCAGTTTCCCCTTTACAACTTCATTTTCCATCATATCCCCTCCCATTTGCTTTTTTAGAGGTAGGGTCTCACTCCAGCCCAGACTGGCTTGTAATTCACTATGAAGTCTCAGGGTGACCTTGAACTCATGATGATCCTTCTACCTCTGCCTTCCAAGTGCCAGAATTAAAGGTGTGCACTATCATACCAAACTCAGAATTTTTATTTATGTACGAATATTATTAAATTCCTGATAGAAAATGTATTACATGTGCATATTACTTTTGGTGACATGACCCTTTTTAATAATACTAATTCTGTTTATCTATAAAAATGGAAGTCTATTTTTATATTATATTTTCTAATCTCTTTCCAAAGGGTTTCATTGTGGAAGTATTAAATAGCTTTTGTTCAGTTTACTTTTAGGTTTTACAAGGTATTTTAAAGGGAATTGTTTTCTTAATTTTGTTTTCAACGATTCCCCATTGGTATACTAGTCTTTATTTTGGTTTTGTATTCTGCTACATTACTGAAACTATGTGTACAATCTAAGCATCTCCTCATGTAACTGTTCTTTTAAGTACAGGATCATATTGTTTGCAGTGATAATTTGAATTTTCCCTTTTCTATTTAAATCCATTGCAATAATTTTTCTTGTCGTAGTATACAAGCAGAGGTTTCATGGTCTAATTTGAATTAGAAGGGTAAGAGTTGACAGCCTTGTCTCACTCTTCGCTTTATAAAATGCACTTTCAGTTTTCACCTTAACAGTAACTATATGTCTATGGTATAAGCTTTGTTATGTTGTGATGATTCTTTACTCCTTGTTTCTTAAAACCTTTGAACATGAAAGAATGTTGAATTTTGTCTCATGGTTTTTCTCCATAGCTCATTGTTACCCACTTGGTTAAATTTTGGTAAGTGACATATGACTGGAAATTTTATTAAATTCACATAATTTTTCTGTCCAAATTTATTATCGTCCTATTTTTCAGAATGTTCCCTAAGGATCCTCTGAATATCATGAGTACCTTTTTTCCTTATTAATTTAAAAGTTTTCCTTGAAAATTTGCTCATTTCCTTATTTAAATTTGTCTATCTAGTAATTTTGGAAATGTATTCTTTTCCAAGCTGTCATGTTTATGATATCTCTTCTTTGTATATATTCCCTTTAATTTTCTTCTGTAATACTTGCTTACCAATTAAGAATGACTTTAGTTTGTAATTACCTTAGAGAGCTTTTTTCATAGATATGAAATGATAACATATGTGGATATAGAAATTTTTGGTGACATTTACTATAAGGGCTTGAAATGTATAACTCCGTGCTTTTATCATGTAGAAGTTACCTTCTTGTTGCTGGGAGAAAACACCAAAGCAGAAGCAGCTTATATAAAGCAATGGTTTATTTCAACTTACAGTTTTGAGGGAAAGATTCATTATGGTGATAACACATGGAAAAACACACAACATGTGGGTATCACATTTCCAGAGCAGCAGGAAAGAAATAGCCTGTGTTAAGGAAGTTGTGTACCCAGGGTGGGCTGGACTAAAAAAAAATTATGTTCCACTGCTTTGTTACATAACTCAATCAAGGTTACATCGCACAAACACTCAACAACTCTCCCAAATTTCCACCAGCTGAAACCAAGTATTAAAAGTACATGAGCCCAAGGGAAACCAATTTAATTTAAATAACCACCCTTGGTTTTCAAGGTTTTTCTTTGAGATGTCTGATGTATTTCTTATAAATTTGTTTTTGTATATGCTTTGGCTCTTCTCTCTTGCCACCTCAATATGTGTTTCTTGTGTATTCATGAAATGTTATTTAGAATAAATGAAGAGAGGTTTTTTTTTTTTTTGTAGTCATAAGTACCTCCTATATTTATAGGTCCACATTTTCCCTTAAATTTGGGAACTTTTCTGCTATAATTTTATAAGTAGATTTATTTGACTTTTGTTCACCTGACTACTCCTTTTAGCTCATGTAACTGTAGGTTTCCCAAATACCCTTGAGGTGGTAGTCTTGCATTTTTACTTTATGAGACTTTGGATATAATTCCTCAACTTTGTACGTAATCCTGGGTATCACTTTTATTGACTAATCAAGATCATTTGTGATGATTCTTTTAATTGAAGTTTTTGGCTTACTGACTCTTTTTCTTCTCCAAAATTTCACTGGTTCTTCTTGTTTTGTAGGATCTCAACCTCTTTGATCAATATCTCCATCAAGTTGTAGAATTTCTTGTACAAGTACTGAATCAGCTTTGTTATTTCATTCATTTGTTTATTTTTTTTTTCTGTTTGAGGCCACCAACAACATTTAGTATCAGAATTTTAAGTTCTTTATCTGGCATTTCACAAGTTAAACCTCTTGGGTTTCAGTTACCAAGGGTTTACGTACATTTGCAAAATTGATACATTTCTTGATTTCTACAGTGCAACTTGTACATTTATTATGATACAGATGACTTCTGTGTTTATGTAGGGACTTCACCGTGAGCAATGCTGGGGTCCAGCCCTGGCTTGAAGGAGGGTCCCCGAAGAGAGGTGTGAAAGGGAGTGGCGCAATAATGACTCGAATTCAAGTTCTGGTGCAAGCTGACAGGCTAATGCTGAAGGCAGCTGAGTTTTTCCATCTTTCTCTCTCTGCTTCTCTGTTTCCATTTTTTTCTTTTTCTATTTTTCTATTTTTTTTTGTTTTTTCTTTTTCTCTTTTTTTGTCTTTTTCTCCGTTTTCTGTTTTTCCCTGCTTCTATGCGTCTCTGCTTCTCTGCTGCCACAGCTCTTGGCCTCAGTCTTTTATTTTCTGATCACATCATGCAAGAGCAAACTTCAAGAAAGGTACAGTTTCACAGAATTCATATCAACATTTTGTTATTCCTTTTCATCAAACAATCCCATAATTATTCACCTCAAGTAAAGTCGTCAGGCCCTTATAATGATTAATTGTTTTCACATTTTCCACATGTATGTGCGGTCAAGCACCTGTGATTTCCTGAACTTCTACTTTCAATTACTATATTAAAGGTGAGAGGCAAAACAACCACAAATGGGAGTTCCCATCATAAATCACTGATCCAATAGATCTATTTATCCCTCAATCATTTATTTTCAATTTTTCCTTTTCATGTCTCTCCAATACTTAGACTTTGGTCCCCCCAATTGAACTCTTTCTGACTTTGGTTGTTTTTCTGTAAGAACTCTTGGTAAAGAGTCATAGTTTGCTGCAATTGCTACCATTTAGAAAAAATTAGTTATAGAACAATTTTTACATTGTTCCAGGAGGTTCATTGTTTTCTCCTAAGTGTACTGTACTCCATGCCTGACTTTCTTTAAGGCCTTTAAGGAAAACAATTATCTCTGATCCATTTTCTTGTTTTTCCAGTTCTATGCCAGAGCCTCTTTCACATACAATGATCAACACTTCATTAACACCAATTTTTACTGGAAAAGTAAACTTAGAGATTGGGACACCAAGTGAAAGACAGAGAAAGACAAACATTATACAGAAAACCACAGATATCTGTAGCATAGAGAGCCAAAGATTTTTCTATAGAGGGGCCACATTGGACTTCAAGGAAAAGACAGCTGGGTTGGAACTGTCATGCAGCTCTTCAGCACTTGATTCCTCGTGATCCTGAAATGGCATGCTTGCCATCTCCAGCAGAGCAGAATTCTTCTGGGCCCTTAATCCCTGCCATTGCTCTGAAGAGAGAGAGACAGGGACTGAGATAAAGACAGGGGGAGTGAGGGAGGAAATTATGTCAGACAGCATGACAGTGATTCTAGAACAAGACAGATATTTCTATGTAGTAATGACATAATAGAGAATCTTGGTTCCTAAAACAATAACAGAAACATAAAAGTGCTACGCTGCTTTAGAAAAAATAAAAACAAGAGATTTAAAACACAAATGTAGAGACTTCTGGCCAAGATGGCAACCGCCTAGCTGTGCTGCAAATCCCAGGGAAAGAAAGGCAAGATATTAAGGGTATATAGTGGCTTCTAGGGGACATAATTCTGGGAGGACACAGAGGTGGAGGAACAGGGAATCGCGGATCCCCTCGCGGGCAGGTAGCCCACCCCTCCCCCTGAATAACCGCCCTGTTCACAGCACCGCCGCTGCTGCTGCTCCTGCACTGGCCGCCACTGCTGCCACCACGCGCCGATTGTTCTCTGCCTGTGGAAGCTTGGACTGCTCCCCACTCTCGTCCACTCGCCCACTTACTGAGTGAGCTCAGTCCCACAGCAGCTGCCATGCAAGCTCAGACTGTGTCTCTCGCTTGCGACAGCTCAGGTGCCATCCCCTACCTGTCCGCCGTGCCGACTGTCCGGCATTGTCCTGTGGCGGGGGAGCGCAGACTCCTCCCAGGTCCCAGTGTTCCCAGCCAGAGTTCGGGCTGCTTCAGTGCTTGGTGCCTCAGGGCCACTCCTAGCTTGAACGCAGGCAGCTTTGGCACATTCCCGCTTGAGAACTCAGGAAAATTTGGCGGCCCTTCCAGGCAGTAGATAAGCGGCTTAGGCAACTGAGAGCCAAAGCCCAGGCTGCTTGGCAACTGCGCAGGCTGCCTAAGATTACCATTGTTCTTGAGCCCATACACTGTCATGGACAGAACACAGCGCAAAAAAAAAAAAAAAAAAAAAAAAAAAAAAAATACCAAGAAAAATCAAATGCAAGAAAATCCAGTTAGATCACCCAATTCCACAATGAATACATCTAACCAAAACATAGAAGAACCAATAGGACCAGAACAGCAAATTGAAGGTATGAGCAATGCAACCCTAACCAACCTATTGGTAGAACTTGCAGGAAAGCAACAAAGGACCGATAATCGTGTGGAAGAAATTCAGACCAAAGGCATGGAGAACTTATTTAACAAAATAATTGAAGAAAACTTCCCCAGTCTCTTAAAAGAAAGGCCCATCAAGACACAAGAAGCCAATAGAACTCCAAACAGACTGGACCAAAGGAGAAACTCTCCAAGACATATTATCATTAAGACTATAAACATTGACACCAAAGAGAAAATCCTAAAAGCAGCTAGGTAAAAACAGCACACCACCTTCAAAGGTAACCCCACCAGAATTACTTCAGACTTCTCAATGGAAACCCTGAAAGCTAGAATGGCCTGGAATGAAACACTGCAAAATCTAAGAACCTATGGCTTCAACCCAAACTACTCTACCCAGCAAAAGTATCCCTCATAATAGATGGTGAAAGAAAAACATTCCAAGACAAAACTCAGCTTTACAATTATATGAACACAAAACCAAACCTACAGAGAGTATTTAAGGAAATTCTCCACAGAGAAGAAAAAAATAATCGAACACAATTGCCTACAAGAAGCAGATCACAACAACCAAACTCAGAGTAGGCACAAAAAACTTCAATGTCCATGAAAACTCCAACCCACATTTACCATCACAATATGGCAGGGATCAAATCAAATCTCACAGTCATTACCCTAAATATTAATGGCCTTAATTCACCCATCAAGAGACACAAGCTAACAGGATGGATCAAAAAAGTTGGAAGAGAGTCAGTCCCCAGACAGTCAGCGCGTCTAGTGCCAGAAGGTGCTACATGGGCGATTGGTGGAAAATGACCAATATCTGTCCAAGCAACGTATGGTCTAACCTACTTAGCAGCAAATAACTTGTTGTGATGCTCACACAAGTGCAGTGGTGGCACACAGCCATGGTGGGAACCAGCTGCTCTCAATTTGTCTAACTGATCCCCTCACTGGTATGGGACCCATAGCTGGAGCTGGGAAACAAGGCAGAACCATATCCAAGCATAAGCCCACTCTCCCATATCAAGCTACTATCAATTGTGGGCTACAAGAGGGCCTACACCCATTAAATTCTCTATATAAAAAAAGTAAGGGTTATCTCATTTGTCCTGGTGCTAACTTACTCTCCATTGGAGAATCTGCTTCTCTTTTTTAGATAGATGTAGATCATAAGGAGAGAGCCACCGCATCATACCACCAACGGGCCCTGGCTGAAACTAAGACAAATTGGTGAAACAAGCAAGGGGGCTGTTTTCCTGATCAACCAGATACCAGCAGAAGGGGGAAGGAGATCAACACAGAGAAAAATCAACTCCTGCCTAATCAGAGAGCCAGAGTCACAGAGGCCCCCAACACCTCATCACTGAGGCAGACCAAAAATGAACCCAACATGGCTCAGGGAAATTTTGCCGAAGAGGGGGCGGAAAGAATGGCAGAACCACATGTTGGGTCATGATATGCAGAGACATTTAGCTTACCCATAACTGTGGACTTACTCCACAGTGCATGACCCATATACCTCAACAAGGAGGGGCCAAGTGTAGGGGGAGGTCACGGATGAGCCTAATAATTGTACCAAACTGACTGTATTTATTGAATACAAAACTAACTAATAATGAAAAAAAATAAAATAAAAAATAAAAAACAAAAAAATAAAACACAAATGTAAAACAGTTAATTTTTGCATAACACAAAGAAGAGATTGGTGAATGTAAGTGAAACAGATAATTTGTATGGAAAGAAGATATAAGAAATAATCATGAGTGAAAACTATTAAAACATTATAAAGGGTTGGGTTGCTAGCTGAATTCATACAGTACTTTCTTCATGAAGAAGAATACCTGAGCTCAAACTTCAGTTCTGGGTAAGATCAAGGCATTATAACACATACCTATGAAACTTCACTAGACAGGTGGAGACCAGAGGATCCTTGAAATTAATTGTATAGCCTGTCTAGTCTAATGCATGAGCTCCAGGGATTGTGAGAGACCCTGCCTCAGAAAGAAGCAGTTATGTATACTTGAGAATGATACCTCTAGTTGACCCTGGTCTCCAAATACATGCATGGACACATAACCACCTGCATAAAAAATAAAAATTATAGTTATTAAAAACAATAATATTATGTTAATATTCCCCCCTTCCCAATAAAGTAGAGGATGAAGATGTCTAGTTTTCTGCCCATTTGCTTACATTTTTCAAATTAATTGATATGAGGCACATAATATGGGGAACTTTTCTTTCTGAATTTTAAATAGGTTGGACTAGAAAAAAAGTGTTTGCAGGTGTAGTATTGTCCTTATTTTCACTGGGTCAGGCACTGTGATGACTATTGCTGGGGCAAATCCTTTCCAGTATTTCTGATATTAAGGATTGGCAATACCAGGAGGGCAGACACAGTCCTGGCCACTTTACTCAAGTAAAGCAGATTTGGATGGCCCCTCATACCAACAGAGCTATGCCACTGCAGGTGGCATGTACAAAACGACCAGATTGTGATTCCACCAAATCCCTCTGGCACTCACAGTCAGACAAAAAGCAATCCGTGCTTAGAAGGTAATGAATTTTGGCATGAACAAGCTTTGCAGGCACTGGTTTTGCCAATCTGTTCTTCAACACTACTGTAAATGCATATTCACAAAAGTGGTCTCCTTCTTCTTCCCATAGTTTGGCCACAATTACAAGATGTAAGGTTTTTAGCTATCCTATACATGTTTGTAACCATGTCATGCCCAGTCACCTAATCTAAGAAACACTGATTTGATTTTATTTGTTGATTGATGGTGTTTTGCATAGTTTTATTATCTAGAATTTTACCATACCATCACTTTTCCTTGATTGTCTCTATTGGTTAAGAGAAGGAAAATTTAACTGGTCATTTGATTTGGGCTTCTTCTAACATGTCATTTTGCCCCAATTTGATTTCAAGTATATATATGTATGTAATCTCTGTGTGTTCTTTCAATATTTAGACAATTCTGTGTCAAAGTTTTCATCTCTATTCCATGCTTCACTTTCAGATTGTTGAATATTTAAATAGCACACATATGTACACATTATAAACAGAAACATCTAGATGAATGTGATCTTTCATCTACTATAGTGACTATTTTTTCTCTCTTACTATATCATGAGTTATATTTTCTTTAAATATGTACTCTCTTTATTTGAATCCTTCTGAGTCCCTGGTTTCTTTCATTCTTTTCTTTTCTTTTTTTTTTTTTTGGAAGAGTGTTGCTCTGGCCCAGGCTGACCTGGGATTCACTATGTAGCCTCAGGGTGGCCTCGAACTCATGGTGATCCTCCTACCTCTGCCTCCCAAGTGCTGGGATGAAAGGCATGCACCACCATGCATGGCTCCCTGGTTTCTTTCTTTTGCCCATAAAGTTAACCACACTTCTATGAAGCTCAGATTTCCCCATAGAATTTTTTGAGGGTCTTTTTCTAGCCCATGCTGACCCTCAACTCACTTTGTATGCTAGAATGGCCTGCAACACATGGTAAGTCTCCTTTCTCAGCCTAATCGGTGATAGGATTAAAGATGTGAGCCATTGCACTTGGCTTTAGTCCTCTTTATATACTTCATAATTCGCAGACTCAATTGATGCATGTCAAATTTATCAGTGCATTTTATTTCTGGGAAGAATGCTATTTCTTTTACATATTTTTCCAACCCTTGTATTTATTCCTTAGTGAATCCATAATTATCCAAAATTAATAATTTCAGTACAAGCATTTAAAGGTGTGTTTGGCTTTAAAATGCAATGTAAGGTGGATTTATTGACTCATGCATTATTGAAAACTGATATTTAATTTTAAATTGACTGGGGAACTTTCAAATTAGCAATAGTACTTATTTGTTTCTTATTAATTAGTTTCTTACTCAGCAAATACAGTCAATTTGGTACCATTGTTAGGCTCATCCATGAATTACCCCCAGCCCTTGGCTCCTCCTTGTTGAGGTATATGGGTCATGCATTATGGAGTTAGCCCCCAGTTATGGGTAGGAGAAATGTCTCTACATATCATGGCCCAACATGTGGCTCTGACATTCTTTCCACCCCCTCTTCTGCAAAATTTCCCTGAGCCCTGTTGGGTTCATTTTTGGTCTCCTTCAGTGATGAGGTGTTGGGGGCCTCTGGGTCTCTGGCTCTCTGATTTGTTAGGAGTTGATTTTTCTCTGTGTTGATCTCCTTCATCCTTGTGCTGGTACCCAGTTCACAAAGAAATCACCACCATTGCTTGTTTTGCCAATTGTTCTTAGTTTCAGCTGGGGCCCTTTTGAAGTATAATGGGGTGGCTCTATCCTTTGGTTCTATGTCTATGTGAAAAACAGAAGCAGATTCTCCAACAGAGAGTAAGTTAGCACCAGACAAATGAGATAACCCTTACTTTTTATAGAGAATTTAATAAGTGTAGGCCCTCTTGTAGCCCACGATTGGTGATAGCTTGCTAATGGAGAATGGGCTTATGTTCAGATATGGTTCTGACTTGTTTCCCAGATCCAGCTCTGGGTCCCATAACACTGACTTGATTAGTTAGCCAAATCAAGAGTAGTTGGTTTCCCGCCATGGCTGTGCACAACTATTGCACTTGTGTGAGCATCCCAACAGGTTATTTGCTGCTAAGTAGGTTATACCATGAGTTGCTTGGATAGATATTGGTCATTTTCTAACTGTCGCCCATGTAGCACCATCTGGCACTAGAAGCACTGACTGTCTGGGGGCTGACTCTCTTCCAGCTTCCAGCCATACCATTCCATTTTACGTGTCAACAACATAAGGTGTCTTCAGCAGTAGAGCCTTATCACTAAGGTTTGGTGGGTCATCAAGTACTCTGACAGAAATCTGTCTTTTTTTTTAAGAAACCTTGTAGGTCTCCCTGATCAAAAGCTCATTGTGGATGATAGCCACATGCTGGTATTGGGAGTTGCAGGTCAGTGCCCACTAAGAAAAGGAAGAAAAAGATAACAAATATAAAAGAGTTAGAGAGAAGAGAGAGAGAGAGAGAGAGAGAGAGAGAGAGAGAGAGGGAGGCAGAGAGAGAGAGAGGAGCTTTAGAAGATTAAGGTCAATCTTCATCATAACCTCTCCAGTGTCTTGTGGCTCAGGTGTTCCCTCTAAGGACCAGGTGAAGGATCAGCCATTTGGTCTGCCTTTTAGGATGTAGAATTTTGCCATTTGGCTTTATATTTCTGTTTCCCACCCCTCCGTTGCCCTCTCTTCTCACCCCACCCATCCTATTGTCTAGTCCACGAGCTGCTTGGTGGGTATTTAAGGCATCTTGGGTAAATTAAGTTTAGGTCTGTAGATGAGTGAGACTATGTGGTGATTTTCTTTCTGTGATTGGGTAAGTTCACTGAGAATGATCTGTTCTAGGTTCAACCATTTAACCTCAAATTTCATTGTGTCATTTTTTTCTTACTGCTGTATAGAATTCCATTATGTAGATATGCCACATCTTAGTTATCCATTCTTCTAGTGATGGACATCTGGGTTGATTCCAGCTCTTAGCTGTTATGAATTGAGCCACTAAAAACATGGTTGAGCAAATCACTCTGGCCGGTGGTTTGAAGGTTTTAGGGTAGATGCCCAGTAAGGGAATAACTGGGTCTGTTGGTATCTCTATAATCAACTTTACCAGGAGTCTCCATATTGCATTCCACAGTGGTTGTGCCATCTTACATTCCAACGAACAGTGGATGAGTGTTCCTACTTCTCCACATCCTCGCCAGCATTTATTTTCACTCGATTTTTTGATATTTGCTATCCTTACTGGGGTAAGGTGGAATCTCACAGTTGTTTTAATTTGCATTTCCCTGAAGATTAGGGATGATGAACATTTTCTTAAGTGTGTGTTTGCCATTTGTATTTCTTCCTCTGTGAACTGCCTGTTCAGTTCTTTGCCCCATTTTGTAAGTGGGTTGTTTTTCTATTTACTATTTAGGCTTATGAGTTCTTAAAAGGTTCTAGAGATTAGGCCTCTGTCAGTTGGATAACCAGCAAATATTTGCTCCTATTCTGTGGGTAATCTATTGGCTTTGCTTATTGTATGCTTGTCTGTAAAGAAACTCTTCACCTTCATGTGATCCCATTGGTTGAGTGACTGTTTAAGTTTGTGAGCTACTGGGGTTTTGTTCAGGAAGTCTTTTTTCATTCCTATATCATGGAATGTACTTCGTATATTTTCTTCGAGTAGTAGTCGCGTTTCTGCTCTTATATTGAGGTCTTTGATCCTTTTGGACTTCAGTGTAGAGGATGGCAAAATTTGTGGATCAAGTTTCAATTTCCTGCAAATGGTTATCCAGTTTGTGCAGCAACATTTGTTGAAAATGTTGTCTTTTTTCCAGTCTATATTGTCAGGGCCTTTGTCAAATATCAAGTAGCTAGGGTTGCTTGACTCAAATTCCGGGTCCTCAAGTATATTCCATTGGTCTGTTCTCCTGGTTTTATGCCAGCACCATGCTGTTTTTATTACTATGGTTTTGTAATATAGCTTTAGATCAGGTATGCTTATGCCTCCAGAGGTATTTCTTTTGCTGAGGATATGTTTGCTTATGTGAGGCCTTATGCCTTTCCATATGAAATTTGAGATCACTTTTTCTATCTCCGTGAAGAACACTGTTGGGATATTACTTGGGATGGCATTAAATCTACATATTGCCTTTGGTAGGATTGCCATCTTCACAATGTTAATTCTGCCTATCCAGGAGCATGGGAGGTCTTTCCATTTTCTGAAGTCCTCCTCAATTTATTTTTTGAGTGTTTTTATGTTTTTGTTGTATAGATCTTTCACTTCCTCAATTAACGTTATTGCAAGGTATTATTTTTTTGTTGCTATTGATTTGGGACCATGTCCCTTATTTCTTTCTCTGTACCTTTGTCATTTGCAAGTAGAAAGGCTGTTGTTTTTTGTGCATTGATTTTGTATCCTGCTACTTTGCTATAGGAATTGATCACCTTCAGGAGTTTTAGATGGAGTCTCTCGGGTCTCTTACATATACAATCATGTCATCAGGGAATAGGGCGAACATAACTTCTTCCTTTCCAACTTGTATCCCTTTTATTTCTTTCTCCTGTCTTATTTCTTGAGCTAGGACTTCCAGTACTATATTGAAGTTCAGAGGTGTGAGTTCAGGAATAAGACAACCCTGTCTTGTTCCTGAACTCAATGAGAATCCCTCCACTCTCTCTCCATTAAGTATTATTTGGGCCCTAGGAGCTTTGTATTTTGCCTTGATTATGTTAAAATATGAACCAACCATGCTGATTCTCTCCAATGTTTTTATCATTAAGTGATGATGTATGTTGTCAAAGGCCTTTTATGCATCTATTGAAATAATCATGTGGTTTTTGTGTTTATGCTTGTTTATATGGTGCATTACATTGACAGATTTCCGTATGTTGACCTACCCCTGTATTCCTGGAATTAATCCTACTTGGTCAAGGTGGATAATGCTTCTGATATGTTGTTGGATTCGGTTTGTGAGGATTTTGTTCAGATCTTTGAATCTAAGCTCATCAGGAAAATAGTCCAGTAGTTTTCTTTTCTTGTGTGATCTCTGCCTGGTTTTGGAATTAGTGTGATACTAGCTTCATAAAAGGCGTTGGGTAGCTTTCCCTGTTCTCCAGTTCTGTGGCACAGTTTGAGGAAGTTTGGTTTGAGTTCTTCCATGAAGGTTTGATAGAATTCAACTGAGAAGCCATCTGGTCCTGGAGTCTTCTTTTGGGGGAGGTTATTTTTTTTATTACTTTTTAATCTCAATGACTTTGATAGGTTTGTTTAGGAGATTAATCTGCTCTGAGTTTAGCTTTGATAGATGGTATGCATACAGGAATTTATCCACCTCTTTCACATTATCCAGTTTTTTGGAGTAGAGATTTTGGAAATAAGTCCTGATGATTCTCCCTATTTCAGTTATCTCTGTTATGATCTCTCCTTTTTTGTTCTGAATTTTGTTAATTTGAAGCATCTCTCTCTCTCTCTCTCTCTCTCTCTCTCTCTCTCTTTTGCCTGATCAAATTGGCCAGGGGTTTGTCAGTCTTGTTTATTTTTTCAAAGAACCAGGTCTTTTTTTTTTTTTTTTTTTTGCAATTGTCTTAATTGTTTTCTTAGTTTCCAATTCTTTAATTTCTGCTCTGATTTTAATTATTTCTTTGCTTCTTGAGCATTTGGGATGGATTTTTCTTGGTTTTCCAGTGCTTTCTGGTCGATGGTTAGTTTGTTGATTTGGTATCTCTTGGTATTTGTTATGAAGACATTGAGTGCGATTAATTTTCCCCTGAGGACTGCCGTCATTGTGTCCCATAGTTTTGGTACAATGTGTTCTCATTGTCATTCATTTCTAAAAATCTTGAAATTTCATTTTTTCTTTTATCCACCATCCATTCATTTTTTGAAAGTGTGCTGTTCAGTTTCCAAGTGCTGTTGGGATTCTTGTTGGGTCTTTTGTTGTTAATTTCTAGCAATATAGCATTGTGATCTGATAGCATGCAGGGAATTATGTCAATCTTCCTAAATATGTGGAGGCAGGCTTTGTGACCCAGTATATGATCTAATTTAGAGAATGTTTAATGGGCTGCTGAGAAGAATGTGTAGTCTGTGGTTTTGGGATGGAAAGTTCTGTAGATGTACGTTAGGTCTAAGTGATCTATGGTTTCGTTGAGCTCTCTTACTTCCCTGTTGAGTTTCTGTTTGGATGATCTGTCTATTACTGATAATGGTGTATTTAAGTCCCCAACTATGATGGTGTTGGTGGTTATTTCTGTTTTATTGTCACGTAGGTTTTGTTTTATGAACTGTGGTGCCCCTGTGTTTGGTGCATGCAGATTTATGATTGTAATATCCTCTTGATAGATTGTTCCTGTGATAAGTAGGAAGTGGCCTTCTTTGTCTTTTTGGATTATATTTTATTTGAAGTCTTATATCTGATATTAATAAAGCTACGCCTGCTTGTTTTTTATTCCCATTTGCTTGGAATATTGTTTTCCAATTTCTCCCTGAGAAGGTGTCTGTCTTTAGGGGTGAGGTGGGTTTCATTAAGACAACAGATTGAGGTGTCCAATTTTTTGATATATCCTGTTAACTTGTGTCTCTTGATGGTGAAATTTAAGCCATTAATATTTAGGGTAATGACAGTGAGATTTGATTTGTTCCCTGCCATATTGTGATGGTATATGTGGTTTTGTTTTTTCAATGACTTCGAAGTCTTTTGTGCCTTCTCTGAGTTTGGTTATTGTGTTCTGCTTCTTGGAGGCATTTGAGTTTGATTATTTGATTCTTCTGTGTGGAGAATTTCCTGAAATACTCTCTATAGTTTTGGTTTTGTGTTCATATAATTTTAAAGTTGAATTTTGTCATGGAAATTTTTTTTTCACCATCCATTATGGGGGATACTTTTGCTGGGTAGAGTAGTTTGGGTTGGAAGCCATAGGTTCTTAGACTTTGCAATGTTTTATTCCAGGCTCTTCTAGCTTTCAGGGTGTCCATTGAGAAGTCTGAAGTAATTCTGATGGAGTTAGCTTTCAAAGTGGTATGCTGTTTTTCCCTAGCTCCTGTTAGGATTTTCTCTTTGGTGTCAATGTTTAGAGTCTTAGTGACAATATATCTTAGAGAGTTTCTCCTTTGGTCCAGCCTATTTGGAGTTCTGTTAGCTTCTTGTATCTTGATGGGCCTTTCTTTTATAGACTGGGGAAGTTTACTTCAATTATTTTGTTAAATAAGTTCTCCATGACTTTGGTCTGAATTTTTTCTCCTTCTGGTATTCCAATGATCGTGACATTAGAACGTTTAAGGGTATCCCATAATTCCCTCATGTTCTGTTCACAGAAACTTTTGAACTTACTGAAATTTTTAACTCTCAAATCTTTCTTCCATCCTGTCTTCCAGATCAGAGTTTTTGTCCTTCACAGGGCTGACTCTGTTTTTGAGAAGTTCTAGAGAGTTTTGGACTTCTTCAATTACTTTTCCATTTTCTAATACTTTTCTATGTATAGTTTCCATATCTCTGTCAACCTCCCTTTTCACATCATTTTCTAATTTTCTTGATGCTTCTTGTAATTCATTCTTGCATTTCTTTATGTCTTCATTTAGCATCACCAGCTGATGTTTGAGGTCCTCTTTTTTTTTTCTCTCCCTCATATCTCTTAACTGTCTTTGAACTCATTCCATTTTCCTATCTATCAGTTCTAGTCTAGTGATGGCAGCACCCACACGATTATCAGTCTTTTGTTGGTTTTCTGCAAGTTTTACCAGTAGCTTGGTCACGGTTGCATTGCTCATAGCTTCATTTTGGTGTTCTGATTGTAATGACCCTTCTGTTTTGATTAGAGATGTTGGGTTGTAGGACTTGGTGATCTAACTGGATTTTCTTGTATTTGATTTTTCATGTTGTTTCTTTTGTACTATGGTCTGCCCAACACTGTGTATAGGCAAGTAGGTGGGTAGATCAGCCTGGGCTCAATACAGTGTGAAGCTGAAACAGCCTGAGGCAGTTGCCAAGCAGTCTGGGCTTTGGCTCTCACCTGCCAAAGCCACCTGTGCTCCTGCCTCACAGGGGTGCCAAAGTTGTCTGAGATCTCATGCCGTGGTGCGCCAAGCTGCCTGCACTCACACTAGGAGGGACACTGAGGCATCAAGCACCAAAGCAGCACAAACTCTGGTGTGGGGAAACACTGGGACTCGGAAGTAATCTGTGCTCCCCTGTAACAGGACAATGGTGGTTGGTTGGCATGTCAGACAGGGAGGGACTGGCACCTGAGCTGATGCATGCACAGAAAGAGACAGCCTGTGCTCACATGGGCAGTTGCAATGGGCCTGAGCACACACATAAATGTGCGACGCCTGGAGCATTAAGTGAGCAAATGGGCATAGCAGGGTAAGCTTGCAGAAGCAGGGAGCTGCGTGGCGGCACGTGTTTGGTGGGCAAATTGATCAAAGGAGCCTGAGCTCCAATGGGACAGCAAGCGTAGCCTGGCCAAAGTCACTCATGGGCAGGGGTAGCAGGGCAATCGCCCCTGTGCAGTGAGGCAAGTGGAACTATGTTGGCCTGGGACCCTTTTCCTACAGTAAGTGCATGAGTTTCCTGAAGCTGGGACTGTAGTTACAGTGGCTGCTTTGGAGGAGGCTGGACTACCCGCCCACAAGGGAATCAGCGATTCCCTGTCTTTTCCCCTCTGTGCCCTCCCACTGGCAATCTATTGGAGGTTTCTCTCCCCTAAAAGACCCATTGAACCCTTAATGCCTTGCCTTTCTTTCCCGGGGATGTGCGGCACAGTTGCCATCTTGGCCGGAAGTCCCTCTTTTATGTTTTATTAGACTATTTAAGTCAATGCGATCAATCAATTTGCTGTCTTTCATTTTTACTATATGTATTAGTTACTTTTCTCATCATTACAACAAAAAGCCTAACAAATGCAATCTAAAGAGGAAGAGTTTATTTCAGCTTACATTTCAAGGGGATACTGTCCACCATGGTGGGGAAAGAGTGGTGGTAGGGGCATGAAGCAGCAGGTCACACTGCATCCACAGTCAGGAAGCATAGATAGATGAAGGTTGTTGCTCAGCTAGATTTCTCCTTTTTCTACAGTCCATTATCTCAGCCCTTGCAATGCTGCCATCCACATTTGAGTCTTTACATATCAGTCAATCTAATGTAAGAATTCTCTCACAAACATGGCCGGAGATGTTTCCATATAGATTAAAAATCTCACCATTTTGTAAATGAAATTAATCATTGAAAGCCGACCCTTGTCAAACTGAAACTCAAGCACATCATCTTCAATCTTCAACCTTCCATTGTGTTCAAAACTGTTCCAAGTGTTCAAAAGTGCAAATACAAAATGTTTCCAGAGAGTTGGGCAAATCCTGGACTGTGAACTCCTCTAATATCTAAAATAAGTTAAACATTTCCATCCACAATAATATAAACATTCCTGATCCAAAATGGATAGCATAGAAAGGAAATGTCAGAGTAAAATAAGAGCAAAACTTAGTTGGGAAAACTCCAACTCGCAAAGCTGTATGTCCAGCAGCAGGAACCATGATGGAACCATGTGGGCTACAAAGGACTTAGATAACCCTGCCCCACAGCTCTACTCCTGGGCATACATCACATCTCTCATGGCAAAGCTCATTTGTTGGCAGACCACCCAAGATTCTGGAATGTAGTGCTTCCTGGAATCTCCTTTGCAATTGGTGGATCATCTTCAAAGCTTGGCACAGTGGCTTCTTAGGGTCTCCTCTCAGGGCTTTGCCACTATCACATATTGCCTGGCTTCTGTGCCATTCTGAAGCCAGGGATAAAACTTCATTCCACCCTAAATACTCTATTGCTCATGCCTCCCTACCATGCCACATAGAGATTATACTGCTAATTTCGGCTGCCAGTTAGAGATGTAGCCTGACTCCCTTGGACCAGAGCTGAGTAGTCTCTGTATGCATTTCAAGTTAACCTTGTTGAAACATTCCCCTAGGCAATTTTCAAGCATGTAGTCCCTACATTTTAGGCTTTCTTTTTTTTTCTACTGAATTTGTCTTCTCTTTTAAAAAGATGAAGCCATGGTTGTATAGAAATTTACCTTCATTGGATGTTCGTATTTTTCCATGACTGCTGGGGGTTTAGCTTTGATGGTCAAATCTCTCTATGATGAGTGTTGTGGGTCTATTGAAGAGGGTGCAGGTCTCTCTATGATGAGTACTGTGGGTTTATCATAGAGGGCTCAGGTGTCTATGATGAGTACTATGGATTTATCATAGACGGGGCGGCTCTCTGATGAGTGCTGTGGGTTAATCATAGATGGTGCAAGTCTCTATGATGAATGCTGTGGGTTTATCAGAGATGGTGCAGATCTCTCTATGATGAGATCTGTGGGTGTATCATAGAGGGTTCAGGTCTCCATGATGAGTACTGGGGTTTATCATAGATGGTGCAGGTCTCTATGATGAGAGCTGTGGGTTTATCATAGATTGTGAAGCTCTCTCTATATGATGAGTGCTGGGGGTTATACTTGATGGTGAAATCTCCCTATTAATTACAGTAGCTCCCTCACCACCAGCTTCAATGTTATGATCCTGTCTTTAGATTTCCTTTGTCAAACAAATTATTCCACTAAGTTTGATTTCAGCCTCATTCCTAGTTTCTCCATGTGGGAAAAATTCACCATGGTTCTTTCACTGGAGATCATATGATTCCTTTAACCCATTTCCTGATGGAGTCTTTCTTCTGAATCATCCAGAACTAGGTCTCTACTTTCAGTGTTTCTTTCAGCATTAACATATTCAAGGACTTGTCTAGCACTAACTTACAAATTCTTTCACATTTCTTCTGCAAACCATTTCCAAATGTTCATTAAGCACATGTTCACATTTATCACAACAATGTCCCCATTTCCCTGTAAAAATGTTTTGTTCTAGTTACTTATGTTTTTTTTTTTTTTTTTTGTTTCCACATAATACCTGACAAAAAATAAACTTTAAGAGAAAGGACTTCTTTTTTCAGATTACAGTTCCAGTCCTCCTTATCAGGGAAGTCATGATTGCTAGATCATGACACAACTAGTCATCTTAAGTCCGTAGTCGTGATGCGAAGTGACACATACACTGGTGATCAGCTAATTTTCTCTTTTTATTCAGTACAGGACTTTAGCCCATGGAATGATGCTGCCCATATTTTGGGTGGATCATCTTACCTCAGTTAAATTAATCTAGAAAATTTCTCAAAGACTTGTCCAGATGCTTGTTTCTGTGTTGATGATAGCTCAATCCCATTGATAACTAGGATTTATCATCATAGAACTAAATTTCCTTTATATATCATGTCTTGTTTCATTTATAGACGATAATTTAACTTTGCTCTTTTATATTTTATGAAAATATCTTTTAAAATGTTTAGATTATTTGCACATTCGATATTGTGATTTGTAATTGTAATAGACAGCTGTCACAGTTGTTTTCTATTGTACTTTTTAGTTGTACATTGGCTTGATGTTTCTCTTGTATTCTTCCCTGTGCTTAATAATGTAAATGTTTTACAAAGTTCAACATTGATTTCATTAATTTTTATGGGTAATATGTTTTAGTGATTGGCTTAATTACAATTTATGTCACTAATTAGTCTGCTTTTTATATTAAACTAAGATACCAAATTGGTTTTACTATCCATTTGTGATTTGTATGATATCACATAACATTCCTAAAAAATTCATCTTCATCCTAATCCTATGCACAGAACTTTTTGTTGAAATTGTTATTTTGCACATTTAATTCAATCATGCTGTATTATGAGGAGGCCTCTGAATAATAAATTTTGGACAAAGCTGCATGCACACAGAGATAAAATGCAATTGTGTGAAGATAGAGGGAGAACTATGATTATAGCTAAAAGCCAAGGAATATCTGACTCCTGCTAACAACTAGAAGGAAAGAGAAAGGCAAGAAACAGAATCTCCACTGAAGCATACAGAGGGATCTTGTCCTGTCTGAATGTGAAAATTTAGATTTCTCTCCTATCTTACAGAGTTGTAGGAAAATAAATTTCAATTCTTCTAATCTTCTAACTGGTTGTGATATTCTTATTATGACCCTAGGGAGTTCATATATTTTCATCTAAACATCTGTTTTATTCATATACTTGATTTGAATTCCACAGATCCAATACTATTTTTTGTTTAAAATAAACTTAACTATTATCTTTTGATGCAACAATTGAAAAATATATTGCATTTCTACAGTGGTTATTATTTCTGCACATTATTTACCTTATAGAGGTCTAACCAGACAACTTCCTTTATAATATCTTTATGTGAAAATTTTGAGTACTTAATCTTTCATTTATTTTTATCTATAGTTATTTAATTTTCCCAGGTTTTGAGAAATAATGATTTAAAAAGATATGATTCCTCTCTGCAGTTTACAATCATCTTCTGGCTTCCAGTATGTGAGACACTTTTCATATCTACTTAATATCTAGAAAAGACTCATCTCTATTTCTGAGAATATTTTCTCTCTAGAGCTTTCACAATTTGTCTTTATATTCAGGTCAGTGTGACTTTCCTGTGCTGTTGTGGGCTAGTGTAAAATTCAGAACATCATAGTGGGAAGGAATGATGGAAAGAATTGTAACCCATGGCCATCAGGACACAGAAAGATAGAAGTATCCAGAGACATACTACATGTGGAAGGAAACCACTTCCTCCCAACTCATATGTTTAGTAATCCGTTGATAAGGATAATATTCTTATGATCCCATTACCCCTCAATAACATCATCAAGTGGGACTGTTTTCATTGCCCTGAGCCTTCAGAAACACATATTTATCAAACCACAATATATGGTAACAAAGTATAAGCATGGCTCATATAAATGGAAGATGCTATGAGGCCCCATTAAGTTTTAAGAGTACAAAAGGTTTGTTGATACACCCCAAAATAGAAATGAACACTAGGTTATATGAGTGGTAGAAAGTTAAATCTCTGTTTTATAACACATCAGTGCTTCTTTAAAAGTCTATATATCATATGTTAGTTGCCACACCAACTCCAGTGGAGTCTGTGTAGCATAGAGCCTAAACAGCTCGGATGGCTACTAGACCTGGGGTTTCGCATCACACGTGATTAGGCCCCCTGGAGGTCCCTGGCAGAGTCTTTGGTGTTTTGTGATTTGGGTCTCATTCTGCAGTGTGTTCTTTCTCTGGGTGCTTGCCTTATTGATTCTAGGAACTAAGCCCACTCAACTTTATACTGATAAAATCATGCTCTCAGCAGATAATCTTGATGGGCCTTTAGATGTTCCAGAAACTAAGAGTACAAAAACGGAAGCTTCCACCTATGGAGACAGCCCTAGCCTCAGTAACCCCAGCAGCCTTAACCGCGACGCCGGCTGTGTCTGAAAAGCTTGAATAGCTAATTTTTATTCTTGCTGAGAATGTAACTTTAACTCCATATGACCCTCCACTAACAGAATTGTTTGGCGGTCTGCAGTTTCTGATTCATGGCAGATGGAGGGAACCACCTAAATATAGAGGGCCTTATAATTTTGATCCTAGTGATGCACCACTCCCTTGGACAGGAAAATATGATGAGAATCTAATCAGATGGGTAACATTTAAAGGAAAGAGAATCAAATATTATTCATTGAGTATATAGGAAATGATTCAGTAGTGAAACAGGCCCATTGATTGGCTTTTAACAGAATAAACAGCAACAAGAACTTAGATGTATGGAAGTATTATGTTATTCTTTTGTTTGGAATAAAATTTTTGATCTTATTTGAAACCCATTTAATCATAGTAAATGATGTTGAAGTTCCAAGAGTTTTGGATGACTTGGACCCTTTCTTGTATTAGATTTATATTAGAAATTCTTGTGGTAGTTAGTCATTAATCCACCAATTGTCTGGTTCTTTGAGCGCTAATAATGGGTAGTTCTTGGAATGACATGTTTAAAATGAAGTATATTGTCATAATGGAGTAATTGTCTGATGTCATTGTTGAAGCCTCCATAATGTAGCAGTTCCTTGTGTTTTTTTTCTGGAGGCCTGAATGTAAAGTGGGTTTGCAGCACCAATCACACTGTGTTTGGTGTCTGATCCGTCGACCGTTCTAACCTGATTTGTATCAAGCTTGGTCCCCCTGCAGGTGAATCCACTGTTGGTTGTAATGTCCTCCTGTTGGAGTGTGCCCTTAATCAATATAAAGTGACCTTCCTTATCTTTCTTGACTAATGTTGGAGTGAAGTCTGCCTTGTCAGCTATTAGGATAGCAACCCCTGCTTGCTTTCTGGGTCCATTTGCTTGAAACACCGTTTTCCAACCTTTCACCCTAAGATAATGTCCATCCTTTGTAGAAAGGTGAGTTTCTTGGAGACAACAAATTGTAGGGTCCTGCTTTTTAACCCAGTCTGCAAATCTATGTCTTTTGGTTGGAGCATTGAGGCCATTGATATTAAGAGATATTATTGAAAGATGTGTATTTATGCTTGCCATTTTTTTTTTTTTGTGGTTCTGGTTTTACCTTTGCTCTCTTATATTAACTAGTATTTGAGTGTTGTTTGCTGTTTTCCAGATTCCTTATATGTGTGTTTTTCTTTCTCTTCGGCATGGAGGATTCTTTCAAGTATTTTGTGTAGAGCTGGTTTTGTCTTCAAATACTCCTTTAGCCTGCTTTTGTCACGGAAATGTCCTTATTTCTCCATCTATTTGAATGGATAGTTTTGCAGGATAAAGTAGTCTTGGTTGACAGTTGTTATCTTTCAGAGTTTGGAATACTTCACTCCAAGCCCTTCTGGCTTTGAAAGTTTGTGTTGAGTAATCTGCTGTGATCCTGATGGGCTTGCCTTTGTAGGTAACTTGATTTTTCTCTCTAACTGCTTTCAATATTTTTTCTTTGGATTGTGTGTTTGGTAGTTTGATTATAATATGGCGAGGAGAGGTTCTTTCCAGGTTTTGTCTGGCTGGTGTTCTAAATGCTTCCTGTATCTGCATTGGCACCTCTTTCCCAATTTGGGGGAAGTTTTCTTCTATGATTTTGTGAAGATGCCTACTATACCTTTGGATTGAAATTCTTCTCCTTCTACTATACCCTGAATTCTTATATTTGATCTTTTCATAGTGTCCCGAATATCTTGAAATTCCCATTCATACTTTTCTATTAGTTTGTCTTTCTCTTTGTTGGATTGTATTAGATCTGCCACCTGGTCTTCTAGCTTAGATATTCTGTCCTCTCCTTCATCCATTCTACTGGTGAGATTTTCTACAGAGTTTTTTATTTCATTAACTGTGTTCTTCATTGCTAGTAATTCTGACTGGTTTTTCTTCATTATTTCTATTTCCTTATTTATGTCTTGTATTGATTTCTTTATTTCGTTAAATTGGTGTCCTGTATCTTCTCTGATTCCTTTGATTTCTTCTTTGAGTTCATTGAACATATTTACAATCATTCTTTTGAAATCTTTCTCAGGCATTTTCTCTAACTCGTTTTCACTAGAGGTCATTTCTGAAGCATTGATACTTTTTGGTGGATTTATATTGCCTTGGTTTTTGGTGTTTCTTGTGTTATAATGTATATATTTTTGCATCTTGGATTAAGTTACTGCTTAGATTTTCCAGTTAGCTGGGTATCCTTTGCTGTATCTATTGATCTGATATTGTATATCTTCTATGTAGGAGATTAAGATGTTAGGTGTGGCTCTTACCACTCTCAGAGTATCTAGACACGTGGTCCTAGGGGTTAAGTTTGCCTGCTATGGGGGTATTCAAATAGGTTGAGTGGAATAAAATACAGGTATATTCTAAAATTTAACTAAACCCTATACACATTCAGTCAAGAACAGCACCGAGCATTTATGCAAGATTAGGTATTATAAAAACCAGATCCTCTATCAACAAAGAAGTTAAGATTTCTGGTCTGTTGAGGGATCCAAGTCAGCTTGTGACCAGGTGAGACCCTTCCCTGGTTCAATCCCAGTTACCTCTTTGGATGCTTTTGGTCTCAGTCAAGTTGCTGGCTGGGATGTTGGGCCGCTGTTCTGCTTTCTGGAACTGGGTACTGGCTTTTCCTGTGGGGCAAACCAAGCCTGGCAACTGTGGCCCTGCAGATTGGCGCCCCTGATGCTGGATCCCCGCTGCTGCCGCTGGAGCTGTCGCTGCTGGGACCACTGCTGCTGGATCCGCCACTGGAGATGCCGCTGCTGGGTCTGCCCCCGCTGATCCGCTGGAGCTGCCGCTGCTGGGTCCTCCGCCTCTGATCCGCTGGTGCTGCCGCTGTGGGATCCGCCTCTGCCGCCTCTGCCGCTGGAGCCTCCGCTGCTGGATTCGCTGCCTGAAACACTGTAGTCCGGAGCAGCTGATTGTGTTTTAGGTGTGGAGTCACGCTTCCACCCCGCTTGGCTTCCACCGAGCTTCGCTGCGGGGTCGATGCGCTGTTATCAAGTCGCAATGCCAAGGACAGTGGCGTATGCAGCTGCGGTGCCGTGCTGCGCTGCGCTCCAGAGTCTGAATCGCGCTCGGGTCCGAGTGCCTGCATCGGAGAAAGTCACTCGATACGAGTCCCGAGCTGCTCTGCGGAACCTAGCTGCGTAAGGGTCCGAGCTGAACGCTGCAGATGCTGCTTCGGCGACGTGTGGGTCTGAGATACTCACTTCCGCTGGTTTTAATTGCTTATACACCTCCCTTGTTATTTGTGGGTTTCGTTGGTTTTTTCCCTAGGCTGCTAGGCGTGGTTCCTATCGCCAAGACGGAGTCGATTTCATTAATTTTTATGGGTAATATGTTTTAGTGATTGGCTTAATTACAATTTATGTCACTAATTAGTCTGCTTTTTATATTAAACTAGGATACCAAATTGGTTTTACTATCCATTTGTGATTTGTATGATATCATATAACATTCCTAAAAAATTCATCTTCATCCTAATCCTATGCACAGAACTTTTTGTTGAAATTGTTATTTTGCACATTTAATTCAATCATGTTGTATTATGAGGAGGCCTCTGAATAATAAATTTTGGACGAAGCTGCATGCACACAGAGATAAAATGCAATTGTGTGAAGATAGAGGGAGAACTATGATTATAGCTAAAAGCCAAGGAATATCTGACTCCTGCTAACAACTAGAAGGAAAGAGAAAGGCAAGAAACAGAATCTCCACTGAAGCATACAGAGGGATCTTGTCCTGTCTGAATGTGAAAATTTAGATTTCTCTCCTATCTTACAGAGTTGTAGGAAAATAAATTTCAATTCTTCTAATCTTCTAATGGGTTGTGATATTCTTATTATGACACT
The DNA here is from genome assembly GCA_036346955.1 of Dipus sagitta. Taxonomy (NCBI): domain Eukaryota; kingdom Metazoa; phylum Chordata; class Mammalia; order Rodentia; family Dipodidae; genus Dipus; species Dipus sagitta. Next base: position 5,535,971 of record CM070791.1, on the reverse strand, counting down.
AGGGAGTTCATATATTTTCATCTAAACATCTGTTTTATTCATATACTTGATTTGAATTCCACAGATCCAATACTATTTTTTGTTTAAAATAAACTTAACTATTATCTTTTGATGCAACAATTGAAAAAATATATTGCATTTCTACAGTGGTTATTATTTCTGCACATTATTTACCTTATAGAGGTCTAACCAGACAACTTCCTTTATAATATCTTTATGTGAAAATTTTGAGTACTTAATCTTTAATTTATTTTTATCTATAGTTATTTAATTTTCCCAGGTTTTGAGAAATAATGATTTAAAAAGATATGATTCCTCTCTGCAGTTTACAATCATCTTCTGGCTTCCAGTATGTGAGACACTTTTCATATCTACTTAATATCTAGAAAACACTTATCTCTATTTCTGAGAATATTTTCTCTCTAGAGCTTTCACAATTTGTCTTTATATTCAGGTCAGTGTGACTTTCCTGTGCTGTTGTGGGCTAGTGTAAAATTCAGAACATCATGGTGGGAAGGAATGATGGAAAGAATTGTAACCCATGGCCATCAGGACACAGAAAGATAGAAGTATCCAGAGACATACTACATGTGGAAGGAAACCACTTCCTCCCAACTCATATGTTTATTAATCCGTTGATAAGGATAATATTCTTATGATCCAATTACCCCTCAATAACATCATCAAGTGGGACTGTTTTCATTGCCATGAGCCTTCAGAAACAAATATTTATCAAACCACAATATATGGTAACAAAGTATAAGCATGGCTCATATAAATGGAAGACGCTATGAGGCCTCATTAAGTTTTAAGAGTACAAAAGGTTTGTTGATACACCCTAAAATAGAAATGAACACTAGGTTATATGAGTGGTAGAAAGTTAAATCTCTGTTTTATAACACACCAGGTGCTTCTTTAAAAGTCTATATATCAGGTCTCATTCTGCAGTGTGTTCTTTCTCTGGGTGCTTGCCTTATTGATTCTAGGAACTAAGCCCACTCAACTTTATACTGATAAAATCATGCTCTCAGCAGATAATCTTGATGGGCCTTTAGATGTTCCAGAAACTAAGAGTACAAAAACGGAAGCTTCCACCTATGGAGACAGCCCTAGCCTCAGTAACCCCAGCAGCCTTAACCGCGACGCCGGCTGTGTCTGAAAAGCTTGAATAGCTAATTTTTATTCTTGCTGAGAATGTAACTTTAACTCCATATGACCCTCCACTAACAGAATTGTTTGGCGGTCTGCAGTTTCTGATTCATGGCAGATGGAGGGAACCACCTAAATATAGAGGGCCTTATAATTTTGATCCTAGTGATGCACCACTCCCTTGGACAGGAAAATATGATGAGAATCTAATCAGATGGGTAACATTTAAAGGAAAGAGAATCAAATATTATTCATTGAGTATATAGGAAATGATTAGGAGAAACAGGCCCCCATGGTGTGCTTTGACAGATAAACAGCAACAAGAACTTAGATGGAAAGTATATGTATTCTTTGCTGTTAGGAATAAAAGATTGTATGATATATTTGGAAACCCTTTAAGTCAAGAAAGAATGTTGAAAGACCTAAGAGTTTGGGATGAAATGTGGGACCCCAATGTGAATGTCAGATGTTAATATTAGAAATCTTTGGATGTTAGTCATTAACCACAAGTGTCTGGTCCTGCAGCAGCTACAGAAAGAGGAAGTTCTTGGGTATAGCAAGTTTATACTGAGTATATGTCATAAGGAGTTATTGTACTGATTTCATTTGTTGAAAACCTGCCAAATGGAGCAGTTCCTGATTGTTTCTGTATATAACTGAGGCCTGAAAATAAAGTTCTTTGCAGCAGCAATCACAACCTGTGTTGTCTGTCTGTCGCGTCGAATCCGTTCCTTACCTGAATATCCAAGCCTGGTCCCCCTGCAGAGACATCCCCACTGGGTGGTCTGCGGCAGTTAGTTAAATTCCAGAAGTCATTAGGGTTTTGTTACCTTCAGGAAACATCAACTCTCTGTCACTCCAATTTGTGCTATTCAAAAACAAACATTGCACATTCCAATTTTATTAATGATTCCAATATATTATGATATTGTATATATTCTGCAGTACAAATGATCCATTAATAACATTTAAAGAAGAAATAGTCTCAATATTAATTTAGTTATGAACATTATTAGATTTATAGCACTGTGTCATTAGTTCTGTAAATCCTGGTAAACAGAAAGTCATGGGACATTATAATCTCTCCCCCTGGTGTTGCTTACAATGGGGATATAATGACAGAGGAACAAGTAGAAAATAAAATATTTATGTAGTGTTACTTGCCTTGCCCAATTGGGAAATCAATATTTTAACAACAGAATTTTGCAATACTCAGTGTACAGAGCTCAGAATGAGAGAGTTGATAGAAGTAGAGGATGACAATACCATGTGTATGAAACTTCAATTCCCCATCCTGTAGCTCTGAAGAGAGAATTCAGAGACTGGGAGTATTGGTAGTATTATGTTTAACTTGATAAAACCACCAAGTTAATTTCTAAGTTTTCTGTGCCATTTCACATTCACATGAGTATGGCTACATGAGATGTACTTCATCATTGTTAATCTGGGATTGTTTGTATTTACCACCAAATTAAGTACTTAAGTACATGCATTACATATCTTACTGTATAACATTCTCATGTGTTCTTTGATGTCAACTGATTCCACTGATATTATATATATATATTGTTTATACACATATATATATATATTAGTATATATATATTGTTTAGTAGGTAATTTTGTATTCAACTCTTACTGGCTGTTAAGCAGGTTTTATAATTTTATCTAATTTTATTTAATTTTTAATTTTATTTAATTTTTTAAAAGTATCACTATGTAACTCAGACTTGCCTTGAACTCATGATAATTTTCTTGCTTCAGCCTCCCACATGCTGGGAATACAGATTTGAGGCATATAACATAATTTTACCCTCAAGTCTTAAAAATCCTTTATGTATACCCTCTCCTCTTGTATTCACTTAATAGTGTTCAGTGAAGAATATTAAACATGTTGAAATTCAATGTATTATTATATTTCAGAGAGAATTTAAGTTTTATTGTTGCCTCTAAATATACTTCAAAATCAAGAATTCAATATTTTCTCCTCTATTTTCTATAATACATGTGTATATTTTATGCATCTTGGTAGTCATCCAGTTTTAGTTAGTTTGTATAAAAATTTAGCAAAAAAATGAGGAAACTTTCTGATACTTACTCAGAACACAAGATTATTTTTTTGATACATTAAGAGCCATTACATTTATTTTATTTTATTTTATTTTCAATGTAGATTTCCAATATAGCCCAGGCTGACCAGGAACTCAATTCTGTAGTCCCAGGCTGGTTTAAAACTCACAGTGATCCTCCTACCTCTGCCTCCCAAGTGCTGGAATTAAAGGTGTGAGCCATCACACCTAACCTATTCCTATTCACTTTTATTAATTAAAGAAAGTTCACACAAAATATGCACAGTATTTTAAAAAATTATTTTATTTTATTATATTTTATTTTATTTATTTATTTGAGAGCAACAGAGAAAGAGGGAGAGAGAGAGAGAGAGAGAGAGAGAGAGAGAGAGAGAGAGAGAGAATGGGCGCACCAAGGCTTCCAGCCACTGCAAACGAACTCCAGACGCGTGCTCCCCCTTGTGCATCTGGCTAACGTGGGTCCTGGGGAATCAAGCCTCGAACCGGGGTCCTTAGTCTTGACAGGCAAGCGCTTAACTGCTAAACCATCTCTCCAGCCCATGCACAGTATTTTAAAATGCATTCTATAGTCTGTTAAGAAAACAGTAGGGGGATCATTTGAGAGATATCTAAGAACTATCATGTTCTAGTTCTTTCAGCCTCATTAACTAATGATGTTGTGTAAATTATAAACAATTCAGTGCTTTGACATTCCATATGTAGCTATGGGGTTTCACTTGTAAACAAATTATTTCATATATATTAAGAGCTTGGTTTCAACTTTTCAACCTTCTGTACTGTGTAAAAAGACTTCACGTACATCCTTGGGCTGTTCTGGGAGAGGAGGCATGACTGACTGGATTGTAGGTCCCTTTCCGCTATGGACTGTTAGGTGTCTAGTAAGTGTTAAGTCTTGAAAGTTCTCTCACAGTCCTTGTATTTGTAGTATCTCCCTAATGTACTGATTAAGACTCTGGTAAAGGCTGTGCAATGTTAAAGGTTTTGATATTTTCTTTGTATGTACAGGGATTTTCTCATGTATTGAGTAAGGGTTGAACTACTATTGAAGGCTTTGCCTTTCTTCACACTGGTAGAGTTTTGCTCAAGTAAGAATCATCTAATGCTGCTTAAGGCTTAAAGAAGCAACAAAACCTTTTCAACATTCTTTACAGGTATAGTCTTAAGCCAATTTGAATTATTTGATGTCATTTAATCTGAGAACAATAGTAATGGGCTTGGCCACATTTCATACAATGATAGAATTTCTCTCTAGTATGGATTCTCTGGTATACATTAAAGATTGAGCAATTATTAAAGAATTTGCCTCTCTTTACAAGCATGGGGTATCTTTCCAGTATGAATTTTCTGATGACATTTAAGCTGAGAAGAACAGACATATGCTTTGCCACACTTCAGTCAACTATAGGGTTTTGCTTCAGTATGAGTTTTCTGGTGTACAAGGAGGGTTGACTGATTATTAAAGGCTTTGTCACATGCTTGACAATGGTAGTGTCCCTCAACATGGATCTTCTGATGTCATTTAAGATGGGAAGAATAGTAACAGACTTTGCCACATTCTTCACATCTATAGGGTGTCTCTCTAGTATGAAGCATCTGATGTTTAGTAAGACATGAAGAACGACGAACGTCTTTGCTGCATTCTTTACATATATAGGGTCTCTCTGCAGTATGAATAATCTGATGATCATTAAGGCATGAGTAATACTTAAAGCGTTTGCCACACTGGTTGCATCTGTAGGGAAGTCTTTCCCAGTGAATTTTCAAATGTTGAATCTACTGTACAGAACACTTAAAGGCATTGTCACGTTCGTTGCATTTGTATGGTTTTGGTCCAGTATGATTTTTTTCATGTGTGACAAGGTTTGGACGAGATCTGAAAGCTTTACCACACGCTTTACATTTGTATGGTTTCTCCTCTGTATGAATTATTCGATGCTGATTAAGGTTTGTGTTACTCCTGAAAGTTTTGCCACGCTCTTCACATTTGTACAGATTATTTACTGTATATGATATGAAGTATATGATGTTGATTAAGTTTTGTGTTACTCTTGAAAGTTTTGTCACATTCCTGGCATTTGTACGGTCTTCTCCGGTATGAATGAGATGATGTTCTTTAAGTTTTATAGGCCTACTGTAGCCTTTGCCATGCTCTTCACATTTGTACGCTCTCTCTCCTGTATGAATTCGATGGTGTTGTCTAAGGTTCCCATTAGTTTTGAAGCTTTTGCCACATTCTTCACATTTGTGTGGTTTTGCTCTAGTATGAACCACTTGGTCTATACTTAAGACTGAATGACATTTAAACTCTTTGCCACATTCTTTACACCTATAGGGCTTATCTGCTTTATCAGCCTGCTGATGATGGTTTGAGGATGAGTCACTGATAAAATCTTTTCAACATTCTTTATTTTTGTAAGGCATCTCTTGAATATGGATGCCAACATTTTTGGATGCTTTTGGAGGTTGCAAGTCTTTTGCAGATTTGCTATATTTGCCAAAGTTTGCTGAGTATATTATTCCAGGCTCTTTTCTCCTAGCACTCCAAGGCTGTTTTGATTGCTCCAAAAATGTGACCAGGTATGGCTTACACACAGCAAGACCATGGCTGGGCTCCAGTGCTGGCGTCTGCCAGGGTCACTGCTGACGAGTCCAGCAGCACGCGGAACTTGTGATCCTCCTGCTTCCACTTCCTCAGGGAATTCCTACCAGCCCACACCACAGCGAGCGGGTGGACGCGGAATTTATAACGGACTCCATCACGGTTACACCACTGGCAAAGACCATCCGACAACATTATTTTTATATTTAATATGACACTATAACACATAAAGGTAAGATTGATAAATTACAAGACTTTTTATTATTTTTTTTGCAAACTACTTATAAGAAAAAGAAAACCCACAAAGCACAGTATGAGAAAGTATTGTGACTCAAAATACCCAGCAAAGATTTGTAACTAGAGTATACTGAAGTTCTCAGAAAATGTCAGAGAGCTGAAGAGTTGGCTTAGCAGCTAAGGCACTTGCCTATGAAGCCAAAGGACTCAGGTTTGATTCCCCAGTAGCCAAGTAAGCCTGATGCACAAGGTGGCACATATGTCTGGAGTTCGTTTGCAGTGGCTGGAGGCGCTGGCACACACATACTCTCTCTCTCTCTCTCTCTCTGTCTCTCTCTCTGGCTGTCATAAATAAATAAATATTGTTTATAAACAGTGTTTTAAAAAAAATTCCAGCAGAAAAAAGACATAAAATTTCAACAAATTATTCACTGAAGATGTTGAATTTACTAATCAGCTCAAGAACAGGTTGTCAATATCACTGAAAAGTAACAATTTTTCTCACCTTATAAATAAACTGTGTTTATACGAAGATATTGATATTTTATTTAGTACACCAGAAAATTATGGATGTATACTAAATGACTGCATTACATTCATTTCTAGAATATGCAAACTATTGCATAGTGTCAGGAAACAGATCAGGAGTCTGCTGGATGGTAGACACAAAGAGGAAATTATAAATTTGCCTGCTCGTTGATAAGTTTAAGTGTTGGAGTGGTTTGTGTTTTAATTAATGGTTGTTTCAAGGCCTATCAAAACATATACTTTATTATTTGAATATAGCATAAAATTGTATTAAAAGTCCATCACAGATAATGAATGCACATGCATTATGTGATTTGCTGTGCAACATTAAAACAATCACCATGCAAGTAGCAGTTTATTAATGGGCTCTTTTGGTTCATTTAGCTCAAAGGATTTCCCATCTTCTTATCATATTCATTCTTCCAGCAACCTTGAATTTCTTTCCTCACTGTTCCTCACTCTGTAGATCTCTACATGTTTTGGATGCTGGGATGTGTGTGTGTGTGTGTGTGTGTGTGTGTGTGTGTGCCACAATTGTGAAGTTTTCTGCTCTCTGATGGGATACTAAATGCTAGACAACAATCTGGAAAGTTTCACAGAATTGTTATTCCTACACAACATTTATCCTTTTGCACAAATTGACATTTACCTTTTCATTTACACTTAGGCATTCAACAGCTTAAAAAGTCTTTAACCTAAATCTTGATTCAACACTAAATATTTTTGCCACTTCTAACATGAAATAAGTATCTTGGTCTATTTTGTTTAAAGTACTACCTTTTTGATGAATTAAATAAATTCCACTTGTAAAGTAATATCTTATATATTTAAACACCCAACACAAAGTATTTGTCTCTGCCTAGCAATTGAAGTTTTCCTATCACTCCCTTCTATACAGATAAGTCAACATCTGGCTGCAGCGTCTCAACTTCTAGCACAGTGTGACTCTAGTACTTATTGATTAACATGTATATATTTTGTGAAAATTTTACATTTTTTTGTTTTGTGGTTATATCAATTATGGCACATCAGTTTGTGAGATACATGGTGTTTGATTTGGGGTTGAATATAAAGGTTATTTATTCAGTTGTATCATTGTAATTTAAGAAGTAAGTAAGAGATTAAGAAACTATGCAAAGCAAGGCTAATATCAACTAAACCAACACACTCAAGTTCCACAGTTAGCTTCAGATCTGCACCTAACTAGACCAAATGTTCCAGCCTTTCTTTAGCACTAGGAAGTAATTGCCTCAGGAATCTCACATTGAAATCACTCTTTTCAATGTGACAGATTGTATGAAATGTGTAATGACTTGGTTCTCAGCATTTTCTGTTAACGTGGTGGGCAGTTCCAAGGCTGAGCACCAATTTTGAATTAATTGATTGATGGACAGTATTTAGAACATTGTGGATAGTTTAATTACTAACACATAATTCTTCAAGTAGTGGAAAATCATGTGGGTGTGGTCTGTTTGCAGTAGTGCCATGCATAAAGTTTAGGCAATGTTATCTCTGTATACCCCATTTTTTTAGACAGTTGAATTAGGGTTATGATGTGGTGGTTTGAATGTAAAATATCCCCCATAGCCTCAGGATTACAGTAAACAATCCCAAATTGGTAATGCTGTTTCCAAAGTTGAGAAGCCATTAGGAAAAGGAATTTTGTTGGAAAGTGTGCCATGGGTGGTGGGCAAGAAGCTTTGAGGAGTTACAGCCCAAACCTACTTGTGACACATTCTCTATCACTGTTACTCCCTCTCTTTCTCTTTTTCTCTCCCTCCTGCTGATGTGTAGATGGTCACTGACTTTCGGTTTCTATTATAATTTCCCTGAAATGATGACACTTTCCCTCAAAACTACTAGCCAAATTAAAACCTTGTCTCCCATAAACTGGTTCTGCTTGGATATTTTGTCACAGAAATAAGAAAGTAATTGACACATTGCCTCTGATTTTATGTGCAACTTTCTTTTTGCATTAATAATTATTGGATTCTATGCATATTTTAGAACTTGTAACTTACATCGCAGAAAAATAATTATGGTAGTTTAAGAAGCCATAACTCATCTATTGGTGGAAATGCTTTGTCTCCAGGGAACCAACTTAACGGATGGATGCTATTCATCATGTTGGTATAAATTCCTTAAATAAAAAAGTCTTAATTTTGTCAAAACCAAAATAGATGACAAAAATAGTGTTGATAATAAAGGCAGTTGTCAACATTCAGACTAATTATGTATAATTTCCTAACACATAGTGGGTATAAAAGATTAAATGTCTGTTTTTATTATTAATTGTAGGTTGTTACCTAAGTATTTTTGTATGTGAAGGCTCTCTAACCAGTCTTGAGTGTCTGAGGGTTACTCTGTACAGTATAAAATAATGCATCTACTACATTTGAATAAAACAAATTCCTTTGAGCTGACAACTATAAGACCATTAGTGTCTTTCTTAATATGTTTTCAGTTTTCACACATAAATTTCATAGTAAGGTTTTATTTTATTCTTCAGTAAGAAGTATTTGGAAAGCATTAAATGAAGTATAGGAAGGTTTTCTTCCTGTTTTTTTATAACTGTTTATGAATAAAATATGCATATAATTAGAAATTTGGGCATTGACAAGAGGAAATTCAGCCACTATTATTTTACATATATATATATTACATATACATATATATATATATTATATTACATATATATATGTATATGATAGGTTATACACTTTTATCCCTAACCCCAACTCTTTCCAATCCCCATGGTGAACACCTAAGCCACTGAGGAGGACCCCCAAGGTAACAGGAGTTATTGTTAACTCTTAAAAAATGTTTATATTTATTTATCAGCAAGTGGAGAGAGAAGAGAGGCAGAATGGGCATGTCAGTGCCTCCAGCTGCTGCAAATTAATGCCACATTGTGCATCAAACTTTACATGGGTGCTGAGGAATTGAATCCAAGTTGTTAGACTTTGCACACAAGCGCCTTAATCGCCGAGCCATTTTTACAGCCCCAATTATCCACGTTTTAGTAATGCCTTGGTAGTTTACATAGTCGTGTTAAGAGCAATGGTTTTCAAAAACGCTAATATTACATTAATACAAATCTTGCAAAGTAAGAGAGTCACTTTCTGCCTGACAAAAATCCATTCAATGTTTTAGGCAGTAGCTGTAGAAGTAATGATACTCTTGGTTATGCATGCATGACCATTTTAGAAGGGTTCCACAGGTGTTATGACTATATAGTAAACATGGTGCATCTGTTTATCCGTACATCTGCTTCTGCACGTATTGACATAGAAGATAAATTTTCCAACAGAGAGGGACTGGAATCCATGCAATTGATGGTGGTGACAATAATGATAAAAATAACATTGAACAGTTCTGCAACAATGCATGTAAGCATGTTTCACTGCTCAGTAATAACATGAATTTTCAAAGCCTCCCTCTGGGAGGGAAGTGAGCAATGCAGTTTCGACTTTTATGTTTGTCATTGTGTCTAATGCTTTGGACTGTGAAATGAAGACTGGGTCTATATTTTCACAGTATTTTTTTCAAAAATTTATTACATCAGGTTTCCATAATATCAGTTATTAGTTTTAAACATTATACTTTCATTTTCTATTCTATTACTATGAAATTTTTTAGAAATGACACACATAAACAATAAAACATTTCACTTTAGCATTAGCAGTGCAGTCAGCTCTATCAGAATAGTGACATTTTGCTATATTTACTTTGGATGTTTTCATTTTAGTTAATTTATTTATTTACCTATTTTCATTAGCCTACAATGAATTATGTTTTATTACTGTTCTTTCACGCATTTTTTGTTTCTCTTCCTCTCTACCCTCCTCCTATCCTCCCACCTCATGATCTTTTCCCATGCCATGTTCACATTTCCTGATGTGCTTCTCCACTTCTCCTCATCCCTTGTTCCCCTCCTGTGCTCTTCCATCCTGTTTTGTAGCCTGTAACTACTCTCACATCCTCCTTATTTACGTAGATATAAACATTCATATTTAGAAACAATATACGAAGAAAACATAATTTTATTCTTTCTGGCCCTGGCTTATTAGCATGATTAAAAAAATCTTTATAACTTTAGGAACTCTTCAAAGTAAAAGTGTCTAAATCCATTCATGTCATAGCATGGACTTATCTGAGCTGTTAAGCTCCTCACTGTCATGATAGCCATTGTCCGTCCACATGTGTCTACACAAGTAATACCTGTAAGACCCCATTATGACGCACATACTACATCTAGATAAGCAGACATGAAGTGCTATTGTCACGTGGTATTAATGTAAAGAACAGTAATTGGAGAAACTCTGAGGCAAAGACAGAACCTGGCACACATTATCCTGAAGTTCTAGTAGCCAATAGCAAGATTAGTTGCTTTTGGATTTAAGAAAAAAATCAACTAATAATGTCAGGAAGAGAATCTATAATAGAAGATTCAAGATCAGGGAACAAGCTTTGTCACTACTGCTGGTATCAATCCAAAGGCCCTTGATATTTTATTTTTAGGTACAAGCTGTTGTTTTTAATAAACTACAAAATGACCCAAATGCATCAAGATATACCTGTCTCATTCAAAATTACATTAATCAACTTATGAAATAATTGTCAGAGTGAAGTTTGTAATATGTTGATAGGAATAAAGGAAGTTAAAGGTGTGTTGCAGTGTCTCATTTTAGAAATTAGGCTCTATCTCAGCCATGATACATCTATTCATCCATTTATATCAATAACAATTCTCTATGAGGCAAAGTCATTTGAAAGTAACAACAAGATGCAGAGCAATGCATCTGTTGCAGTCCGGTTCGCATTGCTGGTAGAAATCACCCAACTAAGAGAAGCTTCTGGGAAAAAAGAGGTTTATTTTGGCTTACATGCTTGAGGAGAAGTTCCACAATGGCAGGGAAAATGATGACATGAGCAGAGGGTGGACATCACCCCCTGGCCAACATAAGGTGGACAATAGCAACAGGAGAGTGTGCCAAACACAGGCATGGGGAAACTGTCTATAACACCCATTAGCCCACCCCCAACAATACACTACCTCCAGGAGGCATTAATTCCCAAATATCCATCAGCTGGAAACCTAGCATTCAGAACACCTAAGTTTATGGGGAACACCTGAATCAAACCACTACAGCATCTTATCCCTCCACTTCAAGAAAATACCGTAGTGCACCTGACATAGAACCACATCTGAAAAAATGGAAGATGATATGACTGTGAATGAAGACTTAATCTCATTGATTGTATGTTCAGTAATAAGGATTTAAGGTGAGATTTAAAATTACTGTTATTAATTAAAACCCGCCAGTGGCCAGATGCTGAGTAACATCATTTTCCAATAAAACAAGCCAAAACTTTACAGATAAGGATTTGATTCCAGGTTGGGAACATAAGAAATCAAATAACACTGAACATGTTGCTATATCACGAAGAAAATAATTTTCAATGATGAGAAATTTTAAAGATACTGAGCCTATGTAATGATGCCAAAAACAATCTGAACAATAAGATAACATGTACAACATTGAATTATAAACAAAAACATAAATTAAATATCTGTCCAACTATGATAATTGTCATAAGTGATTGATTTATTGAATGGAGTGTCAGAAAATTTTCAATAGTGTGTATAGATAGCTACTACATTCAGGGAGGTAAAACATCATTGTCCATCACTTAAGTGGGGTACACAAACAGACCCTTTAAAAAATAATGCATAATAAGAAACAAAAATGGTGATGATTTTACAGTGAAGTAACATTCCACAGTGTTTGTCATTCAGATAAGAGTAGATATGGCCGGGCGTGGTGGCGCATGCCTTTAATCCCAGCACTTGGGAGGCAGAGGTAGGAGGATTGCTGTGAGTTCGAGGCCACCCTGAGACTCCATAGTGAATTCCAGGTCAGCCTGGGCCAGAGTGAGACCCTACCTCAAAAAAAAACCAAAACAAACAAACAAAAAAAAAAACAGTAGGTATGAACAATGACAAGGGGTACTGATGCCCTACAACTAGGATAAACTTAAGAAGCTTTGAACACTTGTCTAACCATAGCAAAAAGAAACATGAGATGAATTTGTATTGAGTGAAAAACTATAGCATATCTTTTTCTGTATTTCTGCAAACTGTTAATGCCAACAAAAGTCTGAGAACAATGGCTGAGGAGATAGCTCATCAATTAAACACACTTGCAAAGCTTTCAAACTGGGTTCAATTTGTAGTATCTACATAAAGCCGGATGTGCAAAGTGACACATACATCTAGATAGTTTGCAGTGTCAAGAGGTTCTGCCTTGCCCATGTTCTCTCTCTCTCTCTCTCTCTCTCTCTCTCTCACACACACACACATACACACATCGCTTTTATTTTCCATCTCACAAATACATGCTTTTTTTTTAAATTCTGAAAACATGGTAATCAAGAAAACACCAAAATTTTTTGACTAATAAATACTGTATCTTGGCCCAGATCCTAGAACAAAAGAAGACATTAGATAAAAGTTAAGGGGATCATGGGCTGGAGAGATGGCTGAAAATTTAAGGCACTTGCCTGTGAAGCCTAAGTACTCAGGTTTGATAACCCAGTGCCCACATAAGCCAGATGCACAAGGTGGCACATATGTCTGGAGTTCATTTTCAGTGGCTAAAGGCCATGTCATGCCCATTCTCTGTCTCTCTACCTCTTTCTCTCTCTCTCAACTAACCAACTAAATAAATAAATAAGAGAACATCTATGAATAATGAACTTTAATTGATAAAATCTATAAATATTGCTTCAGTAGTAGTGACAGATATATCATAATAATCTAGAAAGACAATTATAGAGAATTCTGGCTGAAGGGTATATGGAAACTCTCCACTCATTTGTAAATAATTTAAAATGAATAAAAATCATTATATCCACAGATACATCCTTAGTAAACTGATTTCTTTTTGCATTTACAAAATTATATTATGCATTTTCTTGATGAGTATTTTCAAGGAAGTAATAATCTTTGAGACTAAAAAAGTTAGGGGTACATATGTTTTTATTATTGGTTGTGGTTTTCACTAGCACTGCAAGAAGATTTTCAAAGTAAAGTGGACTAAATAATATTGATAGAAGTTTTGCAAGTTGTTAAAATTGCTTCGTTATTTTTTTCTGCTCAAGAGTTGATCAAATTATGCCATTTTATTCTTTTAACAAAATATTGTATTTAATTCAAGCTATTTATTTGTCATTATGGCATACACAACTGACATTTGATGCTGACCTCCTTAGGCAAAAGCCATCTTAGCACAAAATTGAAATGTTTGTTGCAATACATAGACTTTATAGATGAGCAACTTAATGTAAAAGTTTAAAGAGTGTTAAACATATTGAAATAAAAATGGCACAGAAATTTGAGATACACTTTCATTCTACTGTGACTCATCCAAAACTCTTTTTACTTACAAGAAATCACATATAAAAATCAACATTGACATGGCGCTGTTTTCCACAAAGCCATTAAGGTGGTTGGGAATGTTTTGGTATATCCTTCTCTGCAAGACCTTATGTGGTCATCTTAGCATCATGTTGAAGCAGAAATAAACATTGCACATAGCCATGTGAACTAAATAAGGAGAGCAATGCAGTAATAGGTAGGCATATGGCAATGAACTATTGGCACTCACTACTAGATGATGGGTCACAGGAATCTCCTTTGAGATTACAGCCATTACTATCCCCTCACCCAATCCAGGTTCAGGTGACCTTCAGGATATAGGAAGTAAATGGTTAAATGAATGTAGGACTGCAGCATGCAGGTTCCATGAGGTCATCACCCATGATGGGGTGAGATTTTACTGCATTGAGCAAAGATAAATATTATACTAGCAGGCACAATGGTGTGTATGCAAAGCAATGTAGTAGTTTTAGTAATAGAATTGGTGAAAGCTATCTTACAACACACAGTAACATGCAATACATATGTATGTGTACCATGTTGGACACTTATTATGTCATATTCTGATAATAATATGGAGTAAAAGATTTATTCAAGTGTATTTCATTCTTTCTTTTAAATAGTTATTTATGACAGAGAGGGAGAGAGAGAGAGAGAGAGATACAGAAATAGAAAGAGAGGGAGAGAACACTGGCACACCAGACCTTTAGCCACTGCAAACAAACTACAAACACATGGGCCACCTTGTACATCTGTCTTGCATGAATTCTGGGGAATACAACCTGGGTCCTTGGTCCTTGCAGGAAAGTGCCTTCACCACTAAGCCATCTCTCTAGCCCAAGTTTATTTAATTGTTAAAGGCATCCTATATCCTGGGGTTTGGACACATCATGACCTGCAGGCCAATACAACTTCATCTACCTTGAGCTTTATTGTGCAGCACACATAAAGCCATTTTTCTTGATCTTCGTAGAAACAATACTGAAACAGGGCTGAAGAGATGGCTTAGTGGTTAAGGCACTTGCCTGTGAAGCCTAAGGACCCAGATTCAATTCCCCAGTAGCAATGTAAGCCAGATGTTCAAGGTGACATATATGTCTATAGTTTGTTTGTAATGCATAGAGGATCTGATACACCCATTCTCTCTCTCTCTCTGTCTCAAATAAATAAATTCAAACAACACATTTTTAAAAAGGAAGTTGCTCATAGCCAAAAGTATAAAAGCATTTATTTTTCTGACTCACCATTGTGTGGGTGCTTGTGTATATTTGTGTGTATGCAAGTTCATGTGGATGCATGCGGTTACAGCTTGGAATACAACCCAGCATCTAATTTACTCTAACAGAGATACCCATGTTAGTGTTGGTTTTAGACTCTCATCTATAGCAGATTTCTCTTATTTCATTACCTTGTACAATATTCCCTTAACCATAAAACAAATTTACATTTAAAAACATTTCAGAAGCACTGGAGAGATGGCTTAGCAGTTAAGCATTTGCCTGTGAAGCCTAAGGACCCCAGTTCAAAGCTCAATTCCCCAGGACCCACGTAAACCAGATGCACAAGGTGGCTCATGCATCTGGAGTTCGTTTGCAGTGGCTGGAGGCCCTGACACCCCCATTCTCTCTCTCTCTCTCTGCCTCTTTCTCTCTCTGTCTGTCACTCTCAAATAAATAAATAAAAATAAACAAATTACTATTTTTTGAAATAAAAAACAGTTGTGTGTGTGTGTGTGTTTGTATATACATAGACACACGCCAGGCTCTCTTGAATAAGTGGATAGCAGTCACTTTTTTCATTTTTTGCATTGAGCTTCCATGAGTGGCTTAGGAACTTGGAATGGCTGGCTTGGCAAATAAATACCTTTTTACAATTGAGCCATCTTCTCAGCCCCAATATTTCTCTTATGTTAAGAGATAGTTAACTATTTTGTTGTTACTTATTATTAATTCATGATTAATTGAGGAATCATATATTTCTCAAAAGTTACTTTTACTTATAATAAAAATCGTGGTATGTACTACATAAGTTTAAGACAATGAGCATTCCTTTAAAGTTTAGAAATGGGTAATTTAATTTGCTTTTAAAATAAGTATTTTAAAATTTTCTAGGAAAATTTAAGAATATTGCATTGTATTGATACATGAATTCCACCTCATTTTTTTTTGATTCACCATAAACCTTTTGCTTCTTGATTTCTAGTTTCATTCTATCACGATGAAAATTCTGTGCTTTATATTGTTTAAAAATTACAATGTAAGCTGGGTGTGGTGGCACACGCCTTTAATCCCAGCACTTGGGAGGCAGAAGTAGGAGGATCGCCGTGGGTTTGAGGCCACCCTGAGATTCCATAGTGAAATCCAGGTCAGTCTGGGCTAGAGTGAGACCCTACCTCAAAAAAACAAAACAAAAAAAAAATTACAATGTATTTTATGACCTACATGTGGCATGTTTTAGTGAATGGCCCATGATAGCTTAAGGAAATATGTCTTCTTCTGTTGCCAGATAAAGTCTTCTACAATGCCCTATGCCAGCTAATTAATGGTTCTGTTCAGTGTAGCTATTCCCTGATTGATTTCCCACTTATTGTGTCTACGGGCTGATGATAGAGCTATTGAAAGTATTGACATCATGTACAATGACTGTCAATTTTCTACCCCAGCTGGGTCATTTTCTAACCTCACGTAATTTGATATTCTGAAGTGAGGAATACATGTTACAGATTATATCTTAGGAGAAATACAACTTCTTTATATTATGAGCTCAAATAAAGACAAATATATATTTATTGTTGACTCATTTATATACAAATAGTGTATTTGTATTTATATACAAATATGGGAGTTATTGCGATTTGGATTTCATACTTATTAAATTTAGGAAGATATTTTCACTGGCAGGCATAAGCATCCTTGGTTCACAGAAGTGTAGTCATTATATGTATAGCCTATTGCAGTAACTTAAACACACCAGACTGCATTCCATTTTGTAGGTTACTTGATATTTTGTAAAAATATATATTTTAATTTTTCATGATTTTATTAGCATCTTTAATTATACATGATAGATTTCATTGTGTTCAGATCATATGACCAGAGTGGTACTTTTTTATTAGTTATGGACATACTCAGGATGTTGTGAACATCACATGTTGGTACCATCCTTTCCCTCATCCCAGCCCCCTTCCAAAAGGACCATGACCATCCTAGTTGGGGATTATGGGTTGTGCATTGTGGGGGCAGCCATTCAGTTATGGGGAAGAGGCGATGTCTCTGTGCATAATGTCCCAACTTGTGGCTCTAACAATCTTTCTTTCTGCCCTATCTTCCACTAAATTCTCTGAGCCATGTTCGGTTCAATTTAGAAAATTACAGACCAATCTCCCTCATGAACATAGATGCAAAAATTCTCAACAAAATATTGGCAAAGAGAATACAAGAATATATCGGAAAGATCATTCTTGCCTTACTTTTATGAATTAAGGTCTTTTCCTGAATGCTGAGATAATTCTGCTAGAGTAGCTGTTCTTGTGGTCCTTCTGTGTGTTTTTCCCATGTCCTGGCATTATGAACTAACAACAAATAGTCTACTGACTGAGCCATCTCCCCTGTGCCCATTAAATTTGTGACTTTAACATGTACTTGTATGGCCAAGTGTCAATACCTGTTAGAGATATTGTGGGCCAATATCAATATTTCCTAGCTGTAATTCCACAAATTCTGAGTATTTATTCTTACTTTTCCTAACCTATAAAAAATCAGAAAACTAAACCAAATCACAAACACCAGGGGGATCTTTCATACACACACACACACACACACACACACACACACACACACACACACATATGTATACATATATATATATAAATATATATATATGTATATATATAAATATATATACATATAAATATATATGTATACATATGTGTATGTGTGTGTGTGTGACACCATCTTTAAGCAAAGTTTGCATGTATGCAATCATATCTACATTACATAAACATGTGTTTGGTGTGGAGGCAAAGATCATGTTATTATTTTTATATCTACAAATACTAATACCTGTTCCCCAGCTCTCTTGATACTCTAAATTTTCAGATCAAGTTAATAGCATTCAGGGTTACCTCAGACACATGGTAATCCTCCTATCTCTGTTTACAGAGTGCTGGCATTAAAGGTGTACACCATCACACCCAGCCTCTAATTTCTCTTCACAGCCTGGAAATAGGCTGTTTATACATTAAAAGGTTAATGCTATACACTGGCGAGGGGGAGGATTGCAAGACAAAAATAGGAGGCAAGAAACTCAGAGTATAATTGTGAAGTCCGGCTAAATGATTCTATAATATCACAATGGGCAAAGCCTGCACTCCATATAGTTGTGTTGCTGAAGACTTTAGATGGCTGCATCCATCCTAGTGTACTCTGTACATTAAAAGTGGTTAGCTTCAGGGATCGTTGCATAAAGGAGGGCTTTAGTTAAAGAGTGAATAATTAATTTGGTTTATCAACTTATAAAAGTGCCCTATTGTTCATATCTACATATAAATAATGTCACTACACATTACTAAAACAATAATTCATTTAATTTCAGTGGCATATAACACGTTGCTTGCTTGCTTTGTGAAAATTTAATTGTTAGCACAATTTTATATACATATTCTGTCTCTTTCTCTTCTAGAATTAACTTTGTGCTTCTGTCTTATTGATTTTCAAAACGTTGTACCGACTTCCAGTTAAGATGGCAGCATAAGTACCATGCCAAAGCAGCCTAGGGGGGGAAAAGCCAAAAAAAAAAAAAAAAACACCAAAATACACACTTTTACTAAAAAGTGAGGTGTATTGGAAATTGAAACAGCAGGGGAGAAGTAGGAGAGATCCAGAGCATCCAGAGCCTGCATGTACGGGTGGAAGCTGCTCCAGCGGGGCGGGTCCGCTTGTGAAATAGTGGCAGCAGCATGCCCGCTTGAGCCACAGGAAAAGCCAGGCGAGGGGATTTTCCACTCACACCGGAGCTCTCTGCAGACTCAAGAAACATGAAGGGAGAATGGAACAGAGCAGCGGTCCAGGGACCCCGCCATGCCTACTTGAACTGACAGAGCACCAAAGAGGGACCCAATAAAGAGTGCAGCTGAGACCAAAATCATACCAAAAAGTAACTGGGATTACACCAGGTCAGTACCCACCTAATAAACCGGGTATATGTGCCTGATCCAGAAGTGCTAATTGCACCTATCACATCAGGATAAATTATGTGCTAAATTGGATAGATGGTCAAATTTGCCATTCTTAAATAAGCTATTTTGGGGCTTGTTATTTGTTGCTTCTTGAATTACAGTGGCTTGGTTTACTCTTCTGTTATACATTAGGGAACGGTCTCACCTGGTCACAAGCTTGGAACACTCTACAGACCAGAAATCTTAAATACCTTGTTAGCATTAAGAAAGTGGGTGAGGCACCACACAGCCTAAGGAAAAGACAGAGGATCTAGTTGCCATAATACCTACCCTTGGATAAATATTCTGTGCTGTTTTTCATTGAAAGTGTACATTGTTTGGTTAAATTTTAGAATCTGCCTGTGTTTTGTTCCACTCTGCCTACTTGAATACTCTCATAGCAGGCACACCCAACACCTAGAGTCACTTTTGTAGATACTCTGAGAGTCTTCAGAGCCACACCTAGCGCCTTAAGCTCCTACCCTTAAGATATATAACATCAGATAGATTGATACATCTCATAATACCCAGCTAACAGGAAAATCCACTCATTAAATAATCCAAGATGCAAAAATATATACATTATAACACACAAAAAAACAAAAATCAAGACAATGTAAATCCAACAAAAAGTATTAATGCATCAGAAATAACCTCCAGTGAGAATGAGTTAGAGGAAATGCCCGAGAAAGATTTCAAAAGAATGACTGTAAATGTGTTCAAAGAAGACAAAGAACAAATCAAAGGAATCAAAGAAGAAATCAAAGGAATCAAGAGGATACAGGATGCCAATTTAATGAAATAAAGAGGTCAATACTAGACATTTATTATGAAATAGAAATAATAAAGAAAAAGAAGTTAGAATGACTAGCAATAAGACACACCATTAATGAAATAAAAAAACTCTGTAGAAAATCTCACCAATAGAATGGACGAAGGAGAGGACAGAATATCTAAGCTAGAAGACCAGGTGGCAGATCTAATACACTCCAACAAAGAGAAAGACAAACTAAGAGAAATGTATGAGTGGGAATTTCAAGATATTCGGGACACTATGAAAAGATCAAACATAAGAATTCAGGGCATAGTAGAAGGAGAAGGATTTCACTCCAAAGGCACAGTAGACGTCTTCAACAAAACCATACAAGAAAACTTCTCCCAAATTGGGAAAGGGGTGCCAAGGCAGATACAGGAATCTTTTCGAACCCCAGCCAGACAAAACCTGGAAAGAATCTATCCTCGCCATATTCTAATCAAACTGCCAAACGTACAAACCAAAGAAAAAATATTGAAAGCAGTCAGAGAGAAAAATCAAGTTACCTACAAAGGCAAGCCTATCAGGATTACAGCAGATTACTCAACACAAACCTTAAGAGCCAGAAGGGTGTGGAGTGATGTATTACAAGTTCTGAAAGATAACAACTGTCAACCAAAGTTACTTTATCCTGCAAAGCTATCCATTCAAATAGACGAATAAATAAGGACTTTGCATGACAAATGCAGGCAAAAGGAATATTTGAAGACAAAACCAGCTCTTCAGAAAATACTTGAAAAAATCTTCCATGCTGAAGAAAAAGAAAAGCACACATATAAGGAACCGGGAAAGAACAAACAATACTCAAATACTAGTTAACACAAGAGAGCAAAGGTAAAACAGGAAGAACTACAAAGCAAGGCAAATATGACTAAACACCTTTCAGTAATATCTCTAAATATCAACGGCCTCAATGCCCCAACCAAAAGACATAGGTTTGCAGACTGGGTTAAAAAGCAGACTCCTACAATGTGTTGCCTCCAAGAAACCCACCTTTCTACAAACAATGGCCACTATGTTAGGGTGAAAGGTTGGAAAACGGTGTTTCAAGCAAATGGACCTGGAAAACATGCAGTTGTTGCAGTCCAGAGGACATTAAAATCCTAAACACATATGCAAATAACATGGGGGCCCCCAAATTCATCAAACAAAAGTTATTAGAACTAAGGTCACAAATAACACCAAACACAGTGGTAGTGGATGACTTCACCACCCCACTCTCATCAATTGACAGGTCATCCCAGGAAAAAATAAACAAAGAGGCATCTGGACTAAATGAGGTCATAGAAGGAATAGACCTAACAGATATATACAGGACACTTCATCCAAATGCTGAAGAATATACATACTTTTCAGCAGCACATGGAACATTTTCTAAAACAGACCATATATTAGGGCACAAACAAATCTTAACAAATACAGGAAAATTGAAATAATTCCTTACATTATATTTGACCACAATTGGATCAAACTACAAGTCAATAGCAAGAAAGGCTATAGAGCATGCACAAAATCATGGAAATGAAACAACATATTACTAAATGATGAATGGGTCAATGAAGAAATCAAAAGGGAAATCAAAAAAATTTATAGAGTAAAACGATAACGAGAACGTAACATACCAAAACCTCCGGGACACAATGAAGGCATTCCTAAGAGGTAAATTTATAGCTCTAAGTGCCTATATTAGGAAATTAGAAAGGTCACAAGTAAATGACCTAATGTTTCACCTTAAAGACTTGGAAAAGGAAGAAGAAGGCAAACCCAAAATCAGCAGAAGGGAAGAAATAATAAAGATTAGGGCAGAAATTAATGAAATTGAAACCAAAAAAAAAAAAAAAAAAAAGAATCCAAAGAATCAGTAAAAAAAAGAGTTGGTTCTTGAAAGGATAAACAAGATTGATAAACCCTTATCAAATCTGACAAAAAGTTATTTATTAGGCATCTTTAATTATACATGATAGATTTCATTGTGTTCAGATCATATGACCAGAGTGGTACCTTTTTATTAGTTATGGACATACTCAGGATGTTGTGAACATCACATGTTGGTACCATCCTTTCCTCATCCCAGCCCCCTTCCAAAAGGACCATGACCATCCTAGTTGGGGATTATGGGTTGTGCATTGTGGGGGCAGCCATTCAGTTATGGGGAAGAGGCGATGTCTCTGTGCATAATGTCCCAACTTGTGGCTCTAACAATCTTTCTTTCTGCCCTATCTTCCACTAAATTCTCTGAGCCATGTTCGGTTCAATTTAGAAAATTACAGACCAATCTCCCTCATGAACATAGATGCAAAAATTCTCAACAAAATATTGGCAAAGAGAATACAAGAATATATCGGAAAGATCATTCACTCTGACCAAGTAGGCTTTATCCAAGAGATTCAGGGATGGTACAATATACACAAATTGGTAAAAGTAATACATTATATAAATGGATTGATGGACAAAAAGCACATGATCATCTCATTAGATGCAGAGAAAGCGTTTGACAAAATCCAACATCCCTTCATGATAAAAGTCCTACAGAGACTGGGAATAGAAGGAATATATCTCAATATAATAAATGCTATTTGTGACAACCCTACAGTCAACATATTACTAAATGGGGAAAAACTGGAAGCTTTTCCACTAAAATCAGGAACAAGACAAGGGTATCCACTGTCCCCACTTATACTTAATATAGTACTGGAAGTCTTAGCCATAGCAATAAGGCAAGAGATGCCCATAAAAGGGGTACAAATTGGAAACGAAGAGATCAAGTTATCATTATTTGCAAATGACATGATTATATATATAAAGGACCCTAAAGACTCTACTAGCAAACTGTTAGAGCTGATACAAACCTACAGCCATGTAGCAGGATACAAAATGAATACACAGAAGTCAGTAGCCTTCATATATGCTAAGAACAAACACACAGAGGATGAAATCAGAGAATCACTCCCATTCACAATTGCATCAAAGAAAATAAAGTACCTTAAAATAAACCTAACCAAGGAAGTAAAGGATCTCTACAAAGAAAACTTTAAAACTCTCAAGCAAGAAATTGTAGAAGACACTAGGAAGTGGAAAAACATCACTTGTCCCTGGATTGGAAGAATCAATATTGTGAAAATGGCAATCTTACCAAAAGCAATGTACACATTTAATGCAATTCCCATCAACATTCCAAAGGCATTCTTCATAGAAATAGAAAAAAAATCCAAAAATCCATTTGGAATCACACAAAACCTCAAATATCTAAAATAATACTAAGCAATAAAATTAAGGCTGGTTGTATCACCATACCTTATTTTAACCTATACTAGAGATCCATAGTAACAAAAACAGCATGGTACTGGCACAAAAGCAGACATGTAGATCAATGGAACAGAATAGAGGACCCAGATGTAAGTCCAGGTAGCTATAGCCAGCTGATATTCGATAAAAATGCCAAAAATATTCATTGGAGAAAAGACAGCCTCTTCAGCAAATGGTGTTGGGAAAAATGGGTATGTATCTGTAGAAGGATGAAAATAGATTCTTCTCTCTCTCCATGCACAATAATGAAGTCCAAATGGATTAAAGACCTTAACATCAGACCGGAAACTCTGAAACTGCTAGAGGAAAAAGTAGGGGAAACCTGTCAACATATTGGTCTTGGCAGAGACTTTCTGAATACAGCCCCAATTGTTCAGGCAATAAAACCACAGATTAACAACTGGGGACTCATGAAATTACAAAGATTTTGTACTGCAAAGAACACTGTGAATAAAGCAAAGAGGCAACCTACAGAATGGGAAAAAATCTTCGCCAGCTATATATCTTATAGAGGATTAATATCTAGGATATACAAAGAACTCAAGAAGTTAAATAATAAGGAATCAAAGAAGCCAATTAAAAAATGGGCTATGGAGCTAAATAGTTCTCAAAGGAAGAAATATGGATGTCGCATAAACATCTAAAAAATGTTCTACGTCCCTAGGCATCAGAGAAATGCAGATTAAAACTACATTGAGATTCCACCTCACTCCTGTCAGATTAGCTACCATCATGAACACAAATGATCATAAATGCTGGCAGGGATGTGGAAAAATAGGAACCCTTCTACACTGTTGGTGGCAATGCAATCTGGTCCAGCCATTGTGGAAATCAGTGTGGAGTTTCCTAAAACAGGTAAAGATTTATCTACCATATGACCCAGCTATAGCACTCCTAGGTATATATCCTAAGGACTCATCTCAATTCTTTAGAAGTATGTGCTCAACCATGTTTATTGCTGCTCAATTTATAATAGCTGGGAAATGGAACCAGCCTAAATGTCCCTCAATTGATGAGTGGATAATGAAGATATGGCACATTTATACAATGGAGTGCTACTCAGCGGTAAAGAAAAATGAAGTTATGAAATTTGCAGAAAAGTGGATGACTCTGGAAAGGATTATACTAAGTAAGGTCACTCTCGCCCAGAAAGCCAAGCACCACATGTTCTCCCTCATATGTGGATCCTAGCTACAGATGATTGGGCTTCTGTGTGAGAAGGAAAAAACTCAGTAGCAGAGGCCAGTCAGGTAGAAAAGAGATACAGAGGGAAGAGAAAGGAAGGGAGGAGGCTACTTAGTAGGTTGGTATTGTATATATGTAAGCAGAAGAATAGATTAACGGGTTGAAAAGGCCCAAAGTGAGGTCAGGGGAGGAGATTGAGAAAAGGAAACGCGGAGGGAGGGCTAATCAAAATCGAAGAGGATATAAACAAATCATATGGAATCCTCCAGTTTTCGACAATGGAACACCCAGGAGCCATACATCGTTGCTAAAAACTTTTCAGTGCCATGGATGGGATACCGTCCAGTGAGTTGTTGGCCAGGGAGGTCCCTGATGCCCCCAAAACATTATAGGCCATTGCCAAGGCCCTTGGTTTCCTACCAGCAATTGATTTTAAGACCCTATTGCTGAAGACTCCACATGCTTGGGCTGCAAGGCCACTGAAAAATCCTGCTGGAACTGAGCTGATATCCTCCTCCATGTACAGCAGCTGTCAGAAAGCTGGAAGAAGCCATCCTACATGCACTTCAATGGGAGAAAGAGATACCACCAGTGTAGATACTCAAGAGTGGACACTGCAAGCCTTATAATTGGCCAGCCAGGCCAAATGAGCCAACAGGTGCAATAGTGGCACGTCTGTAATGGTGGAAACCAACTGCCCTCCAATTGGACTGGAGGCCCGCTCCAAGGGAGGGAATACTTCCCTGATACTGAAAACTTAAAACAGGGGTAGTCATGAGCCCTAGGGGTGTAACATCTGCTGATGTCTGGATAAGTGTATATGCTAGGCTTATCAAACTGCCCAGTAAGCACTTCTCTTAATGGTTATACCCTTATATTAATGCTACTCTCACTTTGGGTAGAGAATCTTCTCCTTTCAGATGGCAGTGACCTTGGGACGACGCAGAAGGTATCATGCTGCTGGATAGAAGTGACTAGAGTACCGAGTAACATCTTGATCACACCTTCCAAGGCTCAGGGTCTAATTCAGTGGAGGTGGCGGAAAGAATGTAAGAGCCAAAGGAAGGGTAGGACTCCTTACAACGTGCTCCCTCCAGACATAAAATGGCCTCAATATCCATAGTGCCTGACACTACCTACACAAGGCCATCTTAAGAGGAGGGACAGATCATGACATCAAAATAAAAGAGTGATTTTATGGGGAGGGGATATGATGGAGAATGGAATTTCAAAGGGGAAAAGGGGGGAGAGAGGGTTTTACATGGGATATTTTTTATAATCATGGAAAATGCTTTAAAAATTTGAGAAAAAGGCTGGAGAGTTGGCTTAGCAGTTAAGCACTTGCCTGTGAAGCCTAAGGACCCCGGTTCGAGGCTCGATTCACCAGGACCCATGTTACCCAGATGCACAAGGGGGCGCATGCATCTGGAGTTCATTCGCAGTGGCTGGAGGCCCTGGCGTGCCCATTATCTCTCTCTTTCTCTGCCTCTTTCTCTCTCTGTCTGTCGCTCTCAAATAAATAAATAAAAATGAACAAATTTTTTTTTAATTGAGAAAAAATTAAATTAACTTAAATTAAAAAAAAAAGTTATACCAACCCAAACCCTGCACAATCAACCTAATTCTACGACTGATATTTTACTAGGTTTGTGGGACCATTTTATGCATTTATCATCCTAGGCCAATGTCTTAAAAATGCCATGACCAACATATACAGAGACCTAAAGAGTCCCATGTGGTGTTTTACACCCTGATTGATTTGGGGTATATTGCAGCTCTCCAATGGATACAAAGCAAAAAGTAATTTTTCTTTACCAAGAGCTCTCAATGAATTTGATTAATGTACTCCTTTATAGGAAAAGAAGAGAGGCACATGGGATTTTTCCCTGATATCTATTCACTTTTTGCCTTTCTAAACAGTGTAAAAATCAAAGGGTGGATTCTGCCACTCCAAATGTGCATAGTTATTTAAGCACACACATAAACCACTCAACCTGGAAAAGTGTGCAAAATTAAATGCATAAACTTATATGTCTGTATAATCTTTGCCGTATGCATATGATCTCATTTTAAAGATAGATACATACAGCATCTTTTAGTTAGTGTATGGTATTTTTTAGTCAATTAAGTATTTAAACATGATAATATTCTTGTTAAAAGATTTGCCACAATAGGGCTTTAATTATGGAGTTTAGTAAAATTTTCTAAACTAATATGCTGTTTGTAAGCCTGTATGTGGGACTGGAGAGATTGCTTAGTGGCTCATAGGTTTGCCTGTGAAGCCTATAAGGACCTAGGTTCAATTCTCCAGTATCCATGTAAACCACAGTCATAAAGTGGTACATGCATCTGTAGTTTGTTTGCAATGACTGGAGGTCTTGGCATGCCCATTCTCTCTCTATCTGCCTCTCTCTCTCTCTCCTATCTTTCAAGTTAAAAAATAAGTAAAATATTTTAAATATGTATTTAAATATGTACTTTCTTCCCCATTCTGATAATCAAAACAATGTCTCAATGAATATAGTTTAGCTAATAGATACGAAGCATATTTATATAGAAAAGAAATATCTGCCTGTGAACCACTTTATAGTGTGGCATAATCACAAACCTTAGAATTAACACTATATCTAAATGTAATTATTTTTATAGCTCTGGGGTTTTTATTTTCAGTGTTGAGGATCACACCCATGGCTTTGTGCATGCAAGCGTTCCAGCACAAACAAATGGCCCATCTAAGAAACTTCTTAGAAATTAATATAACATTATTATCTCACTTGAATTGTTTTTATTTTGTGTAAAGTAAAGATATGTCAGCATGGTTAATTTCCATACAGCCTATAACATAGTATGGTATGTTTATGTTACTATAATGTAATGTTTTATATATAAAGAAAAAAGAGTAAAAGGCGTTTACTTGGCTCAGAATTCTGATGAGTAGGAATTCAAACCATTTGGTACCAGAGATTTTGAAGGGACTCTGATTGCATAAGATGACAGGGAAGTAAAAAGAAAGTGGTCACTGGGCAAGAAATTGACCAGAGATGCCATAATTACTGTATAATAATCTTCTAGCATAGTAACAATTTTACCTCATAAAAGCATGAAGACATTCCAAGAAGAAAATAATTCGTCTCTTTTCATGATCTGAATACCTTTCAAAAGCATTATCCAACTGTTGCATTGGGAACTTGATAAGGATAAGCTATGTTCCATCATGGTAATTTTTATCTATTTAAAATATGTCTTCTTGTTACATTCTCGCAACTTTCAACTGGTCTATTGTTGTTATTATGCAACTTTACTGTATTTAGTGTGTGTGTGTGTGTGTGTGTGTGTGTAATGATATATGCATGTATATACATGTTTGTATGTGTGGATATGGACACGTGTGTGTGTGTGTGTGTGTGTGTGTGTGTGTGTGTGTGCATGATGATCAGAAATCTACATCAGATGGCTTCCTCTATCTCTGTCCATACTTACTTTTTTAAAAAAATCTATTTATTCATGAGCAGACAGAGATAGAGAGAGAGTCACAGAAAAAGAATGGGTGCACCAGGGCACCTTGTTGTTGCAAATGAATTCTTGATGCATAGACCACTTTGTGCTTCTAGCTTTATGCACAGACTCCTGAACTGAGGAAAGTTTTTTCCATTCCCTGAGCCATCCATCCATTTGTGGCAGCCTTAGTTGTCTAATTTCATCTTTGTTTTCCTGACATTTGGATCATTTTGTAATTTCCTTACTAGAAACTCTAGTGCAACTGCTTACTTTACCTGTTTCATATGTGCATATTTACAAACAATCTCTGCCATGAATACTGAGAGATGAGATAGTTATAAATTATATTTTCCTCATCTTTAAGGCACATTACATTATCATTTGCTGTGAATGTGATTATGTCAGTATGTGCTCTCGTGAATAGTGTTTTCCTTGATGCTCTGCCTCTAAAATATCCATTACTGGGCTGAAGAGTTGGTTCATTGGTTAAAGGTGCTTGCTTATTAAGCCTAGCAAACTTGTTTTGATTCCCCAATACCAAATTGAAGCCAGATTCACAAAGTCACACATGTGTCTGGTGCTCATTTGCAGTAGTAGCATACCCATCCTCTCTCTCTCTCTTTCTCTATCTCTCTCCCTCCCTCCCTCTCTCTCAAATAAATGAATTCTTAACTTTCAAATATATATATTTGCAAATAGAGAGAGACAGAAAGGGGAAGAGGAAAAGAGGAAAAATGGTTGTGCCAGGGCCTCTTACAGTTGTAAAGGGCCTCCAGATGCATGTGCCACTTTGTGTATCTGGCTTTATATGGGTACTGGAGAATCAAACCAGGCAATGCAAGTAAACACCCTAACTGCTGAACCATCTCTCCCACCCCCAAAGTATTTACAGTTAAGATGTTGCTAAAGGGCACTGAAGTGGTGGCTTAGCAGTTAAGGTGCTTTTCTGTGAAGTCTAAGGACCCAGGTTCGATTCCCCAGTATGCACATAAACCAGATGTACAAGGTGGCACATGCATCTGCAGTTGTTTTGCAGTGGCTAAAGGCACTGGCACACCCATTCATATTCTCTTTCTCTTTCTCAATTTAAGTAAATGAATATTTTTTTCAAAAAACATTGCTAAGGGGGTGGAGATAGCTCAGCAGTTACGGTGCTTGCTTCCCAGGTCTGACAGCCTTTGTTTGATTCCTCAGTACCCACCAAAGCCAGATACACAAAGTGACACATCTGTTTGGAGTCATTTGCAGTGGCAGAAAGCCCTGGCATGCCCATACTCACTCTCTTTCTGTCTTTGTCTTTCTTTCAGTTTCTCTCTCAAATAAATAAATAAAAATAAAATATTCATTACTATCAGACATCTTTTTCCCAATGCAATTGGTGAGAACAGTATCTTAAAGTACTTTCACTTGGTACTTTCTTGATTTCTAGCAAAGTTGAATAATTTGTTACCAGTGTCCATTTATTTTTTAAATATTTTATATTTATTTATTTATTTCACAGAGAAAGAGGGAGAGAAAGAGAAAGAGGGAGAGAGAGAGGGAGAATGCAGGCATGCCAGGGCCTCCAGCCCCTGCAAATGGACTGCCAAATATAAGTCTTGCAGTGTCCAGTGTTGAGTGTCCTCACTGGTAATGTCTCTCTCTCCCCCATTGAACTGCATGCAAAATGGCATCTTCCAGCTTTCTGTCAGCTGGTATATGTGGAGGAGCTTATCAACCCAGTTCCAGCAGGATTTCTCAGTGCCCTTGCAGCCCAAGTATGTGGAAGACTCATCAATATCTTAAAGAAAATTTGTTACAGATAAAGTTCCTGTGTTTTTCTTTTCTGACTAACGTCTTTTTTCTCATTAGCTACCGTTAAAAAACTGGACTGAGTTAGAGATTCTTTTTCATTTTGCACATTTCACAAATTTTCTTATTGATTTATAGATCAGAATATATTTATGGCCTGGATTTTGGTTTTATATTTTGGTAACACATATTTTCTTTCAATGGCCTCTAAAACTCAGACTTTAAGCATCTTGTATGAATGCAATTTTTATGCCATTGTTCTTTCTTGAGATAGTTTATGAAATTTGTAAAACAAATTCTTATTGAATGTGCACCAAAATACAGTTTTGGTTTAAGAGTGGTAAAAGATCATCTTTAGCAATTCAACATGACAGCATAATTTTCCACATATTAGTTGTAATGTGAAACAAGACAGTCATTTTATGTGTAATAACTCAGTGATGGAGAGTGTTTATTGCAGTTAAAATTGAAGTTCCCTTATGTTACTGGTTAGATACATTCACATTTAATATGTTAACCAGAACACATTATTGCAAAAGAAAAATTCGTTTTTTCTCTACATTTCTCAAATGATAATTAAAATAGTAATTTTGTGTAGAGATTTCTTTCTTTCTTTCTTTCTTTCTTTCTTTCTTTCTTTCTTTCTTTCTTTCTTTCTTTCTTTTGTTTTTTCAAGGTGGGGTCTCACTCTAGCCCAGGCTCACCTGGAATTCACTATGTAGTCTCAGGGTGGCCTTGAACTCAAGGCGATCCTCCTACCTCTGCCTCCCAAGTGCTGGGATTAAAGGTGTGCACCACCACACCCAGCTGAGATTTCTTTCAAATAATTATCTATATATTTCTGTCAAGATTTCTGTTAGGATTTTGTTCATTATATCACTAGAGAAAATGAGGTTAAAAATTAACAAACATGAGTCTGGGAAAATGGATTAGTTTGTAAAGTGCTCAGTATGCAAGCACAAAGACCTGTTTTAGATTCTTCAGCAACCACATAAAAAGCTGGCTATAGCAATGCACACTTATTATCCCACACTGTGGAGGAGGCTACTTGCTGGTAGTTGCTGGCTATCCATGTTAGCGAGCTCCCGGTTCAGCGAAAGAACCTACTTCAAAAAAGCCAGGTGTCAAACCAAGCATGAAGGGTCCACATTTAATTGCTTCATTCAAGATGTTGAGGTAGGAGGATCACCATGTGCTCTAGCTCAGCCTCAGCTAGAGCATAGTCTTGCCTAAACCTATTACCACCTACTAAAAAAATCAGCTGGACAGCAATTATGGAAGACACATACATTTATCTTGGGTGTCCACATGTATGCACCCACATGTGCATGTACAGCACCCGCCAAAAAATATACCACACTCATGGAAACATGCACGCATGCACACACAACACACATACACATACAAAAGTATTTTAACCAATATATGTGCTGGTTCAGTTATGAAAGAATAGATCAATAACTCAATCATTAATTCTGATGCCTGAGATTCACCCTTTCTAGTACTCACAAATAAAATCAAGATATAATTTCTCACCCATATGATTGTACACATGTAACATTGTGTCAAAGATATTTCTGCATTATAATAGATGTAGGGTGTGTAACTTTCCTGCAACATTATTTAAGACAACTCATATTTTTGAATGTATCAACTCAAGAGACAGAAATAACATATTAGAAGTATAACTCTACAAATTCACCATTTAGAAACATGGAATGTCCATCTATCCAAACTTAATCTCACCTTTTCCTTGCTTTGCAGAATTAGTCATAACAATCACAAAAAGAATAATTTAAAGTAATTAGCAAAGAAATACTAGTGGACAATGAATTTAAAAATGTTAATGTAAAACAAAGAAATTAGCAAATGTAAAACAAAATGTACATTTTTGGAATCTGTGCTTTTTTAATTCAATACTCTCTATTAAGTATTTAGGTATTTCTAGATTTTTATCAGTATGCCTGCAATGGAGATTTTACTTGTTTGCATGCCTTCTTGACATTTACTAGTCTTTTAATTAATATTTTATAACAACTCTATATGGGAGATTGATAAAGGATATTACAGCAATACAGAATTGCATACATGTTTTAAAGTTTGTGTCTATTAATCCTTTGTCCAAAGAATCTGGCTCCTCTGCTTGCTTATTTGAAGTAGGTAGTATTTTAATACTTCTAAATGCAATGCATAGAGCTGACAGATCAAAAAACAAGGATAATCCTGATTCTAAATGCTTTCTGAAATCTGATATTAAGTGGGAAGACGGTGGTTATACAGAAGATGGAAATAAAGGAACTAGAACCATGATCCCAGAATTTGGGTTTACTGAAAACCAGCTCTTCTTTAACTCATTCTTGGCCTTGTCAATTTTATCTTACAAAATCAGGATAGATTTTAACTATTATATTTCTTTTTTGTATGTTATAATTGAATATAATTTACAGGTAGTTTTACATAGTTTCACGTTTGACTGGTGATGCAGACCTGCCTGTAATCCAAGTTACTAGGGTGGTTGAAGCAGGAGGATCACAAGTTCAAGACCAGTCTGTGTAACTCAGTAAGACCCTTTTTCACTCTGTGGTAGAACTCTTAGTGTTTCAAGGTCCTAAATTTAATTTTCATGAAGACAAATTAAAGAAAGAGAGAGAGAGAGAGAAAAGTATGTTTCCAATGAAAACTCTAATTCTTGCTCATATGATCTGTTTTCTGAGTTTTGAACTCTACTTTCTGTGAAGACATGAGAAAAGATATAGAGACATTTCCCTTAAAACCTCTGTAGGACAGATGAAATTTACAATGTTCTGAAAACTTAAGAATCACTGTTCTCATAGATACTGACATGCTTATTTAGACATTTATTTAGAACATTATTATAACCAGTAGCCATTCTTTCTTCTCATGAACATAATGCTATGATGATGTCTACATTATATGGGTCAGACCATAGAGATCTTATAGAACTAAACGGGAATAGTCAATCTTCTCCTAATGACAAACAGCCACAACAGATAAAAACTAGATTCACAACCAATCAAGAAGTGGGCTATGGAGAATCCTCAAAAGAAATACAAATGGTTAATAATTTTTAAGTGTTTAACATCATTATCCTTTGGGGAAATACAAATTAAAAGTACTTTGAAGGTTGGAGAGACCATTCAGTGGAAGAGAGCACTAGGCATAATTAGCCTGAAGGCCTGGGAGGTTCTGAGACAGCCAGAGTGTAATCACCAGAACTCCTGTAAAAAACTTACTTGTAAGCCCAATACTGTGGGTAGCAGTGCCTCAGGAGACACTTGGGGCTCACAAAAGTTGCAGCTGTGCATTCGACTTCCACATCTCAAGGAATTAAACTATAAGCAAAAGAGGAAGGATGCTAGACATTCTCCTCTGGCCTCCACATATTTAGAGGTACATGTACCTGAATACACCAGAATATAGACTCTCTCTGTCTCTCTCTCTCTCTTACTACTACTCAAAAACACTCAAATAAATGCTTTGAAATTTCATCTCACCCCACTAAGAATGGCATTCGTCTAGGAAACAAATAACTAAATGACAAAAATAATGTTAGTACCTTTTAACAGAAAAGATAACCCTTATTCCTTGTTGGTGGGGATGTAAAACTGGTACTGCCACTATGAAAATGATATTCCTCCAAAGATACAAACTAGAACTACTTCATGGCTCACCTATACCACCTGGGCATATACCCAAAGGATTATATACACTACTAGTTCACTGCTGATCTATTCACATTAGATGGAAAATGGAATCAATTTAGATGTTACCAACCTATGACAATAAAATTAAAACATTTACAGAAGTATGGATGAAAGCTTTTGATCAGAGAGACCTACAAGGTTTCTTAAAAGACAGACAGATTTCTGTCAGAGAACTTGATGACCCACCAAAGGTTAGTGGTAAGACCCTACTGCTGAAGATACCTTATGTGGTTGACATGCAAATTAGAATGGCATGGCTGGAAGTTGGATGAGAGTCAGTCCCCAGACAGTCAGCGCGTCTAGTGCCAGAAGGTGCTACATGGGCGACTGGGGGAAATTGACCAATATCTATGGAAGCAACGCATGGTCTAACCTACTTAGAAGCAAATAACTTGTTGTGATGCCCACACAAGTGCAGTGGTGGCACACAACCATGGTGGGGAACCAACTGCTCTTAATTTGGCTAACTGATCCCCTCACTGGTATGGGACCCATAGCTGGAGCTGGTAAACAAGTCAGAACCATATCCAAACATAAGCCCACTCTCCAATATCAAGCTACCATCAATTGTGGGCTACAAGAGGGCCTACACCTATTAAATTCTCTATAAAAAAAAAGTAAGGGTTATCTCATTTGTCCTGGTGCTAACTTACTCTCCATTGGAGAATCTGCTTCTCTTTTTCAGATAGATGTAGATCCTAAGGAGAGAGCCAACCCATCATACCTCAAAAGGGCCCCGGCTGAAACTAAGAATAATTGGAGAAACAGGCAAGGGGGCTGCTTTCCTGATGAACCGGACACCAGTACAAGGGGGAAGGAGATCAGCACAGAGAAAAATCAACTCCTACCAAATCAGAGAGCCAGAGCCTCAGAGGCCCCCAACACCTCATCACTGAAGCAGACCAAAAATGAACCCAACATGGCTCAGGGAAATTTTGCGGAAGAGGGGGCGGAAAGAATGTTAGAGTCACATGTTGGGTCATGATATGCAGAGACATTTATCTTACCCATAACTGTGGGCTAACTCCACAATGCATGACCCGTATACTTCAACAAGGAGGGGCCAAGGGGAGGGGGTAGGTCACGGATGAGCCTAATAATAGTACCAAACTGACTGTATTTGCTGAATACAGAACTGACTAATAAACAAATAAAAAAAAAGAAACTCTATAGTACAGGGCACTGAGTGAGGGAACTCAGATTCAAAAAGACAAAGTCCAATTTTTTTGAAAGATTTAAAAGTTGTTTACATTGAATGATCTATATGTTGCAAAATGATGTCCCTTAACTAACAATGGTTCTTACATAAAATTCATTTATCTGAATTCTGATGAAGGGGAGGAAAATTTCTAAAAAAGATTCATCACTTACCTTTACGCTTAGTTATCATGTAAATTATCTTATGGGGTAAGGGTATCTTTATGTTATCTCCTCACTCAAATGATGAATAATCTCATACTACAATGATGAATTTTTGAGAAATATTACTTATCATATAAGAGATTTGAAACTAGCCAGGTGTGGTGGAGCATGCCTTTAATCCCAGCACTCAGGAGGCAGGGGTAGGACAGATCATCATGAGTTTGAGGCTACTCTGAGACACCATAGTGAATTCCAGGTCAGCCTGGGCTAGAGTGAGACCCTACCTAAAAAAGAAAAAAAAAAAAGAGAGAGATTTGAAACTAAACAAAATATTCTATTTATGTCCAATAAAAGCTGAAAATGACCTTGAACAAGTTATTGAAACTCATTGTTCTACTGTCTACACATCTGAAAATGAGAGAGGTTAACTCTGCCCTCTAATGTCTTTGCAAAATGTTATGACACTTAAAGTCTACCATGTAATTTCTGTGGTTTATAGAACAGCTTCCCAAAATAACCTCCTTTCCCTTGGTTAAAAGTTCTAAGCAGATCAGAATTTCATTACTTATCCTGATGTTTATTACAGGTAATTCTCTCATATATGAAAAATAATAGCATATAGAACTTGATTTTAATGGGTAAATCAATTATAAAAGTAAACTTAACATGAATGTCTATCTATTCGTACTAGGAATCACTTGATTTTCTCAACAGATGCTTAAATAAGTGAGCATTCATTTCTCCACTCTGAATTTGATTCAAAGCCTTCACTTTTTTGCAGTTGCAGAAATGACGATTTATTTGAAAAAAAAATCTGAAGACAATAAATGAAGCAAATTTGGTATGATTTAATTATGTGGTAAATAAAATAGAGAAATTTTCCTATATCATCCCCACTTCGAATGCCGCCATCACGTATTTGGGCTATGATGGAGAGAAGTCACTTAGTTTCCTTTTCCTCATTTATTTTTCTTAGATGTGGACATCTTAGTATGTAAACACC
The DNA here is from genome assembly GCA_036346955.1 of Dipus sagitta. Classification (NCBI taxonomy): domain Eukaryota; kingdom Metazoa; phylum Chordata; class Mammalia; order Rodentia; family Dipodidae; genus Dipus; species Dipus sagitta. The sequence goes on along the minus strand of CM070791.1, from coordinate 5,500,028 downwards.
ACATGTTGGTACCATCCTTTCCCTTATACATGCCCCTTTTCTGAAGAGGCCCTCATTTTTGGTGATGGCAAGTCAACCCCATAGAGACTGTGGGTAATGTATTGTGGGGGCAGCAGTCAGTTATAGGGGAGAGGCAATGTCTCTGTGCAAAATATCCCAACTTGTGGCTCTAACAAACTCTCCACCCCCTCTTCCACAAAATTCCATGAGCCATATTGGGTGCATTTTAAGTCTACTTCAGTGATGGGCTCTTAGGAGTCTCTGGGTCTCTGTTTTTGTAGGTGTTGAGTGTCCTCAGTGTCTATCTCCTTCACCCTTGTGCTGATACCAGATTCACTGAGAAAGCAGCATTCTTGCTCATTTTACCAATTCTCTGTGGTTGCAGCTGGGTCTGGGGTGAAGTGCACTGGGACATTTATCTCCTCAGGTCCAGCTCCTACCTGAAAAAGAGACAGAGTCTCCAATGGAGAGTGAAGTTAGTACCAGTTAAATGGGATAACTATTGTTGATTTAGAAATAATTTACAGGGTGTAGACCCTCGTATAGTCCAAGATTAGTGGGAGCTTGACATTGGAAATCATTATCTGGATATGATTCTGATTTGTTTCCCAGTTCTAGATATGGTTTCTTTTTCACTGAGCAGATCTGCTAGCCAATCCAAGAGCAGTTGGTTACCCACAATAGCTGTGTGCCACTATTGCACTTATGTGAGCATCAAACCAGATTGTTTGCTTATGAGTAGCTTAGACTTTGAATTGATTAGACAGATATTGGCCACTCCCCCCCCCCCAGTAGCTCATGTAGCACCTTCCAGCACTAGATGGGCTAATTGTCTGGGGACTGGCTCTCTTCTGGATTCCAACATGGTCTTTCCTTGGTCCTTGCTGACAGCATATGGTGTCTTCATCAGTAAGGTCTTACCATTAAACTCTGGTGTGTAATCAAGTGCTCTGACCGAAGACTACTTTGTTTGTTTTGGGAGACCTTGTAGATCTCTCTGATTAACAGCTAATTGTGGGTGTTAAACAAATCCTGGGACAGGGAATTACAGACCAGAGCCAAGGGAAAAGAAAAAAGAAAAAGAAATGAAAGAGGAAAAGGAGAAATTTAAGGTTAAATCAATAGTTCTTTCGTGTGTTAATAAAAATGGAATATTTATTATGATGAAAATATTACCAACACATGGGGTTTTTCTTTTGAACTCTTCTTTTGTGTTACATGTATAGGACAGATATAAAAAATATATATCAGTAACATAAGAATATCTTTCTCCATGGTAGTAAATATTTTACTTTCATAAGTGAGCCATGAGAATAGTTTATAATAATATGTAATATATATAATATACTGTATATATTACATATTATATTATAATATTATAATATATAATTATATAATATAATATAATTATAATATATAATATTATATATTATAATATATTATAATAATATAATAATATTGATTATTATAAACTATTCTCATGGCTCACTTACGAAAGTAAAATATTTACTACCATGGAGAAAGATATTCTTATGTTACTGGATAGTTAAATGCTACGTTACTGAAAGTAGAGCATGATGAAGAGGAGAGACATTCAGAAACATTTTTCCTAGGTAGAAAGAAATCAAAATTTTAATAGTGAAGTCTGTTCACATTCTCCACAAGGAGAAAGTACATAGTTGTGAGGAATTCAAATTTATCCACAATTATAACTGCTCAGAAATAACTCTCCCCAGGTCTATGCACAAAGGAAGTTAAAAAAAAAAAACTTATTCTTTTGGAAGATTGCTGAAAAAAATAACAAAACTGTAAGCCAAAGTTATGTGAGATTAAACCAACCTGAAAATTTATAAATTCTTGATTTTTAAAAAAATTTTGCACAGATGAAAGATAAATATCTACTGTTTCAATATCATGTTTAAACATTGTAATCCAGCTATAATTTCAAGTTTCTTTTCTGAAATGGTATGTCACAAAGTATTTCATTCTCATGAATAACCTTCTTTATAGAACCATGCTAATGGTGCCTCTTTAAGGTATTCCATGATATATTTGCTACATTTTTCTCTGCTTTATTTTTGGGAAGATTTATTGAATACGTATTTTTTTCTAGCAGATGGGAAATGATTTCTGGATGATCTGTATCCATCAGAAACTGCCACATGCTCCTCACCACCATTCCCGTCAAAACCTGAAGGCAACTCGTGTATCATCTTTAAAATTTGTGAAGAAAAATAACTTTCATTACTTTGGCATGAGGTGCCATTAGAATGCCCTGTGTCAACAATAATTAGAATCTCACTCTTCTGCTTCTACCTTACAGGAGCCTTGCTGTCTGCTCTCTGATAAATTTGTTCTTGATCCTAAAGATGGACACATCCTCAAGGTGAACGGGGAGAAAACAATACTCCAAGTAAACAGGAATAAGAAACAAGCAGGCATAGCTATATTAATATCAGATAAAATAGACTTCAGACCAAAAATAATCAAAAAAGACAAAGGGACTTCCGGCCAAGATGGAGACCGCCTAGCTGCGCTGCAAATCCCGGGGAAAGAAAGGCAAGATATTAAGGGTATATAGTGGCTTTTAGGGGAGAGAAATCTGGGAGGGCACATAGGTGGGGGAACAGGGAATTGCTGATCCCCTTGCGGGCAGGTAGGCACCCCTCGCCCCAAATAACCACCGTGTTCAAAGCTTCACCCCTGCCGCTGCTGCTGCTCCGCAGCCCGCACGGCTGCCACCGCGCGCCGATTGTTCCCTGCGCGCGGAACCTTAGACTGCTCCGCACCCTTGTCCACTCGCCCACCTACTGAGTGTGCCCAGTCCCACAGAAGATGCCCCACAAGCTCAGACTGTATCTCTTGCTTGCGTCAGCTCAGGTGCCACCCCCTACCTGCCTGCCGCACCGGCGGGCCGCCATTGTCCTGTGGCGGGGGAGCGCAGACTGCTTCCGGTTCCCAGCGTTCCCAGCCAAAGTCTGGGTGGCTTCAGTGCTTGGTGCCTCAGTGCCACTCCTAGCTTGAACGCAGAGAGCTGTGGCACATTACCACATGAGAACTCAAGCAACTTTGGTGCCCCTGCCAGGTAGTAGATAGGCGGCTTTGGCAAGTAAGATTGTTCCCTGCATGCGGAAGCTTAGACTGCTCCGCACTCTCGTACACTCGCCCACTTACTGTGTGTGCCCAGTCCCACAGCAGGTGCCATGAAAGCTCAGACTGTGTCTCTTGCTTGCACCAGCTCAGGTCCCATCTCCTATCTGTATGACGCGTGGCTGTCCACAATTGTCCTGTGGCGGGGGAGCGCAGACTGTTTCCGGTTCCCAGCGTGCCCAGCCAGTGTTCGGGTGGCATCAGTGCTTGGTGCCTCAGTGCCACTCCTAGTTCGAACGCAGGCAGCTTTGGCACATTACCACTTGAGAACTCAGGCAACTTCGGCGCCCCTATCAGGCAGTAGATAGGCAGTTTGGCAAGTGACAGCCAAAGCCCAGGCTTCTTGGCAATGCCCTCAGGCTGCATAAGATTCCCATTGTTCTTGAGCCCAGGCTGATACACCCACCTATCTGCCCATACACTGTCATGGGCAGAACACAGCACAAAAGAAATAACATGAAAAATCAAATGCAAGAAAATCCAATTAGATCACCCAGTCCCACAATGAATACATCTAACCAAAACATAGAAGAACCAATAGGACCAGAACACCAAATTGAAGCTATGAGCAATGCAACTCTAACCAACCTATTGGTAGAACTTGCAGGAAAGCAACAAAGGGCCGACAATCGTGTGGATGCTGCCATCACTAAACTAGAACTAATAGATAAGAAATTGGAAGGATTAGATAAGAAAATGGAAGGATTTCAAAGAGAGTTAAGAGATTTGAGGGAAAGTGAAAAAAAAGAAGAACTTAAAAATCAGCTGGCCATGCTAAATGAAGACATAAAGAAATGCAAGGATGAACTCCAAGAATCATCAAGAAAATCAGAAAATGATGTGAAAAGGGAGCTTGACAGAGGGATGGAAATTATACATAGAAAAATAATAGAAAATGCAAACTTAATTGAACAAGTCCAAAACTCACTAGAAGCTCTCAAGAATAGAATCAGCCAAGTGGAGGATAGAAACTCTGATCTGGAAGACAAAATGGAAGAAACAGTTAGAGAGTTCAAAAATTTCAGTAAGTTTAAAAGCTCCTGCGAACAGAACATGAGGGAATTGTGGGATACAGTTAAACGTCCCAATATCAGGATCATTGGAATACCAGAAGGAGAAGAAATCCAGACCAAAGGCATGGAGAACTTATTTAACAAAATAATTGAAGAAAACTTCCCCAATCTCTTAAAAGAAAGGCCCATCAAGATACAAGAAGCCAATAGAACTCCAAACAGACTGGACCAAAGGAGAAACTCTCCAAGACATATTATCATTAAGACTCTAAACATTGACACAAAAGAGAAAATCCTAAAAGCAGCTAGGGATAAACAGCACACCACCTTCAGAGGTAACCCCATCAGAATTACTTCAGACTTCTGAATGGAAACCCTGAAAGCTAGAAGGGCCTGGAATGAAACACTGCAAAGTCTAAGAACCTATGGCTTCCAACCCAAACTACTCTACCCAGCAAAATTATCCCTCATAATAGATGGTGAAAGAAAAACTTTCCATGACAAAACTCAGGTTTACAATTATATGAACACAAAACCAAACCTACAGAGAGTACTTCAGGTAATTCTCCACAGAGAAGAAAAAAATAATCAAACACAATTGCCTACAAGAAGCAGATCACAACAACCAAACTCAGAGTAGGCACAAAAAACTTCAATGTCCATGAAAACTCCAACCCACATTTACCATCACAATATGGCAGGGATCAAATCAAATCTCACAGTCATTACCCTAAATATTAATGGCCTTAATTCACCCATCAAGAGACACAAGCTAACAGGATGGACCAAAAAATTAGACCCCTCAATCTGTTGCCTTCAAGAAACCCACCTCACCATTAAAGACAGACAACTCCTCAGGGTGAAAGGGTGGAAAACAGTATTCCAAGCAAATGGGAATAAGAAACAAGCAGGTGTAGCTATATTAATATCTGATAAAATAGACTTCAAACCAAATATAATCAAAAAAGACAAAGAAGGCCACTTCCTACTTATCAAGGGAACGATCCAGCAAGAGGATATTACAATCATAAATCTGTATGCACCAAACACAGGGGCACCACAGTTCATAAAACAAATCCTACTTGAAATTAAAACAGAAATAAGCACCAACACCATCATAGCTGGGGACTTCAATACACCATTATCAGTAATAGACAGATCATCCAAACAGAAACTCAACAGGGAAGTAAGAGAGCTCAACAAAACCATAGATCACTTAGACCTAACGTACATCTACAGAACCTTTCATCCCAAATCCACAGATTACACATTCTTCTCAGCAGTCCATGGAACATTCTCTAAAATAGACCAGATACTGGGTCACAAAGACTGCCTCCACATATTTAGCAAGATTGACATAATTCCCTGCATGATATCAGATCACAATGCTATATTGCTAGAAATCAACAACAAAAGACCCACTAAGAATCCCAAAGGCACCTGGAGACTGAACAGCACACTTTTAAACAATAAAGGGATAGTGGATGAAATAAAAAATGAAATTGCAAAATTTCTGGAATTGAACGACAATGAGAACACATCGTACCAAAACTTATGGGACACAGTGAAGGCGGTCCTCAGGGGAAAATTCATGGCACTCAATGCCTTCGTAAAAAAGACAGAAAGGTCCCAAATAAATAACCTAACCATCCACCTAAAGGCACTGGAAAAACAAGAAAAATCCAACCCAAAGAGCTCCAAAAGGAAAGAAATAATTAAAATCAGAGCAGAAATCAATGAATTGGAAACTAAGGAAACAATTAAGACAATTGACAAAACAAAGAGCTGGTTCTTTGAAAAAATAAACAAGTTTGACAAACCCTGGCCAATCTGATCAAGCAAAAAAAGGTGAAGCTTCAAATTAACAAAATTCAAAATGAAAAAGGAGAGATCACAACAGACATAAGTGAAATTGGGAGAATCATCAGGACTTATTTCAAAAACCTCTACTCCACAAAACTCAATAATGTGGAGGAGATGGATAAATTCTTGGACGCATACCATCTACCAAAGCTAAACACAGAGCAGATTAATCACCTCAATCAACCAATCACACTCATGGAGATTGAAAAAGTAATAAAAATCCTCCCAAAAAAGAAGAGCCCAGGACCAGATGGCTTCTCAGCTGAATTCTATCAAACCTTCATGGAAGAACTCAAACCAATCTTTCTCAAACTGTTGCACACAATAGGTGAACAGGGAAAGCTACCCAACTCCTTTTATGAAGCTAGCATCACCCTAATTCCAAAACCAGGCAGAGATGCCACAAGAAAAGAAAACCATTGGCCTATTTCCATGATGAATTTAGATGCAAAGATCCTAAACAAAATCCTTGCAAACCGAATCCAACAACACATCAAAAGCATTATCCACCTTGACCAAGTGGGATTCATTCCAGGAACACAGGGGTGGTTCAACATACGGAAATCTGTCAATGTAATACACCACATAAACAAGGTTAAACATAAAAACCACATGATCATTTCGATAGATGCAGAAAAGGCCTTTGACAAGATTCAACATCACTTCATGTTCAAAACATTGGAGAGAGTTGGCATGGTTGGTTCATATCTTAACCTAATGAAGGCAATATACGAAGCTCCGAAGGCCCAAATAATACTTAATGGAGAGAGACTGGAGGAATTCCCATTAAGATCAGGAACAAGACAGGGTTGTCCACTCTCACCTCTGCTTTTCAATATAGTACTGGAAGTCCTAGCCCAAGCAATAAGACAGGAGAAGGAAATAAAAGGGATACAATTTGGAAAGGAGGAAGTTAAGTTGGCTTTATTCCCTGATGACATGATTATATATGTAAGAGACCCAAGAGACTCCATCCCAAAACTCCTGAAGGTGATTAACTCTTATAGCAAAGAAGCAGGATACAAAATCAATGCACAAAAATCAGTAGCCTTCCTTTATGCAAAGGACAAAGATACAGAAAAAGAAATAAGAGACATAGTCCCATTTTCAATTGCAACAAAAAAAAAAATAAAATACCTTGGAATATCGTTAACCAAGGAAGGGAAAGATCTATACAATGAAAACATAAAAACACTCAAAAAAGAAATTGAGGCAGACTTGAGAAAATGGAAAGACCTCCCATGTTCCTGGATAGGCAGAATTAACATTGTGAAGATGACAATCCTACCAAAGGCAATTTATAGATTTAATGCAATTCCAATTAAAATCCCCACAGTGTTCTTCACAGAGATAGAAAAAATGATCTCAAATTTCACATGGAAAGGCAGAAGGCCTCGCATTTCCAAACATATCCTCAGCAAAATAAATACCTCTGGAGGCATCACCATACGTGATCTAAAGCTATATTACAAAGCCATAGTAATAAAAACAGCATGGTACTGGCATAAAAACAGGACTATAGATCAATGGAATAGACTTGAGGACCCGGACGTTGGGTCAAGCAACTATAGCTACTTGATATTCGATAAAGGCCCAAACAATATAGGCTGGAAAAAAGACAGCATCTTCAACAAATGGTGCTGGACAAACTGGATAACCATATGCAGGAAACTGAAACTTGACCCACACATTTCACCATGCACTACACTCAAGTCCAAATGGATCAAAGATCTCAATATAAGACCAGAAACTCGAATATTACTGGAATAAAATTTAGGAAGTACTTTCCATGATATAGGAATGGAAAAAGACTTCCTGAAAAAAACCCCAGTAGCTCATGAACTTAAACCGTCACTCAACCAATGGCACCACATGAAGCTGAAGATTTCTGATGACCCACCAAAGGCTAGTGATAAGACCCTACTGCTGAAGATACCTTATGTGATTGACATGCAAATTTGAATGGCACGGCTGGAAGTTGGATGAGAGTCAGTCCCCAGACAGTCAGCGTGTCTAGTGCCAGAAGGTGCTACATGGGCGACTGGGGGAAATTGACCAATATCTATCGAAGCAACGCATGGTCTAACCTACTTAGCAGCAAATAACTTGTTGTGATGCCCACACAAGTGCAGTGGTGGCACACAGCCATGGTGGGGAACCAACTGCTCTCAATTTGGCTAACTGATCCCCTCACTGGTATGATACCCATAGCTGGAGCTGGTAAACAAGTCAGAACCATATCCAAACATAAGCCCACTCTCCAATATCAAGCTACCATCAATTGTGGGCTACAAGAGGGCCTACACCTATTAAATTCTCTATAAAAAAAAAGTAAGGGTTATCTCATTTGTCCTGGTGCTAACTTACTCTCCATTGGAGAATCTGCTTCTCTTTTTCAGATAGATGTAGATCCTAAAGAGAGAGCCACCCCATCATACCTCAAAAGGGCCCCGGCTGAAACTAAGAAAAATTGGAGAAACAAGCAAGGGGGCTGTTTTCCTGATGAACCGGACACCAGCACAAGGGGGAAGGAGATCAGCACAGAGAAAAATCAATTCCTTCCAAATCAGAGAGCCAGAGCCTCAGAGGCCCCCAACACCTCATTACTGAAGCAGACCAAAAATGAACCCAACATGGCTCAGGGAAATTTTGCGGAAGAGGGGGCGGAAAGAATGTCAGAGTCACATGTTGGGTCATGATATGCAGAGACATTTAGCTTACCCATAACTGTGGGCTAACTCCACAATGCATGACCCGTATACCTCAACAAGGAGGGGCCAAGGGGAGGGGGTAGGTCACGGATGAGCCTAATAATGGTACCAAACTGACTGTATTTGCTGAATACAGAACTGACTAATTAAAAAAAAAAGTAACCATATCTGAACACTAGAAGAAAATATAAAGGGTTGCCTTTCATAAGTTTTGCTGAAGCCAAAACTTGAAACTATAAAACATTTTAAATAATAAAATTCATGCTAGTAAAACAGCAAAAAAAAAAAAAAGACAAAGAATGCCACTTCCTACTCATCAAGGGAATGAACCATCAACAGGATATTACAATCATAAATCTGTATGCACAATACACAGGGGGACTACAGCTCATAAATCAAAACCTACTTGACAATAAAACCGAAATAAACACCGACACCATCATAGTTGGGGATTTCAATACACCATTATCAGTAATAGACAGATCATTCAAACAGAATCTCTACAAGGAAGTGAGAAAGCTCAACAAAACCATAGATCACTTAGACCTACCAGACATCAACAGACCTTTCCATCCCAAATCCATAGACCACACATTCTTCTCAGCAGCCCATGGAACATTCTCTAAAATAGACCATATACTGGGTCACAAAGCCTGACTCCACATATTTAGGAAGATTGACATAATTCCCTGCATGATATCAGGTCACAGTGCTATATTGCTAGAAATTAACAACAGAAGACCCACCAAGAATCCCAACATCACCTGGAATCTGAACAGCACACTTTTCAACAATAACTGGATAGTGGAGGAAATAAAAAATGAAACTGCAAAATTTTTAGAATTGAATGACAATGAGACCAGATCCTACCAAAACTTATGGGACACAATGAAGGCGGTCCTCAGGGGAAAATGCATAGCACTCAATGCCTTCATAACAAAGACAGAGAGATCACAAATCAATAACTTAACCATCCACCCAAAGGCACTAGAAAACCAAGAAAAATCCAACCCAAAGAGCTCCAGAAGGAAAGAAATAATTAAAATCAGAGTAGAAATTAAAGAATTGGAAACTAAGAAAACAATTAAGACAATTGGCAAAACAAAGAGCTGGTTCTTTGAAAAAATAAACAAGATTGACAACCCCTGGCCAATTTGATCGGGCAAAAAGAAAAAAAGAGATGCTTCAAATTAACAAAATTCAAAATGAAGTAGGAGAGATCAGAACAGACATTACTGAAATTGGGAGAATCATCAGGACTTATTTCAAAAACCTCTACTCCACTAAAATGAATAATGTGGAAGAGATGGATAAATTCCTGGACACATAACATCCATCAAAGCTAAATTCAGAGCACATTAATCTCCTCAAAGAACATATCACCCTCATGGAGACTGAAAAAGTAATAAAAAAAAAAACCTCCCCAAAAAGGAGAGTCCAGGACCACATGGCTTATCAGCAGAATTCTATCAAACCTTCGTGGAAGAACTCAAACCAGTGTTCCTGAAACTGTGCCACACAATTGGAGAACAGAGAAAGCTACCCAACTCCTTTTATGAGGCCAGTATCACACTAATTCCTAAACCAGGCAGAGACGCCACAAGAAAAAAAAAACTACTGGCCTATTTCCGTGATGAACTTAGATGGAAAGATCCTTAATAAAATCCTCACAAACCGATTCCAACAATACATTAAAAGCATTATCCACCTTGACCAAGTGGGATTCATCCCAGGAACACAGGAGTGGTTCAACATACAGAAATCTGTCAATGTAACACACCACATAAACAAGGTTAAAAAAGAAAAACATGATCATTAGATGCAGAAAAGGCCTTTGACAAGATACAACATCACTTTATGATCAAAACATTGGAGAGAATTGGCATAGTTGGTTCATATCCTAACATATAAAGGCAATATAAAAAGCTCCTAAGGCCCAAATAGTACTTAATGTAGAGAGACTGGTGGAATTCCCATTAAGATAAGGAACAAGACAGGGTTGTCCACTCTCACCTCTGCTTTTCAGTGTAGTACTGGAAGTCCTAGCTCAAGCAATAAGACAGGAGAAGGAAATAAAATGGATACAACTTGGAAAGGAAGAAGTTAGGTTACCTCTATTAGCTGATGACATGAATGTATATGTAAAAGACCCGAGAGACTCCATTCCAAAGCTCCTGAAGGTGATTAACTCCTATAGCAAAGTAGCAGGATACAAAATCAATGCACAAAAATCAGTAGCCATTCTATATGCAAATGAGAAAGATACAGAGAAAGAAATAAGGGACATGGTGCCATTTTCAATAGCACCAAAAAAGTAAACCAACTTGGAATAACATTAACCAAGGAAGTGAAAGATCTATACAAGGAAAACATAAAACCACTCAAAAAGTAGTTGAGGAGGACTTGAGAAAATGGAAAGACCTCCCATGCTCCTGTATAGGCAGAGTTAACATTGTGAAGATGGCAATCCTACCCAAGGCAATATACAGTATTAATGCAATTCCAATTAAAATCCCCACAGTGTTCCTCACAGAGATAGAAAAAAAATGATCTCAAATTTCATATGGAAAGGCAGAAGGCCTCACACATCGAAACATATCCTCAGCAAAAGAAATACCTCTGGAGGCATCACTATACCTGATCTAAAGCTATATTACAAAGCCATAGTAATAAAATCAGCATGGTACTTGCATAAAAAAACAGGAGTATAGACCAATGGAATAGACTTGAGGACCCGGATTTTGGGCCAAACAACTATACCTACTTGATATTTGAAAAAGGCCTAACAATATAGGCCGGAAAAAGACAGCATCTTCAACAAATGGTGCTGGACAAATTGTATAACCATATGCAGGAAATATTAACTTGATCCACACATTTTGTCATGCACTACACTGAGGTCCAAATGGATCAAAGACCTCAATGTAAGAACAGAAACTCGACTACTACTGGAAGAAACTATAGGAAGTACTTTCCATGATATAGGAATGGAAAAAGACTTCCTGAACAAACCCCCAGTAGCTCATGATCTTAAACAGTTACTCAATTACTGGGATCACATGAAGCTGAAGAGTTTCTTTACAGACAAGCATACAATAAGAAAAGCCAAGTGATTGCCCACAGAATGGGAGAACATATTTGCTGGTTATCCAACTGACAGAGGCCTAATCTCTAGAATCTACAAAGAACTCAAAAATCTAAATAGTAAAAAGTCAAACACCCTACTCACAAAATGGGGCAAAGTGCTGAACAGGCTGTTCACAGAGGGAGAAATACAAATGGAAACCACACATTTAAGAAAATATTCATCATCCCTAATCATCAGAGAAATGCAAATTAAAGCAACTATGAGATTCCACCTTACCCCAATAAGGATAGCAAACATCAAAAAATCAAATGAAAATAAATGCTGGTGAGGATGTGGAGAAGTAGGGACACTCATCCACTGTTGGTGGGAATGTAAGATGGTACAACCACTGTGGAAAGCAATATGGAGACTCCTGAAAAATCTGACTATATAGATACCAACAGACCCTCTTATTCCCTTACTGGGCATCTGCCCTAACACCTTCAAACCACAGACCAGAGAGATTTGCTCAACCATGTTTGTAGTGGCTCAATTCATAATAGGTAAGAATGTCAGAGCCACATGTTGGGTTATGATATGCAGAGACATTTATCCTACCCATAACTGTGGGCTAACTCTAGTATGCATGACCCATATACCTCAATAAGGAGGGGCCAATGGGAGGGGGTCGGTCACAGATTAGCCTAATAATGGTACCAAACTGACTGTATTCGCTGAGTACAAAACTAATTAATATTTTTTTTAAAAAAAATGTTTTCTTGAATGTAAGAACTGAAACAAATCCTAGCCAAGCCCATTAGCAGTGTCTATGTGGAAGTCTAGGTAAAGGTGCAGAAATGTGCACATTGAAACATTCATTAATTTGCATCATGCTACTCCATTTCTTAAATGGTGGCTACTTTGACAGATGAGCTCAAATGCTGTGTCTGCAGAGAAAAACAATACATCATCTAAAATATTTCCATGGGGGTTGCATGTTGCATGTTGACTTGGTGCTCTATTTCTGGAAAGGATAGCCTTAGGTCTGAATGGGTCCTGAACTCTTTCAAAATGTTTTAGAAATCATGAGAGGGACAGAGGAAAGTTCATGTCAAACATTGGAAGAAACAATGACAGGAATAGAGGGATAACATTCAATTCACACAGGTCTCAGCAAAATCATAGGGACAAAATTTGTTATCTCTACCCATACATAACTTCGGTGTCAGAAGTGATCACTCAGGGTACAAATCTTTGGCCTTCTTTCATCTAGTCAGCATGCAATCCCCTCAGTCCCACATATAGTATTAAATAACTTCCCAAGGTTGGAATTCCATACCATCTTTCATCTAACTTCATCCTCACCCATAGGTTTATACACATATGTCCATATATATTCATATATATCCTATTGCATTTAATTTTATATGTATTTCATTGCTCAGACACATACATACATTGAAAGTACAGTGAAATATGTGTGTGTATATAAGCATATGTTGTTCAAAAGCGAAAGTTACTGGTCCCTAAATTCTGAATGTGTGAGTGCATGAGTGCAAAAAGGGAATAATAAATGAATCAGAAAAATATGACCAAAGATATTATTATACAAAAGTAAGAAATATGGCTGGAGAGATGGCTTAGCAGTTAAGTAACTTGCCTGTGAAACCTAAGGACCTCGGTTTCATTCCCCGGAACCCATGTTAGGCAGATGCACAAAGTGGTGCGTGTGTGTGTAGTTTGTATGCAGTGGCTGAAGGCCCTGGCATGCCCATTCTCATTCTCTGCCTCTCTCTTTCTCTCTCTCTCTCCCTGTGTCTCTCTCTTTCAAATAAATAATAAAAAAGTAAAAAAAGAAAAATAAGATTCAGGATCCACTGCAGGGGTTGGCTAAATAAGAGTTTATCTGTGAAAAGCAAACATTTTCCAAGTTAATTGTGCCATTTAATTTTAATTTAAAAAATATATTATTTATTGCCAAGGTGAGGGAGAATAGGTACACCAGGGATTCTAGCCACTGCAAACAAACTCCAGGTGTATGAGCCACTTTGTACATCTGGCTTTACATGGGTACGGGGGGATGGAACCCAGTTGTTAAATTTGCATGCAATTGCCCTAACCACTGATCCATTTCATCAGCCCTTAATTTTAACTTTAAAACATAAATTTTTGTTTTCATGCATTGCATACAAGGATGTTCAAGGTAATTTCATGTATAGATGTCATGGCATATAAATTATTCTTGAAAAAATAAAGGAATTAGTGAGAAATTGGAAAGATGTTACTGGGTGAATTATAAACAAATATTATTCTAAAGTTGTGGGCTTTTAAATTGAGTAGGTCATGATTGAGAAGTAAAATGCCACATAAGGAGGAAGACTCTTGGAAATAAAGTTTGCTTGTGAAAATCCAAGATGTGGCTATAGTACATTAAGATAAAAATAGTACATAAATACTGGAGTTGCTCAACTTGCTCGTCTGTAATGTGAAGACATTCATGAATGTAGTATTCAAGCAGAAAGGAAGTAAAATATGATCATCTTTATTGAGAATGAGTGAATATAGATCAAAGGCAGTATAAACACATATGAAATGAGTGATAAATTAAGCCAAGTCATCTATGTGGTTGTTTCAGTCATTGCCACGAGAGATTGGTAGGAAACCAGAAGGATGACAAATTAAGAATTTTTGAATGCTATAATTTTAGAAGAGCCAATAAAATTAATTTTCACTTGGTAATATTCTAGAAGAATTAACATACAACATTGGCAACATCCTGATGAAATTGAAAGCCGGGGATTAAAAAAAAAAAAAAAGAATGGAGCTGAGTAAAATGCTTTCAAGGATCTGACAATGTAGATGATATCAAGAAAGAGGAGAAAGTAAGTCAAACAGATACCAGAAATAAATGTGGCAACAACCAAAAAATAAAAATTGTATAGAGATTTCTGGCCAAGATGGTGACCACCTAACTGCTCTGCACATCCCCGGGAAAGAAAGGCAAGGCATTAAGAGTTAATTGGGTCTTTTAGGGGAGAGCAATATCTAAACACATTTTCAGTGGGAGGGCACAGAAGGGGGACAAAAGAGGGAATTGCTGATTCCCTCTCTCGTGGGTAGCCCACCAGTCCCCCAACCGCCCCCCCCCCCACCAAGGAGCCACCATACACACAGTCAAAGCTTCAGGATACTCCTGCACTTACTGTAGGAAAGGGGACTTAGGCCAATATAGTTCCACTTGCGTCACTGCACAGGGGCAATCACCCTGCCCTGCCCACGCATGACCTTGGGCAGTTTCCACCCTCTGCCCTGCTGGAGCTCAGGTTCCATTTGCCTGCCACAGGCGTGCCACTGATCCCCGCTTGTGCAAGGTTAGAGTGCCCTCTCTGCCCATTTCCCACTTACTGCTTTGACCGCCACACATTCATGTGTGAGCTCAGGCCCTTTCTGCTTGCCCACAGAAGCTTGGGCTCACTCTGCCTATCCACCAGTTCAAGATCAGGTACCAGCCCCTCTCTGTCTGCCACAACAGCTGATGGCCATTGTCCTCCTCTGGGCGAGCTCAGACTTCTTCTTGGTCCCAATATTCCTCCATGCACGAGATTAGGCTGCTTTGTTGCATGGTGCTTCAGCGTCCCTCCGAGTGCCAGTGCTGGCAGCTTGGGCGCATCACCTCCTGAGAGCTCAGGCAACTTTGGCGCCCTTGCCAAGCAGGAGCTCAGGCTGCTTTGGCACTGTGCTAAGTGAGAGCTCAAACTGCTTGGCATCTGCCTCAGGCTGCATCAGCTCCCACTATGCTTGAGCTCAGGCTGATCCATCCACCTACGTGTTATCTCAAGACCACTCAGCCCATCGGCTGGCCTGCCAGCTAGCCCAGGCCACCTCCCCCAAGAGGCACGACTTCCCCCGCCCATCAGGAACACAATCCTATTCTCAATGGCCACACATTGTGATGGGCAGACCACAGCACAAAAAAAAAAAACATGAAAAATAAAATGTAAGAAAATCCGATTAGATCCCCCAGTCCTACAATGAACATCTCTAATCAAAACATAGAAGAGTCATTAGGATCAGAATACCAAAATGAAGTTATGAGCAATGCAACCCTGACCAAGCTACTGGTAGAACTTTCAGAAAACCAACAAAGGACCGATAATCATGTGGATGCTGCCATCACTAGACTAGACATAATAGATAAGAAAATGGAAGGAATCCAAAGACAGTTGAGAGATATGAAGGGGAGTGACAAAAAGAGGACCTCGAAAATCAGCTGGCGATGCTAAATCAAGACATATAGAAATGCAAGGATGAAGTCCAAGAAGCAACAAGAAAATGAAATCACATCAAGCTCCCTCTTCATATCAGAAATGATGTAAAAAGGGAGCTTGACAGAGGGTGGATACTATACACAGAAAAGTAGTAGAAAATGCAAACCTAATTGAAAAAGTCCAAAACTCTCTAGAAGATCTCAAGAATAGAATCAGCCACGTGGAGGATAGAAACTCAGATCTGGAACACAATATGGAATAAACAGTTCAAGAGTTCAAAAGTTTCAATGAGTTTAAAAATTTCTGTGAACAGAACAGTAGGGAATTGTGTGATACCTTTAAGCATCCTAACATATGGATCATTGGAATACCAGAAGGAGAAGAAATTCAGACCAAAGTCATGGAGAACTTATTCAACAAATTAATCAAAGAAAACTTTCCCTCTCTGTCAAAGGGAAGGCCCATCAAGATACAAAAATCTAACAGAACTCCAAACAGATTGGACCAAAGGAGAAACTCTCCAAGACATATTGTCATTCAGATTCTAAACATTGACACGAAAGAGGAAATCCAAAAAGCAGCTAGGGACGAACAGCACATCACTTTTAAAGATAATCCCATCAGAATTACATCAGACATCTCAATGGGTACCCTGAAAGTCAGAAGGGCCTGGAATGAAACACTGCAAAGTGTAAGAACCTATGGCTTCCAACCCAAACTACTCTACCCAGCAAAAGTATCCCTTGTAATAGATGATGACAGAAAAATTTTCCATGACAAAACTCAGCTTTACAATTATATGAACACAAAACCAAACCTACAGAGAGTATTTCAGGAAATTCTCCACACAGAAGAATCAAATAACCAAACTCAAATACCTACAAGAAGCAGATCACAATAACCAAACTCAGAGATGGCACAAAAAAATTCAAAGTCCATGAAAACACCAAACCACATATACCAACACAATATGGCATGGATCAAATCAAACCTCACAGTCATTACCTTCAGTATTAATGGTCTTAATTCACCCATCAAGAGACACAAGCTAACAGAATGGATCAGAAAATTAGACCCCTCAATCTGCTATCTTCAAGAAACCCATCTCTCCACTAAAAAATGACACCTCCTCAGGGTGAATGGGTAGAAAACAATATTCTAAGCAAATGGAAATGAGAAAAAAGCAAGCATAGCTATGTTAATATCAGATAAAATAGACTTCAAACCAACAATAATCAAAAAATTCAAAGAAGGCCACTTCCTACTAATCAAGGGAACAATCCATCAAGAGGATATTACAATCAGAAATTTGTATGAACCAAACACAGGGGCACCACAGTTTATAAACAAAAACCTACTTGCCAGTAAAACAGAAATAACCACCAACACCATCGTAGTTTGGGCTTCAATACAATATTATCAGAAATAGACAGATCATCCAAACAGAAACTCAACAGGGAAGTAAGAGAGCTCCAAAAAACCATAGATCACTTAGACCTAATGGACATCTACAGAACTTTCCATCCCAAATGCACAGACTACACATTCTTCTCAGCAGCCCATGGAACATTTCCTAAAATAGATTATATACTGGGTCACATAGCCTATCTCTATATATTTAGGAAGATTGACATAATTCCCAGCATGATATCATATCACAATGCTATATTGCCGGAAATTAACAAGAAAAGAGCCACCAAGATTCCCATTAGCACCTAAAAACTGAACGGCACACTTTTAAACTATAAGTGGATAGTGGACAATATAAAAAATGAAATTGCACAATTTCAAGAAATGAATGACGATGAGAACACATCATACCAAAACTTATGGGACACAATGAAGGCGGTCCTGAGGGAAAAATTCAAAGCACTAAATGCCTTCATAACAAAGACAGAGAGATCCCAAATCAATAACCTAACGATCTACCTAAAGCCACTGGAAAAACAAGAAAAATCATCCCAAAAAGCTCCAGAAAGAAAGAAATAATAAAGATAAGAGGAGAAATTAATGAATTGGAAACTAAGAAAACAATTAAGAAAATTGACAGCACAAAGAGCAGGTTCTTTGAAAAAATTAACAAGATTGATAAACTTCTGGCCAATTTGATCAAGCAAAAAAAGTGATGCTTCAAATTAACAACTTCAAAATGAAAAAGAAGAGATCACAACAGACATAAGTGAAATTGGGAGAATCATCAGGACTTATTTCAAAAACCTCTACTCTACAAAACTGGATAATGTGGAGGAGATGAATAAATTCCTGGATGCATACCATCTACCAAAGATAAACTCAGAGCAGATCAATCTCCTAAACAAACCTATCACACTCATTGAGATTGAAAAAGTAATAAAAGCCTCCCCAGAAGAAGAGTCCAGGACCAGATGGCTTATCAGCTCAATTCTATCAAACCTTCATGGAAGAATTCAAACCAATCTTCCCCAAACTGTGCCACACAATTGTAGAATAGGGAAAGCTACTCAACTCCTTCTATGAAGCTTGTATCAACCTAATTCCAAAACAGACAAAGATGCAACTAGAAAAGAAAACTACTAGCCTATTTCCATGATGAACTTAGATGAAAAGATCCTGAACAAAATCCTCACGAACCAAGTCTAACAACACATCAAAAGCATTATTCACCTTGAACAAGTGGGATTCATCCTAGGAACACAGGGGTGGTTCAACATACGGAAATCTGTCAATGTAATACATCACATAAGGAAGGTTAAGCACAAAAACCACATGATCATTTTGATAGATGCAGAAAAGGCTTTTGACAAATTACCACATCACTTCATGATCAAAACCTTGGAGAGAATTGGCATGGTTGTTTCATATATTAACATAATGAAGGCAATATAAAAAGATCCTAAGGCCCAAATAATACTTAATGAAGAGAGACTGGAGGAATTCCCATTGACATCAGGAAAAAGGCAGTGTTGTCCACTCTTACCTCTGCTCTTCAATATAGTACTAGATGTCCTAGCTCAAGAAATAAAACATGAGAAAGAAATAAAAGGGATACAATTGGGAAAGGAAGAAGGTAAATTAGCTGTATTCACTGATTACATGATTTTATACATATGAGACCTAAGACACTCCATCCCAAATCTCCTGTAGGTGATTAACTCCTATAGCAAAGTAGCAGGATACAAAATCAATGCACAAAAATCAATAGCCTTTCTACATGCAAATGACAAAGATACAGAGAAAGAAATAAGGGACATGGTCCCAAATCAATAGCAACAACAACAACAACAAAATGCCTTGGAATAACATTAACAGAGGAAATGAAAGATCTATACAATGAAAACATAAAAACACTCCATAAAGAAATTGAGGAGGACTTGAGAAAATGGAAAGACCTCCCATGCTTCTGGATAGGCAAAATGAACTTTGCGAAGATGGCCATACTACCAAAGGCAATGTCCAGTTTTAACGCAATTCCAATTAAAACCCAACATTGTCCTTCACAGAGATAGAAAAAAGTTATCTCGAATCAATATTGTGAAAATGGCAATCTTCCCAAAAGCAATCTACACATTTAATGCAATCCCCATAAAAATTCCAAAGGCATTTTTCATGGAAATAGAAAAAAAAATCCAGAAATTCATTTGGAATCACAAAAAACCCTCAAATATCTAAAATAATACTAAGCAATAAAAATAAGGCTGGTGGTATCACCATACCTGATTTTAACCTATACTACAGAGCCATAGTAACAAAAACAGCATGGTACTGGCACAAAAGCAGACATGTAGATCAATGGAACAGAATAGAAGACCCAGATATAAGTCCAGGTAGCTATAGCCAGCTGATATTCGATAAAAATGCCAAAAATACTCATTGGAGAAAAGACAGCCTCTTCAGCAAATGGTGTTGGGAAAAATGGGTATGTATCTGTAGAAGGATGAAAATAGATTCTTCTCTCTCTCCATGCACAAGAATGAAGTCCAAATGGATTAAAGACCTTAACATCAGACCGGAAACTCTGACACTGCTAGAGGAAAAATTAGGGGAAACCCTTCAACATATTTGTCTTGGCAAAGACTTTCTGAATACAGCCCCAATTGCTCAGGCAATAAAACCACAGATTCACCACTGGGACCTCATGAAAATACAAAGATTTTGCACTGCAAAGGACACGGTGAATAAAGCAAAGAGGCAACCTACAGAATGGGAAAAAATCTTAGCCAGCTATATATCTGATAGAGGATTAATATCTAGGATATACAAAGAACTCAAGAAGTTAAATAATAAGGAATCAAACAAGCCAATTAAAAATGAGCTATGGAGCTAAATAGAGAATTCTCGAAGGAAGAAACACAAATGGCATACAAGCATCTAAAAAAAAATGTTCTACGTCACTAGTCATCAGGGAAATGCAGATTAAAACTACATTGAGATTCCATCTCACTTCTGTCAGATTGGCTACCATCATGAACAGAAATGATCATAAATGTTGGCGGGGATGTGGAAAAAGAGGAAACCTTCTACACTGTTGTTGGGAACGAAATCTGGTCCAGCCATTGTGGAAATCAGTGTGGAGGTTCCTAAAACAGCTAAAGATTCATCTACCGTATGACCCAGCTATAGCACTCCTAGGCATATATCCTAAGGACTCATCTCATTTCCTTAGAAGTATGTGCTCAACCATGTTCATTGCTGCTCAATTTATAATAGCTGGGAAATGGAACCAGCCTAGTTGTACATCAACTCATGAGTGGATAATGAAGATATGACACATTTATACAGTGGAGTTTTACTCAGCGGTAAAGAAAAATGAAACTATGAAATTTGCAGAAAAGTGGATGGATCTGGAAAGGATTATACTAAGTGAGGTAACCCAGGCCCAGAAAGCCAAGCGCCACATGTTCTCCCTCATATGTGGATCCTAGCTACAGATGATAGGGCTTCTGTGCGAGAAGGAAAAAACTCAGTAGCAGACGCCAGTAAGTTAAAAAACGAGATAGAAAGGGAAGAGATTGAAAGGGAGGAGGGCATTTATTAGGTTGGTATTGTATATATGTAAGTAGAAAGATTGAGATGGGGAGGGGATATGATGGAGAATGGAATTTCAAAGGGGAAATTGGGGGGGAGGGTACTACCATGGGATATTTTTTATAATCATGGACAATATTAATAAAAATTGAGAAAAAAGAGAGACTAATGGAGAGGGAAAGGGGAAATGATGGAGAGCAGAGTTATGAAGGGGAAAGTGGAGCAGGGGAGGGAAATATTATGTTTGTTTTCTGTACATATAGACGTTGTCAATAAAAATGTATATTAATAAATAAATAATCCATAGCAATGAAAAAAAAGAAAAAAGTTATCTCAAATTTCATATGGAAAGGCAGAAGGCTTCGGATATCTGAGCATATCATCTGCAAAAGAAATGCCTCTAGAGGCATCACCATACCTGATCTAAAGCTATATTACAAAGCCATAGTAATAAAAAGGCATGGTACTGGCTTAAAAACAGGAGTATAGACCAATAGAAGGCAATTGAGGACCAGGACATTGGGTCAAGCAACTACAGCTACTTGATATTTGACAACAGCCTTAACAATACAGGCTGGCAAAAAGACAGCATCTTCAACAAATGGTGCTGGACAAACTGGATAACCATATGCAGGATATTGAAACTTGATCCACACATCTCACCATGCCCTACACTCAAGTCCAAATGGATCAGAGACCTCAATATAAGGCCAGAAACTCGGCTACTACTGGAAGAAAATATAGGAAGAACTTTCCATGATATAGGAATGGAAAAAGACTATTTGAAAAAAAAAGAAAACCCTAGCTCATGATTTTAAACAGTAACTCAACCAATGGGATCACTTTGAGCTGAAGAGTTTCTTTACAGGCAAGCATACCATAAGCAAGGCCAATAGATTACCCACAAAATGGGAGAAAATATTTGCTCATTATCCAACTGACAGAGACCTAATCTCTAGAATCTACAAAGAACTCAAAAACCTACACAATAAAAAGTCAAACAACTCACTCATAAAATGGGGCCAAGAGCTGGACAGGCAGTTCACAGAGGAAGAAATACAAATGGCAAAGACACACTTAAGAAAATGTTCATCATCCCTATTCATCAAGGAAATGCAAATTAAAACAACTATGAGATTCCACCTTATCCCAATAAGGATAGCAAACATCAAAAAATAAAATGAAAATAAATCTGGCGAGGAGTTGGAGAATTAGTAACCATCATCCAGTGTTGATGGGAATGTAAGATAGTACAATTACTTTGGAAAGCAATATGATGACTCCTGAGAAAGCTGGCTATAGAGTTACCAACAGACCTAGTTATTCCCTTACTGGGCATGTACCCTAAAACCTTTAAACCACAGTCCAGAGATTTGCTTAACCATGTTTATTGTGGCTAAATTCATACTAGATAAGAGCTGGAATCAACCCAGATGTCCATAACTAGAAGAATGGATAACTAAGATGTGGTATAGCTACACAATGGAATTCTACACAGCAGTAAGAAAAAGTGACACAGTGAAATTTAGGAGAAATTTTTGAACCTGGAACTGATCATTCTCAGTGAACATGCCTAATCACAGAAAAATAATCACTGCATAGTATCACTCATCTATAGCACCTAACCTGAATCTACCCAAGTTGCTGACACACCCAGAAAGCATCTTGAGGACTAGACAATAGGGTGGGTGGAGAGGAAGGGGCAGGAAATATAGGGGGTGGGAGACACAATCTAGATCCAAATGGCAATGGTACCATAAAATTCTACATCCTAAAAGGCAGACCAAATGGTTGAACTTTCACCAGGCCCTTGAGGGAACACCTGTGTTCAAGACACTCTAGAGGTTATGAGGAAGAATGACATTAATCTTCTACAACTCCTCTCTCTCTTCTCTAACTCTTTTATATTAGTTATCTTTTTCTTCCTTTTCTTAGTGGGCACTGACCTGTAACTCCCAGTACCAGTATGTGGCTATCATCCACAATGAGCTTTTGATCAGAGACCTACAAGGTTTTCTAAAAGAAAGGCAGATTCCTGTCAGAGTACTTGATGACCCACCAAAGATTAGTGGTAAGAACCTTCTGCTGAATACACCATATGCAGTTGACACGTAAAATGGAATGACATAGCTGGAAGTGGGAAGAGAGTCAGTCCCCAGACAGTCAGCGTGTCTAGTGCCAGAATGTGCTACATGGGCGACTGTTAGAAAATGACCAATATCTGTGCAAGCAACTCATGGTCTAACATACTTAGCAGCAAATAACCTGTCGTGATGCTCACACAAGTGCAATAATGGAACACACCCATGGTGGGAAACCACCTGCTCTTCATTTGGCTTACTGATCCCATCAGTGGGTCGGGACCCATAACTGGAACTGGGAAGCAAGTCAGAACCATTTCCAAACATGAGCCTGCTCTCCATTACCAAGCTACCACCAATCGTGGCCTAGAAGAGGGCCTACATCTATTAAATTCTTTATAAAAATAAGTGTTATCCCATTTGTCTGGTGTTAACTATATTCTCCATTGGACAATCTGCTTCTATTTTTCAGATAGATTCAGATCATAAGGAGAGAACGACCCTATCACACCTCCAAAGGGCCCCAGCTGAAACTAAGAATAATTGGCGAAACAAGCAAGGCTGCTGTTTTCTTGGTGAACCAGGTACCAGCACAAGGGTGAAGAAGATTGACAGAAAACAATCAAGTCCTACCAAATCAGAGATCCAGAGACCCAGAGGCCCCCAACACCTCATCACTGAAGCAGACAAAAAATGAACCCAACATGGCTCAGGGAAATTTTGTCGAAGTGGGGGTGGAAAGATTGTCAGAGCCACACGTCGGGTCTTGATATGCAGAGACATTTCTCCTACCCATAATTGTGGGATAACTCCAAAATGCGTAACTCACGCACTTCAACAAGGAGGGTCCAGGGAGAGGGTTATGACATGGATGAGCCTAACAATAGTACCAACTTGACTGTATTCACTGAGTACAAAACTAAATAATAAAAATAAATGAATTAAAAATATGTATCTAATAGGAAGCAGAAAAAAACATATCCAAGACTCACGAAAGAAGTTTGTGTTTTACAAAGAAATGTACAAATACAGTACAACGGGAGGTGATACTGATAAGAATTCACCCCAAAACTATGTGTAGGATATCACTGACAATGAGTGCTAGAGTCATAAGAACAAAAAATTAAACATGAAGTAAATGGAGAGAAGAGAGGAAGTTGAAGTTCTCTCCATTCTCAAACTGGGCTGAGTGAATATGTACACTCAATTTTTACAACTTTATAAAATAATTACCAGCTGGGTAGTAGAGTGACAGACATACAATAACCTATAGAATTTGAATATTTTATATCATTGGTTATACATAAATGACTAATTAAGAAGGGGAGGTGATATGAAGGAAAGTGGAGTTTCAAAGGGGAAAGTGGGGGAGGGAGGGAATTACCATGGAATATTGTTCACAATCATGGATGTTGTCAATAAAAAAAAATTAATTGTTTTAGAACAAAAAGAAATGAGGTGTATGGAACAGATTATCAATATATTTCCCTATATTTTACCAATATTTAGATAAGAAAACACAATCAATTATTAGCCATTTACATTCATCATGATTCCAAGTGAAGTTTTTGTTCTGGAATTTTTAATGTAGAATGACCACAAAATTGATGTACACCTGAAGGCTAGTAGAAATTTGGTTATAGAATGCTGGGACAAGGACAAGAAATTGTTCATTGTTCTCACAAAAATAGTTCATAAAAACCTATAATTATATAACAGAGAAAATTTTAAAGAACAAAATGCAAAAGCACTGCAATTTAGGTGAAAAACATCATTTATAGCAAGACATTGAAAATGCTGCTTCAGATCTAAGTATGGGTAAGTCATATTGTTGAGATGCATAGAAAGACTATTATATTGAAGGTTCTACTTTTATTTTAAAAAAGAAAAGAAAACTGAAAGTAACATAAAAATGAACGTGCAATAGTGATTCATGGCTTTGATGATAAAGGAGGTGACGGTGAACATTGTTCAAGACAATGTGAACTAAGGTTAATAGACTTGCTGGAGGGCTAGAATTTAGAAACTCAGCCAATTTTATAGAGGTATGCTGTGAGTGATACACCAGCAAATTCTCCAGAGTTACTTACATGTTTATTGTCAACAAAATGTGCACATTAGATGGTGTTGCAGTCAGGTTTGTATTGCTGCCAGAAAACACCTGACCAAGAGCAGCTTGTGGGGAAAAAAGTTTATTTTGGCTTACAAACTCAGAGGGAAACTCCATGATTGCAGGGGGAAATGACATCATGAGCAGAAGGTAGACATCACCTCCTCACCACATCAGGTGGACACCAGGAACAGGAGAGTATTCCAAACACTGGCTGGGGAAACTAGCTACAATACCCATAATAGCCCACCCCCAACAATACTCTGCCTCCAGGAGGCAAAAAAAATCCCAAATCTCCATCAGCTGGGAACCTATCATTCAGAACTGCTGAGTTCATTGGGGACAACTGAATCAAACTACCACATTCTGCCCCTAGCCCCTATAAGCTGGATTTCCAATTCCACCCTCACCTAGGCTACTTAGTCTTAAAAATCTTCATCTGGGCCTGGCAGCTCTCCTTAGCAGCCACCTTGTGGTCCTGGCATCTCCACTGGGTCTTCATTGCAATCCACGGTCCATCCATGGCTTCATTGGGCCTCCATGCAGGCATCCAGCACATCTGTTTCATGCTGCTCATGGTGGTTTCCAAAATACAATACTATGTTACAAATTCAGTGACCTTCTCTCTCCTGCATTTCCTATATTCCATAATACCAGGTAGGGTGCCAATTTGCTAATCTAGGAGGGAATAAAGCAGACTTTGATGAACAGGACACTTTTAGTGCATTCGACATTCTTCCTGTTGCCCCAATGCAGGTCAGCTGGCCCAATCTCAAAGGTTGCAATCTCTCACACAATTGAAGCTGAATGGGCAGAAGTTTCAGTCCCCAAAGTTCATTTGTGTGCCATATCCCTCTGCTCAACCCAGTCCATTTCTACACAAAGCAACCCTGCAAAAGTTCTCATAACATAGGCATAACAGCAAGCCTGTCACAAAACCTGCTCTAGCCCAGTCCAGGCAAAGCTCATTCTCACCCTCACAAGGAATACCTCATGGTCCATGGTTCCTACTGCATTAAGGTCTTTCAACTCTGAACAGAATGATCCATCAAGATGTACTTACAGCACTATAAGGTGTCTCTTGAGCCACGATTTCAAATTTGTCCACATCCTCCTACAAAGCAGTTCCAAAGGCTAAAGCTACAAAGTCAGTTTTCTAGCAGCAACATTCCTACTCCACTGGTACCAACTTTATTATTGCAATCCACTTCACATTACTGGCAGAAAACACCTGACCAACAGCAGCTTGTGTGAAAAAATTATTTGGCTTACAGATTTGAGGGGAAACTCCAGGATGGCAGGGGAATACAACAGCATGGGTACAGGGTGCACATCACCTCCTCACCAACAGCAGGTGGACAACAGCAATAGGACAGTGTGCCAAGCACTGGCAAGGAGACACTGGATATTATAACCATAAGCCCACCCCAACAATACACTGCATCCCGGAGGCGTTAATTCCCAAATCTCCATCAGCTGGTAACATAGCATTCAGAATGCCTAAGTTTATGAAGGATATCTGAATCTAACCATCACAGATGGCAACTTCCTCCATCTCACTGAGAACCTTCTGGAATAAATTTTTGTTGCAGCTTAGATCCAGATTTCATTCTCAAAACATTCATGCAAAATTCTAGTGTAGAATGGGATATCAATTATTTGAATTTTGAGCATTATTAACTATTTTTTAAAATTACTGTCTCATGCTAAGTGTATAGGCAATGAAAATATATTCAAGTTTAAATTATGATTACCTTACTTATAGTCATGAAAGTTATTTCTTTAATTATAAATGATCATGATAATAACTACAGTATGGCTTTGTTTTCAGAATTCAAAGGATTTTATAAATCTATGTGAGTTCTGTAAGTTACATTGTAGATGTATAAAGAATTACAATAGGTGCCTTGAAAGGTAATTGAATGTGTGTGTGTGTGTATATATATATATATATATATATATATATATATATATATATATATATATATCTGAAATGTTAAAGTATAATTTTTAAAAGTTAAAGTCCAGAACCTTATCTACATGCACCATGGACGTATTTTATAGACATAGTTAATTCATTAATGAAAGCAGAAGCATCTAACTATTAAATATGATCAGTGGATTATGCTAAAAGCAGATGAATACAAGCAATTGTGGGAGGGCTAAAATTATTCTCTTAATAGATTCCTTAAAAACACTTTTCTTCAGGGTGAAAGGAAATCAATTTTACTTCCCTGATTAAAAACAGATCCTTATGATTATCAACAATCATTATGTGAATCACTCCCAGGTATCCACTAATTACAAAGCCTCCAAATGGCTCAAAGATAACCATAGAGTTAACCCTGACAAGAATCTAAAAGAAGATCCACTGTCCTAATTCATGCCCATTGCATTAAATTTATTCAGGATATATTACTGTGAGAGTCTTCTAGCCTTGTAAACTTATAATCTCAGTGAACATTTATTATTGATCTCAGAAAAATAGCCTGTTATTATCTTTAGCCAGCTATTTAAATATGTCAACAAGTATTTATTAATCCTGGATGCCTCTTTGTAAGTACTTTATCAAATCAAGTGCATGGAATATTGAGAAATTCACAGTCACAAAACTTGCTTCTGCCTGAAAGTTTTCATAAAGAATTCCAGAGAGTGAACTGAAATGCCTCCTTTCTTCCATTATCTAGATGAATAACAATAAAAATAAAAATAAAAAAATAGCAAAAGTACATCTGAGAAATACTGTAACTGCTATCCACTAGATTTCAACTGCAATGTCAATAAGTGTGTTATTTTTCTCAGAGGACTCCAAACTTTGCTGGTTTTTTGTGCTGGCATGGATTGACCTTGGCCACCATCTAAGGAGCCAAACCCTGCAAACTAAAGCACAAGCCAGTTTCTCTCAGAAAACTCTGATTGTCTTGGCTTTTGACAATCTGACCAGACTTTATTGGATAAACCTAGTGAGCTATGCCTGATTCCACAAGCAGGCTCTATAGTACTGTCTGTGTATGACCAGCTTTGGACCGCTTGACACTTAACGAGAAAAAGAGGATAGATATTTCTAGAAGCTTCGTAGCCCCCCTCTGTTATGAACCATATGAAATTAATAAGATGTTTTTATAAACTTATGCTTGGCTGGACTTTCCTATGTTGCCAAAACTGGCCTCAAACTTATTGCAAGCCTTCTGTCTCAGCCTTATGAAAACTGCAACCTTAGTCACAAGCCACTTGTACCCACCTTAAGAAGTCTAATTTGAATGTGCTGAAGCAGAGTTTATTGAATTATTGTGGATGATAATTAGGTTAAGAAAAAGAGAGGACTTCATTATATATAAGAACAATGGGACATCAAAAATATTGCAAGAAAATAATTGTAATAGGACTGGCTAAAGCCTTCATGACCCCATAATGAATATCCTAACCCCACTGAGAAGGGCCCCCAGGATAACAGGTGCTGGGCCAAGGTATAAAAGAGAATAACCTGTTATAATGTATATGAAATAAAATTTAAAATTATATTAAAAATAAATACTTAAAATAAAATAAACGTTCTCATTTTTCTTGACTCAAACCCTCACATTATAACTCTGGCTAGCTGTGAAATTATAGTGATCATGCTTCATCCCCCTTAGTACTATAATTTCAGATGTGAGCTATTCCCAGAATTAATATTTTTAGGTGCCTACTAGAGTACAATTAAGTATGAGACAGAAGTAAAAAGGGAAAAAGGGATTATAGCACACCAGCACCTCTTGCCACTATAAACAAATTCCAGATGAATGGGCCACTTTGTGCATGTGGCTTTTCCTGGGTACTGGGGGGTGGGTAGAAACCTGTGCCATTAGGGTCTGGAAGCAATCCCCTTTATCTGTTAAGCCATCTCTCCAGTTCCTACAGTACTTTTCTACAAAACACAGAGAATGTTTCTTTACTGAAAACATAAAGACTAGTTTATTTACAGAGAAATCAAGTTAGGTTTTCTGCACAAGTCTGAGCTGTTCAACATTTCATTATAGTTGCGAATAGGGACTCACAAGATCCTGCTTACAAATAAAATAACATGCATTACATGAATATATAAAATTGCCACAAATATTTTTAAATGAAAACTAGATGACAAAGATTTCATTTAAGACCATGGTTAGTTGATTTCAATAATCCATAATATTAGCAAGGAAGACCATTAAATTCTCCAGTGCAATGTAGTACATAATTATGCCCTACAGTTTGGGCAAATATCTTCCCCAAGGGAAAATTTATGTTCTTTCAAGTAAACACACTGACACATTTTCAGGAATTTTTTTTCATAAGGTAAAGTTTTCGAAATTTTTGAAGATTTTATTTCCACAAACTTAACTTAGGCAAGGTCAAACATGTATTCTGGTCTGACAATTTTCTGTCCAATTCTTACAATAATAATACATTAAATAAACCTAATAATTTCTCGCATCACTTGTTCTGTATAAAGAACAAAAGAAATATGTGTGATTTTCTAGACTGCATTTGGAAAATCTCAAAAACAATTTGAGTGGATCTTTTTACAGATGTAAATTTGGATTTCTAGTGGAAAAATAAAACATGTCTGAAATTTGGGTACTAGATTATAACAACTGACATTTATTCCTGATAAGCAATAATTAGTAATACCTTTAATCCAGTTGTCTTTATAAAGGGTTATAGAAGGTAGCATAATTATAGTGCAGTGGATTTCTTGCATAAATTAAAAGAACCTGGACTTTTTTCTGTGTCTATATATAAAGTCAGCATGAAACACAGAAAATTTATCTGATATACCTTACACATCTCTGTGATGAGGGAATACTGCTGTGGTCTAGAGAATAACCTTTCCTATTTTTGCTAAGGGCACTCACTAGAAAACAAGAGTTCAAGTCCTTGGCAACTGAGTGAACAATAGTAACATGTTCACATTTTTCAGAGGTTTTTACAAAGACCAGGTATTATAAATCAGAAAAATTAAAACTCCATTTCCAAATATCATCATCCTTTATACCCACTCTTTTCTGGTCCCAACGGACATTATTGAGATTAGTGGTGTTGCCATAGGAAGTCAAATAGTTTTCAAAATAGTACTAAGTAATTACCCTTGATGATATGTAATACTATAATTAGTTCACCCTATTAATTAACCCATAACCCTATATAAAATATAAGGTTCCATTTCACATATCATGAAAACACATAGCTAACTCACATGAGTAATAAGTCTTTGGGGTCCTTAAGGGTATAATAGATTGAGACTAAGCCTAAAAATATCTGAGAACTTGAGAGAAAACCTTCACATTTTCCATGACAAAGAAAAATATAGACCCAATTATATTTCTTTGTCACCATTACTGGTAGTGTGGATTCACCCACTTCTGTAAGATTTTAATCAACTTCATCTTCACAGAAAAAGCTTAGTGCTCTATAAATAAGTCTTTAAAAATCTAACCTTTGCCAGGTGTGGTGGTGAACACATTTAATCCCATCGCTTCAGAGACTTAGGTAAGTGGATCGCCATTCAAGGCCACCCTGAGACTACATAGTGAATTCCAGGTCAGCTTGGGCTATAATGAGACCCTACCTCAAAAAAATTAAAAAGTAATAATAACAAACAAATAAAGGAAAATAAGAAGTCTAACCTTCATGAACACACCTAATAAAACATTCTAAGGGCATGCATATTTCATGCATGCATTTATCATCTGAAGTCATAGTCTTTCTTAAAAATATAAAACTAACTTAAATGTTGTTTAATTTCCATATGTTTATATTCTTTATTATTTAGAACTTAGGTACTGAGTATTTGATAAGGAACTTAGTACAATAGCAGACTGTGGCTTTAAATTAAGTAAAGATTTTAGGAACTATCTCCAAGGAATACAACTACCAAATTTAATTACTATAGATTTTTTTAAGTGACAAATCCTAATCAAATTTTGTTGTACATGTGTAAATTACTTTGTAGTGTTAAGCACTCAGTATAGATAAATAACCATTGCCTTATTTCCTCAGTAAACCTTTACAGGTTGGGGAAAGTAAATCCATTCAGTATAAAAAAGATGCTGCATTGTACTTACCACTAATGAGTCTCAGACAAGTCATTGGCATTTTTAAAACGAAGTTACTCAAGCACACTTTTCTATCAAATGTTATGTTAATTATGTTAATCTAATTAATAAAATGTGAATGAGTTGTTTTCTACAATCATTTACATGGTGCTTAGGGCATCAGAACTCTTAGCATCTTAAGTTCTGAAAATTTTGAAATTATTCAATTTGCTTAAATGTATATTTTTAAGTCTCTTTAAGCCAATCAGAACAGAATTACTACAATTTACAGTGCTTTGCAATGCAGGATATTAATGGTCACTAGCAATTGGAAAACATTTCAAAATCACACCATTGAACATAAATGTCTTTTGGAACTAGAGGTCACATAGATGCAGGTTAATACTTTTCACTACAGGTTAGGAGTAAGTAAACATATTGACATTACATAGCCCTTTTTATTTATGGGAGCACTTGCTTCTGAATTTATTTGAGCTCAGTTTTTTAAATACATTTTTAAAAGTAAACAAGCCTTACTACTTTCAGCTAATAGAGAATAAATTATAGAATTTAATTACAATAATCACCAAATAGGTCAGAAAACTAAATTCCCAGCCATTTCTGTCACTGAGGGAGAATAATGTGTACATAGTAGGAGAAACAGTGACTGAAACAAAGCACAAAATTAGTGCAGGGGAAAATACGTATGATAAAAAAACACCTTTGACCTGAGTAATTTTGCAACATGACTTTCTCTCTAGGAGCCAGCAGTGCATGAGCAAAAGAGCAAAGCGGAATAATGTTCCCTCACACCTACTCTGCTGTGTATCTCAACTGTGCATCTTCATACATCCTTCAAGATTCTACAGATTTATATGTATATATATATTATGCTATAATATAAGAATATCTATAATAATAACATAATATATAATAATAGAATATTAGAATATAAAATATTATAATATAATAATAATATATAATAATATAAGATATAGTAATATAATACTATGATATAATGATATAATATTATAATAATATAATAATAAATAAAATATAAATTAAATATATATATAAATATATATTTAAACACATGTTCAAACACATGTTAAAATCTTAACTCTTTGACAAGCAAATAAATGAGATATTATCAAAAAGTCAAAAGATTCACAGACACATGTTATGCATCAGAATATTGAAAGGAACTTAATTTACTTCTTAGAAGAGGGAAATAAATTAATATTACTTCTGTTAGCAAAAAGTATACCACGTTTCACTGCTGATAAGCAGTTATTAAGTACAATACTATGAGAGGTTTTCGTTTGTTTATTTTTTACAATTTTAGTTACATATCTCATGGATTCACAATTCATGACAGTATTGAGAATAATTTGCCAAGTTGTTCCTACTAAATAAACTTATCTCTAATTTTAAATAAATAAAATGGATTTAATCAACAACATTCCCAATAGAATACAATGTAACCCAATAAAGAACTTAGTGAAATTTATGAAATTGCATATATTCTGTCTGTTGAAAAATTGAATATGGCAGAAGGCAGTGACTGAGAAATTTCTTTCTTTTCTACAGACCTGAATGAAATCTCAGGAAACCCTCAGTCTCCTGTTTCCATTAGGAAAACAGAAGTTCCTATCTGATATCAAAGATTCAAATTATTTTCAAATCTAAAGTCTCTATTAAGATTTAACCACAGTAAAGGAGAGGCATAACTTCTCCTTTTTAATCATCTACTCATGCTGGGGATCTTCGGGGAATTTTCAGGTTTGGGATTCAATAGGAGGGGAAAAAAAAGAGATAGGATCAAAAGTTCTGACCAGCTTGGGATGATGTCTATACTGTATGAGTGACATTTGGATGTAATCTATGCAACATTCTGACAACTTCTTTTGTTATACATAGCTGTGTTCCCCTGTTAAAGTATTTATCTGTGCTTAATTTACCTCCTCATTTGTGCTATCACCCTCATTGCCTGACTCAAGAGGCCACACTAAACTGCCATTCTTCCCAGTGAAGATGCTTCACTCCTGGCTAGAGGATCCTGTTGGAAAGTATACTTTCAATAGTGATGACAGTTGCCTTCTTTGTTCCCTGTAACATGTACAATTTACTTGCTCTGATGTCAGTTTTAATACCCTAAAGGAACCAAATGGGGTATGATCATCATAGTTTTTCATTGTATTTTAGGATATGCACAGATACTCATGGAATTTCAGTAGGACCTGTTCCTACCTTCATCATTGATTTAAGGTATAACTTAAAGATCACATTTAACATTATTTCATGTATTTATTTTTTACATATTTTTATTCATATTGCAAATATACTTTTATCAGTTCATTGAGTTATTGGAATTAGTAAAATGTCAAGTTGATTAAATTAGTTAAATTTATAATAACATATGATAGCTTATATTTCAACATGTCTGTGAAACTTATGTTCAGTTCTATAAAATTTAAGCCACATGCATTTCTAAACCGTGCTGTACTTGTGTTTCTGTGACTTGAACCAAGGGCCTTGTGCATGGTTGGCTGCCTGACACTGAGCTACATACTCACTTCTCTGGTACATTTTAAATTGTCCCTTCTTGCTTAATTTTTTTTTTCTCCACTGCATTTGTCATGTCATGATATATATAATGGCAATTAGTGTTGTTCCTATTTTGTTTATTTTGTGACTTACAATGTGTACAAATTTTGATGTATTGGATGTGAGAGGGGAAACAAATAGGACACATTTTATATTTCCTGAGACTGAACAGAAAGGCTGGTGAGATACTCCAACTAGTATAGTTGTTGACATGCAAACAGGAGGAGTTCAATTCAATTCCCAGATGTCATGTGAGAAAAAAAGGCAAGTTGGTGATGCATACTTTAAACTTAGCATGAGGGAAGTAGGGACAGATTGATCCCTGGGGCTCACTGGCAAGTCAGCCTAGTTTACTTGGTGAACCTTACAAAACAAAGGGGTGGGGCAGTGCTTGGGGAATGATATAGGAGATTGTCCTCTGATCCTCCATGTGAACAGACAAATGAATATACACACACAAGAGGTATAACAACAGGGAAGGGATTTTTGTTTATTTACTGAGAGAGAGACAGATGGAGAGAGAGAGAGAGAGAGAGAGAGAGAGAGAGAGAGAGAGAGAATGAGTACACCAGGACATCTAACCACTGCAAATGACTCCAGATGCATGTGCCACCATGTGCATCTGGCTTACATGGGTACTGGGGAATTGAACCTGGATATTTAGTCTTCACAGTCAAATACCTTAACTGTTAAGCCATCTATCCAGCCTACAAGAAATGTTTTGTTGCTGATGTACCTTTGTTGGAATTTTTGTTGTCTTGCAGTAATTTACTGAAAAATTGGAAGAATTCTGTAAATGTGAACTCAGTTAGTCCTGGAATAACCAGAACACATGAGTAAAAAGGCTTTATGGGTTTAAAAAAAAGGATAGATAAAGCAGGTAAAATTCTAGAAGGACAAGCTGATGGTGGTGACACTGATGTTGTTGAAGAAACATTGAACATTGTTGGTAATGAAGTGGCCTAGTCATCCTATGCTGCCACAGCATGGCAGAAAAGCCAGATCTGTTCCTATTCTATTTGTATTTCTAAGGTTATGAAATACTTACAGAGAACATAAGCATGGTTAGGGGCTCAATATAGATGGGAAAACAGTAATAAGGAAACTCCATGAGGAATGAAGAAAGAAAACCTATCCTTGCTTGTAAGATGACACAGCTCATCAGCATGGAGAAAATTCAGGTGTTCATCTTGGAGAAGAAAGGCTTAGGTAGTCAGCAAGGAGGAGAATGGTACAGGTGGTCAGCATGGAGGAGAATGGTGCAGGTGATAAGCATGGAGGAGAGCAGTGCAAGTGATCATCATGGAGGAGAATGGTGCAGGTGGTCATCATGGAGGAGAAAGTTGCAGGAGGTCAGCATGGACGAGAAGGGTACAGGTTGTCATAATCGTGGAGAATGTTGCAGGTGCTCAGCATGGAGGAGAGTGGTAAAAGTGGTCATCATGGGGGATTGGTCCTGGTGATCCACATGGAGGGGAATGGTACAGGTGGTCAGCATGGAGGAGAATGGTGCAGGTGCTCAGCATGGAGAGAATGGTACAGGTAGTCTGCATGGAGGAGAATGGTGCTGGTGGTCAGCATGGAGGATAATGGTACAGGTGGTCAGCATGCAAGAGCATGGTATATATGGTCATCACAGAGAAGCAGAAAATGGCATCTGAATATGGGGACAGAAGACTCAGTGTGTGAGAAATATTTCATTGCTGCTCTCCATGGGTGAAATCTGAGTATAGTTATACTTATTGGAAAAAAGTTCAATTGTATTTCAGCACATACAGGGTGGTTATATCAAGAAACCTGCATAAGGCTTTTAAAGGGATATATAATGTGTATACTCTACAGGGACATATAGTCTACAGGGGACCAAAAATTAATAGTTAATTTGTATGTTGATGACATTCATAGAGATCAGTAGAAAAGTATGTCTAAGTAATACTGTCCTCTTTCCTTAACCAGGTAGTTAAAATCATGAGAAAATCAGTTTGATTGTAATTCATCGTTGGAGAAACTAAGTCTTCCCACCTTCATGTGATTGTGCCCCTTAGGTTTCTTCAAATTTGGATCTTCGCTTCAAGCATAAGTTTTCTTTCCAAGCAAAGCACAAGTTCAGATTCTTAGAGCTAAGGGAAAATGATTGAAGGTCCTCTGCATAACCAATTCCAGCTGCTAATGGTATTTGACATTTGGGAAGAATAATTAGAGATCATAAAGTGTTATTTTCTCTCATAATTATGTTAGAGAGCTAAGAATTGCTTGGTGGGTCATAATTACCATAATTTGGATAATTTCTGTAACTTATTGTGAAAAGATGTCTTTCATATTGTAAGAATTTCTCTTCCCTAGTGATTCTCTTTCAAGTTATTGAATTTACCTAAATGGAAATAGCATTCACATTTGTAAATATCTTATTTATGTATATGAAAATGCCTCCTACCTGTTATTTTAGGTCATGTATCAGAGCATCCTAACAGAATGACAATCGCACAGCAAATTTCCACATTTTATAGGATTAATAAAAACTAGCCCTTGATATGCATATATTCCAAAACTTCACTATTAAATTGCATCGCACCAGAGACATGTCTAAAGGCCATTCCATAAGCAACAAAAAAATTACTATGCATATGTATTAATATGCATGAGACTGATAAAGTGAGCCAGATTTTCATTCCATACATAAAACTGTCAGCCCACATTTTCATGACCAATCATGAAAAGACTAAAGGGACAGCCAGGCATATGAGCATTGGATGTATTTCCTTGCCTGGCAAGAGGCATTATCTCTGTGTGTCTGATTCATTTGTTGTGCTAACTTTTAAGGCCACTAACAATTTACCAGAAAGCTAATATGATAGTTATTCCTTAAAGCTATCATCATGTAAGAGGTGGTAAGGTTTTGTAGTTCCATTGTATGGGAGCCATGTGATTTTAATAATTTAAATTCTTATATTCAATAAACTCAATGTATATTATCTATATTAAATTTATAAAATCAGTATGTGTTATAATATATTGTATATTTTGGTAAAATCCTATGAAAGTCAGAAATTGAATAAAAATCTTCAAAGTATTATACTGACTGCTATAAGAAAGAGCTCCAACTTTTCTTATTGTATAACAATGTACACTGTGTGATAAAAGGAAATATCCTGATATTCTGATATCTCATATTATGAGATAACAAACATATACATATGAATACAATATATGTATACCTGTCACATAGTCATGATGTTAACATTGCTAAACAACCTTACACAACCCTCTTTACTGCAAAGACACCCTGTCTACTAAATACTTCCACAGCTTCTCTTTGATCTGTCGTTATTACTCTTCCATAGCATTCTCCTCACCAGAAACCCTGCTTCTACCCTGACAGAGCTACTAACTACTCTCAGTACAGAAATTAGTTTGTAATTCTTTTATTGTTTTAAAGTCAAACCTATTTCTTAGCCCCATATCCTTCTGTGTGTTTATAAGTCACTCATAATAAAAGGGAAAATATCCTTTAAAGGAGTTCTAAAGATCCTCATTACCTCCATTGTTAACATCCTAACAGCATCTCCTAACACATAGTTGCTTCCACTTTACACCTGAGAAATTGTTATACAGCTTCATATGTATGGGTATATAAAATAGGTATGCAAATTGCATATTTATTGATAATTAATTATAAACAGAATTCTTTATAATAATTATATATAGCAACCATTTAATAAAGATGAAAACAAATTTACCTACTAATGAGATTAAGGTGATTGTTAAGTTTACATAAGCAATTAGATCTAGACTGGATATTTGAAACTGAAGTATAGTTTCTTCACTGTTTTTATGAATTGATTGATAATTTTTATTTTATAATTATCAATGAGGTGATTGCCACTTCACATTCTAGTACACAAAGGCAATATTATTTCTAAAGCCACTTCAGAAACTGTTAACAGTTCTGTCTTAATTCCTTGCCAAAATTCCTTCAATGAATTCTCATGAATTTTTAAAAAACATTTTAACTTATTTATTTGCAAGCCAAGAGAGATAGAGGAGAGAGAGAGAGAGAGAGAGAGAGAGAGAGAGAGAGAGAGATTGTGCATGAGTATGAGTATGCCAGGGCCTCCAGCTGCTGCAAATGAACTGTAGATGTATGCGCCACTGAGCATCTGACTTTACATGAGTACTGGGGAACTGAGATCAGGTTATTAGATTTTACAGCCAATAACCTTAACCACTGAGCAATTTCTTCAGCCCAATTCTTATGGATTTGATGCAAAATCAGCCATTCATACAACCATTCTTAAAACATTTTAACACATTACAATCCAAAGATACACCTATTTGATACTTCCTTGCTGAGGGACTTCTAGCAGAATTCAAAGGTCTTGTGTGATGTGGTGGCTTGCTAGTATACAGTATTCATGTGTTCTCATAATCAAAGCTGGAGTGAGCTGGTATGATATGATGCAGATGAGCCTGGCCAGAATCACCTATGATCATATATATTTCCATTTTAACCCTACACCTAGTTATACCAATAGTCTCTGAATCTGCAGCCTCCTTTATAAACACTGACTGCTAATGCGTTATAAAGACACACCAGAAGGCCTGATGTTATTAATGTACATTGCTGAAGCTCTCATTTAAGTTCTATCACACCTTGTCTTTGTGAATTTAACCAAGAAGCTAAACCTCAACATTTTCCGCACATAAGTTTAAGAGAGCATTAGCAAGGAAAGATTGGACAAAAGCAAGACCAAAACCCAGCTGAACAAACTTCAAATCTTATAGCCCTATTTGTAGGACCTAGTACTCACATTAGGATCATCTGGACTGCAATGAATTTAGGTAACTTCACACCTCTAACTCTGCTGCTAACTGCACTCATAGTCTCTCTCGTAAGGCAGTTAAACTCTGGACTATCAGTTTTCCTCAGCAGATATCATGTGGTTCTGACATCTCCACTGTGGGGTCTCCATTACAACTTATGTTCACCTTCATAGCTTCGTGCAGTCCCCTCTCAGGGTCTCCTGGTAGACTTGGACTGTCACATACTGCTTGGACTTGGTGGCTCTCTAGAAATATGGAATAAGACTCCATGACCCCTAAGTCTTCCATATTTTACATGATAAAACCAACACCACATGGGCAATGCCACCAAGTTCTGACCTGCTTTCTTAGCAAGAGTCTCCATGCTCTCCTGTCTTGACATTTCCTCTACAAAAAAAAAAAAAAATCCATTACCCTTTAGTTCAGCTTCCTGCATATTCTCAGGACATAAGCAGAATGCACGCAGGTTATTTTCCAGTGGCAAAGATGAACTCTCTTATGAGTCAGACCTTTACTGTCTGCATTTTCTCAGCATTTCTGTCTTCCAAACTCTAACAAACCAGTTCCAATATCTATGACTCACATGGTCATGTTTATCAAACCATAGTCCCACTTCTCAGTTTTCTATATCAGTCCCTTTCTTACGACCAGATATCTTACCAAACGCAATTTAGAGATAGACATTTATTTTGGCTTAAAGTTCAAAGTTACAGTCCATGATGGCTGGGGAGGCTTAGAAGTAGAACTTTGAAGTGGAACTTGGAATATGGCTTCAGCAATCAGAAATCCGAGTGATACATGTGGATGGTCATCTATCTCTCTCCTTTTCACACAGTCTAGGACCTCAGCCCATGCAACATTTCCATCCACATTTAAGAACAGCCACAGACATTCTCAGAGTTTTGTTTCTAGGGTGATTCTAAATCCTACTAGGTTGAAAACAAGAAATTAACTATAACACTACATTTAGATACAAAATTCCAGTGTCTCCTACCCCCTACATATGGACCTTATTCAGTCTTTTTGTCTTGTCTATTTAGGAATCAATACAAGGCTATTTTAATTTGTAATTTTATAGATTCCTTTTAATAATTGATGAAACTATTTTCTACAATAGTTTCTGTATACTCAGACTTTGTTTTGGTATTTTTATGTCAATGAACAGCAAACTTAATGGCATAGTCCCTAAAAGTTGAGTATTTTCCTAACTACCATGAATAGTCTTTCTCCAATACAATATTTTTTCTTCCATTTAATATTGTTCATGTAATATAAGTTAAATCCTACGCAAATTTTAAAGTAAATTTTAAAAAGTGCGTGGGTACAACAATAGTAGGTACAGGAAACCAGTGACTTTCCAGACAATTTCCCTACCTAAGAAAGCTTAATAAGAACCATGGTTAGTAAAACACCCCAGGGGAACTAGAAAGAGAAAAGTTGTTTTCTCAAGGATTTTAGAGCTGGAGAATCTGGGCATATGTCCAGCCTCTTCCACTTATCTCATTTGGCTCAAGCACAGCAAAATTCTTCCATTAAACATGACCATGCTTGAAAGAAAAGAATTTTAACCCTTTGGTCACCATATATTTCCAGCATACTCCAGAACCATGGAGAAACTGTTAATAGTGAAACTA
This sequence comes from Dipus sagitta, assembly GCA_036346955.1. Lineage (NCBI taxonomy): Eukaryota > Metazoa > Chordata > Mammalia > Rodentia > Dipodidae > Dipus > Dipus sagitta. The sequence continues at coordinate 5,459,646 of CM070791.1, read as the reverse complement.
TTCTGAAATGAGATTCAGACATTCATTCTCAGATTCTTCTATGTATCCTGGAATCATGCTTTTATATAGCATTCAAAGGAAATTTTTAGAGCAAGAGTCTAGTTATGTATTTTTTAGCAATGAAAATTCCACGTGTCACTAAATTTCTGACTCTGTACTTAGGATGTGTTGCAAGTGTGAAATTAATTCTAACAGCTTATCCTCTGGAGATAATTTAAGAAAACAAACTGAAATACATTTTGCCTATGAGTAAAATATTTCTGTCATTCAGATGCATGTCTATACATTACTTAAAAAGAGATTAGCAACATATGCATATAAAATATAGTTAGTATTAATTACAGAATAGAATAAAATGCTTCATGTCCTTATTCTCTATTTTGCTGCCTCATTCTATTTTCCTCAATGCTGAGCTTTGAGTTGGACAATGTCAGAGAAATTCTGAGGTTTTATAAATTTCAGTAACCATAAAATTCCATCTCACAAATTGTTCTGTTGGGGGGTTCTCTGACTCATTAATAATTAATTCCAATATAATCAGGAATTAATATTTCCAATACTCATACCCTAATATTTATACACACAAATGTTAACATCCACAGTTTTCAGGCCTATTGTTCATCCCTGAGCTCATTCTTTTATTTACTTATGTATTTATTTGAGAGCGACAGACAGAGAGAGAAAGAGGCAGATAGGTAGATAGAGAATGGGCATGTCAGGGCCTCTAGCCACTGCAAAGGACCTCCAGATGAGTGCACCCCTTGTGCATCTGGCTAACGTGGGTCCTGGGGAATCGAGCCTCGAACCAGGGTCCTTAGGCTTGACAGGCAAGCGCTTAACTGCTAAGCCATCTCTCCAGCCCCTGAGTTCATTCTTATATGTGTTAGTTTCAGTCTTGTTGGAAGTTTTTGACATCTCCACTTCTTTAGTTAGAGTAAATCAGATGTACAGTCTAAAGGAGAAATGCACACTTGACCCTTTCAGAATACAGTTCATGTTTTTTCTAGAATACAAAACTCAATCACATTCTAGGACATAAGGCTCTCTGTTCTATTGAAGCCAGTCTTCCTCACCAAGAAACTGTCATAAGCTCATTGCTCAGATAGTATGACTATATTCCAAGATTTTAAAATCATTTTCTTTCCCAGATTTTACTCTTATTTTTTCTAGTTCTTCACAGCAACCAAATGTTTGCTATCTAGGCTCTGAGACTCTGTGCCAATTCCACATTCTGACCCAAAATTCTGAAGTGGATAGAAAATTTAAAGGTAAGATATCCAGTGACAAATAAAAATGTAGTCCTTTGTATAAGACTATCCCAGTGATAATAAGCCACCAACTTAAATGTAGTTTCAGGTTCCAAGTCCTGAGATCCCTATAAGGACCAGTAGTTTCTGAAGATTTCTAAAGAAAATGATTCTAACATTTTAAAAAATCTCAGTATTTTGAACAAGCATATTTACTTCTGAGACTCTCTGGAATATTTAGTGACTGGGACTGGTTTGGTGCAACCAATACAAATATTCTCAGTTCTCTTCAGCTTTGTTTGACACTGAGTAAATCAGAAGTTTCAGTCTTCCTGGAAGGCCAATGCTTTATATTCATTTGGAGACAGAGACTGGATAGGGTTCAAAAGGAAGTTCTGTTCTTTCTGATGCTACTGTTTTTTAAATACTGCCCTTATCACTACAAAATTGATTTCACCTCATTAAGCTTTGAAATTTCACCTCCAATTATGCATATTATGCTAAATATGCAATACTCTCATGTGAACAAATAAATTATTATTTATAAAACAATACAAAACAAGAGAACAAATTCATTTTACATAAGCAATATAAATAGTCCAATTGCTCTATGTCCAATTACATCACAATTTAGGTGATGTTTTCACAAATTATTTTTCAAAAAAAAATTCTTACAAAATTAAGAAATTTTGTCTCAGAGAGGGCTAATGGAATTTGTTTAGAATACAATAGAATAAATTGTGCAATAAGCAACATTTTCTTTGGTTTGAACTATCTCGGATTCCAAGCAAAATTCAAGAACACATTACATCATACATGGGAAATTCTCCCTTCATTTCATTCACATTTTTCTTAAAGTTAGCACCTTAGTATATTTTATTTACCATAAGTTCATAACAACAATATTTGCTATTTAAAAATGATACTAACAGAGTAGTCAATAGTATCATGTATTCTATTGTTTTGCTTTAATTTTCCCATTTAACTTTCAAAATTGTCTTGTGGAATATGAATCATGAACTTCACAGTAAGTAGCAATAGACTCAAAGATAAGCTTGTTTGAGGCTATGACTGAGAGGCTGTGTATATTTTCTCTGCTGTGTCCAATGAGAACCAAAGCAGATCTATAAAGATAATCTATGGATGTAGGTTGTACATGAGGAAATTTCTAGGAATAGGGCTAAAGTGAAGAGAAGGAATTACCTTCCAGGATAGCAAATTCCATTAGCTCTCTCTGAGACAAAACTTCTTAATTTTGTAAGAAAATTTTTTTTCTTTTCTTTTTTTCTTTATTACTTATTTTGTATTCAGCAAATACAGTTCATTTGGTAACATTATTAGGCTCATCCATGACCTACCCCCTCGCCTTGGCTCCTCCTTGTTGAGGTATATGGGTCATGCATTGTAGGGTTAGCCCACAGTTATGGGTAAGCTAAAAGTCTCTGCATATCATGACCCAACATGTGGCTCTGACATTCTTTCCACCCCCTCTTCCGCAAAATTTCCCTGAGCCATGTTGGGTTCATGTTTGGTCTGCTTCAGTGATGAGGTGTTGGGGGCCTCTGAGGCTCTGGCTCTCTGATTTGGTAGGAGTTGATTTTTCTCTGTGCTGATCTCCTTTCCCCTTGTGCTGGTATCCGGTTCATCAGGAAAACAGCTCCCTTGCTTGTTTCGCCAATTTTTCTTAGTTTCAGCTGGGGCCCTTTTGAGGTATGATGCGGTGGCTCTCTCCTTAGGATCTACATCTATCTGAAAAAGAGAAGCAGATTTGAAAAATAATTTGTGAAAAAACACCTAAATTGTGATGTATTTGGACATAGAGCCATTGGACTATTTAAATTGCTTATGTAAAATGAATCTGTTTTCTATTTTTGTGTTGTTTTTATAAATAATAATTTATTTATTCACTATTATGCCTTAAGAATATTCAATGACAGTAAAGTAATTAAAAATCACTTAAATAAAATTGATTTGATGAGTATTCTATACTCATTTAAAAGCACATTTATAATGAACTTCAGCATTTTACAATGATATTAGATTACTTTCCTATAATAAAATATATAAGGGCACGGTGTGTTGGCACACACCTTTAATTCCCACACTTGGAAGGATGAGGTAGGAAGATCATTAGGAGTTTGAGGCCAGCCTTGTGCTACAGAGGAAGTTCTAGCTTAGTCATGTCTAGAATACCTTACCTCAAAATAAAACAAAAAAGTACAAAGATGCTATGTATTAAAATTATATTAAATATGATCCATTATATTTTCTTTAACTGGGCAGATTTAAGCACATCCTATTTTAAAACATTGCTTATCCTGGATCCTGCCTCATAATTTAATTTTATTTCTCTATCCATAAATTTTTGTCATGGTGCTGTTTTCAATAAATACATTTAATTGAATTTGTATTGACCTCAATATTAGAATCATTCTGAAATAAAACTAGAAATGCCATGATAAAAATTAGAATCATTCTGTTTTGATGTATTCTATTTCTAAATTATCTCAAAAAAACAAATATTTATTAGAAGGTAGCCATTATCCATTTTTTCCTTTGTTAATTTCTAAATGAATGTGAATCAGCAAAAATGATGAGTTTTTTGCAAGTAATACTTCAAGATAGATGTCTCCTAGGATTAAAGGACAAAATAATTGCAGTTTTCTTTATTTTTGGTGAAAAAATAAGTCTTATAGTTAATATACAGTAACAACTGAGTACCCAGCTCTATGTGGGACATCTATGCCCACCCACAATACAATCCAATGGTCAGTTTGGTTTTTTGATTCTGGTGCCCCCTGTGTTCTGAATGTTAGGTCTTAAGCTGATAGCAATTTGGGAATTGGAGCTTTCTGAAGGAAGTGTATTGCTGCAGGCAGGCTTGTGGGTGTGATAGCCAGCTTCCCCTGGAGAGTGTGTGGTACACTCTGCTGCTGCTCTTGTCCACCTGATGTTAGCCAGAAGCTTGATGTCTACCCTCTGCTCAGGCCATCATTTTCGCCTGCCAGCACAGTTTGTAAGCTAAAATAAAACTTTTCCTCACACAAGCTGAAATTGATTGGGTGTTTACTGCCAGCCACTCAAAGCTAACTGCAATAGTCAGTCTACATCACAGGAGCAGAAAAAAAAAAAATAAGAGCTTGGGCATGGGGAGGAGTCTAAGAAAATGAAGTGGAATATTAGTAAAAAAAAAAGAATGTTGCAGAAAGAGAACATTCATTGTTGGAATATATAGCTGTACAAAAATATCCTTCACCTGTATCACCCTTCCGCAAGACTCAAGAACTATCATGGAAATTGGTGGTATAAAAATGTAAGAGTTGGAGTGTGAGCATGACTGCTGGATAACCCTCCTGCCTGTACATGGCATGGCCATTACACTCAAGAACTCACAGTAGCTGTGGTTGCCTGTTGGATACCGGATACAGGATGGGACTAGTGACTATTCAAACATGAATTGGAGGGGCATATGAGGTGCCACAGCTCTCTGAGAAGCCATGAGATGTTCAAGGTGTTTGGGTAAAACCATTCTCTTTAGAAATGGGTCATAGTCTGCTTCACTGTCGCTGGGATGAACTTCCAAAGAGACAGTTTATGGGAGGAACAGGATTTATTTCTGCCTTACAGATCCAGGAGAAGTACCATAATGGTGAAAAAAATATATAAACCTACCACCAAAAGCAAGAGCCAAATCCAGCAGCCAAACAGCAGGGAACCCAGGCTGAAATCAAATTCACACTGCTCTCTACAGACCTTATGCTGGAATTCAGATCCACCCCAAACACACCTTAGTGCTAGATCTTTCGATCCACCCACAGTGGCACCTCCTCCACCAGGGGGCTGGAGATGTAAGTGACATGCTTTAATAAACTCCTGAATCTATTGGAGGATATCCATTCAAATTCAAATTTACTAATATGTGGAGGAAAGAAGAGGAATAACAGAAGTGAGAAGGGAATTAGAGATGGTTTAACAATGAAAACATAATACATATTTTATATGAAATTGCCAATGAATAAATGAAAACAAGAAAAGAAGAAAGTTTGACCTTCTTTTACAAAATACTTAGTTTACTGACAACTTTAAATGTTTGTCTCTCATAGTAGTGAGATAGGAATTAACAATCAACTCTTTAACTTTACACTTTGAGAACTCAAAGCCTAGATTAATAGAATTCATCTGAACCAGTTTTATGAATATGTAACACTACCTTTAGTTTGAAGACATTTGATTAGAAATATGTGTGGATTCATGAAAAATATATATCAATTTAATAATATTTAATGACTAGCTTTAAGTAAGAATCTAGCATTGGTATTGAAGATGGTATAATAAACAAAATATCTAAATGTTTTTTTTTTTCTTTTGGAGCTTGGAGAGTATTGACGAAGAGTACTGTTTATCCAATAAACATATTGTAATATGCTTGTGAAGCTTTACTAGTACTGTTTAACAAATGAACAGGGAACTATTACATCTCAGTAGATATTACTGTTACTTTCAAATTGCTGGGACACTGTAGCCAACCACAAGCAGCTGATGGAAGGAAAGTTTTATTATTATTATTATTATTATTATTATTATTATTATTATTGTGGTTTACAGTCTCAAGGGGCAGCTTCATGATGGCAGTGGAAATCATGCCATGAGTAAAGACTGAAAATTACCTCTACCATGCTAGGAAGTAAACAGCCATAGGAGAGTGAGCCAAGATCTGGTAAGGTGGAGCTGGATATAAAACCCTTAAGCTCACCTCCAATAGCACACCTCATGCAGCAGGGATTTGTCTCCCAAATTGCCACTATCTGGGGACCAAGCATTCAGAACACATAAGTCGAGGAGTCTGAGTGAAGCTACTACATTCCACTCTTGGCCTATCAAAACTCATGACCATCCATCTTCTTGGCCACTGTATCATAGTACTGACATTTAAAGTTTCCTGGGAATTCCACTGTAAGCCATAGTTCCATCCTCATGCCTCCATCACACCTCCAAACAGGGACTCCAACAACACTACCTCATATCACCCACTGGGCATGCCCAAAAGATGTGTGCTGAAAATCACAATGACCCTTTCTCTTTGTTAAGCTTCCCAAGCCGGTTCCTTGTAGACTTCACTGCCAAATTATTAATCCACGGGCAAATAAAGCCAACTTGAAAAATAGGAAAATGACTTCTGAATTATTTCAGGCTCTTTACTTTAAAAACGTTAGCATCTTTGCTGCTGTCCCGGTGAAGAACAGCTGGCCCAATCTCAATGGTGGTGATTTCTCAAAGAGTTACTGCTAAAGCAGTCTGGATCTCCTACCCAAAGCTTTTATTTATTTCTGTTTTCTATCCATCTAAACTCACCAGCCAATTTCTTCTAAATTTAACCCTGTTCAATGTCTCAGAACATAGGAATTCCACAGTGAGTCTCTCACACAAACTGCTTTTAGACCAGTCTGGACAAAGCTCTTTTGTCCCCTCATAAGCCAAGAATGAACAGCCATTTCTATCTGCATTTACGTCTTTCAACTCAGAATGGAATGGTCCCTCAAACTCTGTTCACAGCATTGCAAGACATCACTTAGGCTGAGGTTTTAAACCGTTCCACATTCTTTCCACAAATCATTTCCAAAAGATCAAATTCACAAAATCTGGTTCCTCGCAGTAATGACCCCATCACTATGGAACCAATGATCTGTTGTAGTTAACTTTATCATTGCAGGGACAGAGCCCTCAACCAGCTGACAGGAGGAAAGTTTTTATTTTGGCTTACAGACTCAAGGGCAAGTGTATTGATGGCAGGGGGTAACATGGTGTTGCAGTCCAGTTACATTACTGGTAGAAGTCACCCAACCAAGAGCAGCCTCTGGGAAAAATAGATTTATTTTGGCTTCCAGGCTCGAGGGAAAGCTCCACAATGGCAAGGGAAAACTATGGCATGAGCAGAGGGTGGACATCATCCCTTGGCCTATATAAGGTGGACAATAGCAACAGGAGAGTGTGCCAAACACTGGCAGGGGAAACTGGCTATAACACCCATAATCCCACCCACAACTATAGACTCCCTCCAGGAGGCATTAATTCCCAAATATCCATCAGCTGGGAACCTAGAATTCAGAACACCTAAGTTTATGGGGGACACCTGAATCAAACCACCACATTCTGCCCCTGGCCCCATAAACTGATATCCATACATGATGTAAAATACAAAGCATTCAATCCAGCTTTAAAAGTCCTCATAGCTTTTATCAATTCCAATGATCTTCAAACATCCCCATAGTCCAAGATCTTATAACTGAGCCATAATACCAAAAAATAACCCCCTCAAAACCATACTGGCACAGAATAAATATTCACACTACAAAAAATGGCATTGGGCATAGCAAAAAAAAAAAAAATCAACCAATATGATTTAAAATAACTAGGGTAAACATCAAGCACTGTAACTTCAAGTCCAACAACTATAGCCAGTGACAAATTTCCAAGTCCACTAATTCTAACCAGCAACAAGTCTGTGGCATTCCAATTCCGCCCCTCCAGCTAGGCTACTCACAGTCCTGGAAAACTTCATCGGGCAGGCAACTCTGCTTGGCAACCATCTCGTGGTCCCGGCATCTCCACTGGGTCTCCACTGCAAGCCACGGTTCATCTTCATGACCCCATGGCGTCTCCATGCAGGCAACCAGGCAAACCTGCTTCACACTGCCCATGTCCATTTCCAAAACACAAACCATTTTGCAAACTCAATGACCCTCTTTCTAGCATTTCTTATACTCCACAATACCAGGTAGGATGCCAATTTGTTGATCCAGGGGGAGGAGAATAAAGCCGACTTTGAAGAACAGGACACTCTTTGAGCACTCAGGCCCCTTCAAAAGAGTCTACATTCTTCCTGTTGCCCCAGCGCAGGTCAGCTGGCCCAATCGCAAAGGCTGTAATCTCTCAGTTGCAGGCGAATGGGCAGCAGTTCACCCAAAGTTTTTTCTTTCTGTGCCATATCCCTCTGCTCACAGCAGTTCATTTCTATGCAAAGCAACCCTGAACAACTTCTCAGGGAATGGATATAAGAGCAAGCTTCTCACACAAACCTCTAGCCCAGTCCAAGCAAAGCTCTTTCTCACCCTCAAAAGCCAAACCTCACAGTTCATAGTTTTTACTGCATTCAGGTCTTGCAGCTCAGACCAGAATAGTCCATCAAGCTGTACTTACAGCACTGTAAGGCATCTCTTAGGCCAAGGTTTCAAATCCCCCCAAATTCTTCTTGAAAATCAGCTCCAAAAGGCCAAAGCCACACAGTCAGGTGTCTAGCAGCAATCCCACTCCTCGGTACCACTTTACTGTTGTATTCCGGTTTGCATTGCTGGTAGAAATCACCCAACCAAGAGAAGCTTCTGGGAAAAATAGATTTATTTTGGCTTACAGGCTCGAGCGGAAGCTCCACAATGGCAGGGGAAAACGATGACATGAGCAGAGGGTGGACATCACCCCCTGGCCAACATAAGGTGGACAATAGGAACAGGAGAGTGCGCCAAACACTGGCATGGGGAAACTGGCTATAACACCCGTAATCCCGCCCCCAACTATACACTCCCTCCAGGAGGCATTAATTCCCAAATATCCATCAGCTGGGAACCTAGCATTCAGAACACCTAAGTTTATGGGGTCACCTGAATCAAACCACCACACATGGCATGAGCAGAGGCTGGAAATTACCTCTGCTACAGCAGCAGGAGAATGAGCCAAGCTCTAGCAAGAGAGAACTGGTTATAACATTGCTTGGCCCAGCAACACACTTCCTGTAGCAAAGCTCCTCCTCCCAAAATGCCATCAGCTGGGACCAAGCACCCAAAACATGTGAGTTTATGGAGAACAACTTATTCAATCACAATGGGCTTCATAACTTCCCTCTTTCCTTCCTTTCCACTTTAATTTCTTTCCTTCCTTATGTGTCCATCTTCTTCATACTTTCATGTAAGTAATACGTAAAATATAATTATAAAACTTTAGTAACATGTCAACATGCAGCTATCAAAAGGTATGGATAATGATAACAATCATTATTACACCCAATACTGACAAAGATACAGAGAAAATTAATCATTACTATATTACTGATGGGAATGAAATGTAGAAATTTTGCAGTATTTTATAAAGTCATATTGATTCAGCAATTCCACATAGATACGAATGTTTATAGCAGCTTGTATATAATAGTCCCAAAGTGAAATCACCCCAGTTTCTTTAAGCAATTGAATGGTTAAACAAACAACAGTAAGCATATATAATAGAATATTATTAATAATACAATGGAACAACTGACTGCAATGGCAATTTGAATGGAACTCAAGGAATTTGCTTCAAAACAAACAAACAAACAAAAAGGAATGCCATCAATCATAACTAACACTAAGGTTTTGGTTTATAACATTTTGCAATGGAAAGGACCAAGGGCTCCTCAGATGAATGACTGAATGTAGAGTACAGAAAGTATGCCTACGAAATAATACAAAAATATCTTGTTTTGCCAGAAAATGAGGAAGTTCCAGCAAAAATGAAACAAGTAAGCAAGCAAAATTCCATACTTATGTGAAAGGAGAGAAGAAATACCTTAATATTTACTACTAAACAAAGCAGGAGCAAGCTGAGCAACAAAACAGGTAGTGAACTGTAATATATATAGAAAAAAAATAGATGTATCCAGGTGACCATAACCAAATGCATAAATACAAATAAAGAAAACTAATGAAAATAAATAAATAACAAGGCAAATCTTCTCCTGGTTATGCAAATGATATGTAGGTATCTCCCCTCAAAGAAGTAAAATGCAAGTGGCCCCTCCATACTATGTATCAATTACTTCCAAAGAGTACAGTTTTGAAAAAGGCATCCAACCCTTTTCAGTCTACAGACCTGACAGAATGATTTCAACCAAGTGATCAAGGTGATATTGAATGATGTTACATTATTACTACATCCCATATTAAACTATTGTGAAAATTCTGTCCTAACTTTGTAACCTTTCTCCTCTAAACCCATAATCACAATGTAATCATAAGAATGAATTCAGAAAAATCAAGCTGATTAAATGATCATCACAATATCAAATAAATACAGTTTGGAAAAGTCAAGAACCTTAAAAAATAGTGATTCTGAGATTATCACATATTACTATGGAGATGGGCACACACATGTGCACATACACACTTACACATACACACACACACACACAATTTTACTTATTCATTCATTTGTTGAACACATAGACTGGTTCCACATTTTGGCTACTGAAAAGACAGTTGCATTAACGTGAGTACGAGTTTGTTAGAATGTCTTTTCTATTTTTTTTTTTTTTCCTGAAATTCACTATGTAGTCTCAGGGTGACCTTGAACTCATAGTGAACCTCTTACCTCTGCCTCCTGAGTGCTGGGATTAAAGGTGTGTACGACTATGCTCAGCTTCTTTTCTATTTTTTGATATTGGAATTTTGTTTTTGTTTTTGAGACAGGTCCTCATGTAGTCCAGGCTGCTGTCAAACTCACCCTGTATGAAAGGATGACTTTGAGTTTTTGGTCTTTCTGGCTTCACCTCCCTAATGCTGAATTATAAGCAACCCCATCATGACTAGATGCAGGTATTTCTTTTACATGCTTATTCCATTTTCTCTGAATTCAGACAGTTGGGTCTCATGGTAGTACTAATTTTTAGAATTTTTTGTTTTTGTTTACATATTCACATTCTCTATAGTGGTTGTGATAATTTACAGGCATAACAAAAGAACATGAATTCTTTTTCCTCCAAGCCCTCACCAGCATTTTTTATTAGTAGTAGTATACCTGGGATAAAATGATGACTCATTGTACCTTTGGCTTGCATTTTCTTAATTACTAAAGATAGTAGCTATTTCCTCATATACTTGAGGACCATTTATATTTCTTCATTTAAGAAGTGTCTATTCTAATCATTTTCATATCATAATCATATTCAAATTAATCTAATCGTTTGTTCATTTAAACACGTTGTGTTCTGTTTTTAATCTTTTGATTTTTTCATATATTTTGAATAATAACAAGCATTTAGATGTATAGATGGCAAATTCTTTCTCATATTCTGTAAGTTGTCTCTTCATTGTGGACTACTCTTTTTGTTGTGTGAAGCATTTTATTTGTGTTTCATTTAACTTACATTTTTTTCCTTTTGTTTCTTATTCTGTTGGGGTAATATCCAGAAAATGATTTTCTGCACAAATGTCTTAACTCAAAACGCTTCCTCTACATTTTTCTTCTGCAAGTTCATAATTTTTGGCCTGGCATTTAAGTCTTTGATCCATTTTGAGTTTGTTTTGTAGGGTGAGAGGAAGGGGTCAAACTTGAATCTTCAATATGTGAACTTCCCAACACCATTTACGAAGAGGCTGCAATGTATGCTTTTGCTACTTTAGCCAAGAAGTACTTTGTGGTAGATGTGTGGGCTTATTTTAGGATCTATGTGACATTGGTTAATTGTATCCTTTCATTCCAATATAATACTATTTTATTGAATATTGTAGTTTGTCTTCAAATCATTATTCTTTTTATTCAACATTACTTTTTCCTGTGCTTTGAAAATAATTGTTTATAACAATGTATTGAATTGTTTCTCCTATATTTTTTTCTAAGAGTTTCTAAGAGTTATTTTAGAGGCCTTTCACTTACATATTTAAATGTGCTTCAAAGTATTTTACATTTTGTTATGTATACTTATGTGCTTTTATCATAGTTTCTCATCAAGTTCATTATTTAAGTATAGAAAAGTTACTTACTATTGTATGTTCATATTATATTTTGCTGCATTATGATAGTATTTATTAGTTCTAAGGGTATCTTATTGTAGTCCTTCGATTTTGTGTGTGTGCATGTATAGAGTCATATCATCTGTTGATTTAGATAATTTCTGAGTTCTGGCATTGTACTTTTGCGTTCAAGCGCTAGGATATTTGTACCACTGGGAATATTCTATGGAAAAGAAAACCATGAGTAGAGAGGAGTGACGAATAGTGAAGACAAAGGGAAAATGAATGAGCTTAAGGACAGCTGTAATCTAGTAGCTGCAGCACAAACAATAAGCACAGCCATGCACAAACACGATCAATGCAGAAGTTTCAGCTGAAAATAGAGACTATTTTTGCTGTACCAGAAATTTAATAATTCTGTAGTCACACATCCAGTTATAGATTGGGATTAGAGATATACAAATATTTAGTTGAATTGATTTAGAAACAAGAGGTCTAGAGAAAAGAAGAAACAAGGCTTCAAGGCACTGATCAAAGAAATTTCCACATAAAATGAAGGCATTAGCTGGGGTAGGAGAGTATGGATAATTTCACCTCACAAGTAGAAACGCTGTCAATATTGGCATATGAAAGAGCACTAGGATGAAAGGTAGAAGAAAACAAACAAACAAACATTAGGATGATATGTCCATATTGTAGATCTTGTTTTCCAACAGTGCTCATTTTCAAGCAGAGCTGGATATAATAGCAATTGTCCTTTCATTTCTTCTGCCTGGGCTCCCATACCACTAAGTAAACATTTTATATACAGTATAAATAATAAACATGGACATGATTAAAAAGGAAACCATAATCCTTCCAAGATATACAAATGATATACAAATGATTTGGGGTAGTACTATTTTATCAAATATGGAAGTAAATAAATATAAAAACATTGGAAGTCCATCTCATGGATTTATTAGTATCAGTTGAGATTATTCAAGAAAGTAAATAGATGTCAACAGGTAGTAATTAGACCTGGAAAGGGAAGTAAATATTAAAGAATTGAGTTGTAGATCAAGATTAGTTACTAGGAATTGACACTGATTTTAAGTTTAACTAGACATCTTTATACAGTGGAAACATTTTCTTAAATGAATAGAGAGCATCTTTCAAGGGAAGCTTACATACCACAAAAAGATATAGATCACAATACAGTAAACAACTGAACAAATAAAAGTTGAGTATGAATTAGAATCATGTATTCTCTCTGAATGTAAGTCTCATCTCTAAATTAAAATAATTGGTCTATATTTCTAGTCAAAATAATTTGTTTGAAAAAAATTTAAAATAACATAGTAGATAAATTTTATTTTTCAAATTTAAAGATAATTTTACTGACTGGAAATGAAATGAAACAAATGTGGAGAATAAACACAGAAAATATCTTGTGTGTTTTCTCTACGTTTGCTAGGTTCATTGCTTTTAGATGTGAAAATATTTTGTGAGTCATAGGTATACAAACAAAATGCATTCTCCCATAATGAAACACGTGGTAGGCCAGGAGGTCTTTGTGTGAACATCAGAGATGTTTTGTGTGGCTCAAAGCTGGTAGTGATGCAAGAAGGTGAAGAGTTTGGGGAGACACATTTTCTCTTTCTTGCTTTCACTCACAATGACACAATTCCTTAAAACAAAATAAAGGTCACTGATGTAGCAAGTCATCTCCAGAGGAAAGAGATAAAAAGAGCAATGAAGCAATTGTGCCAACAGGAGAGAGTCTTAGATAGAACAGCCAGATAAGCCACTCACTTGAACCCAAAGAAATCTGCTGTAATAGATTGAGTCAAGTATGTTACCTTTTACACAGGTGGCTGAAGAAATCCGCTACTTCTCAAGAAGTAATAAAGTGTTATCTTTATATAACTCATAGAAAAAAATAATTTCAAGTAGCCAACATGACTTCCAACTTCATATTCTGACATTATTTTTGTATGTAACAATTTTAACTACTCTCTTGTTTTATTTGCTGAGGTACTATTTCCCACCCACATGCACTTTATTAAACTAAAAGTGAAAAAAGTACTGTGTACAGTGCAAAAGGTGTAACTATTTTGTCTCAGTATCTATGGAAATGAAGGCTATAACAAAAACAAAGTGTGCACGATGTTGATTATGACCATTCTTGCACTTTGGATAAGAATATATGACTTGGGGCTAGGGAGATAGATCAGTAGTTAAAGTTTGCTTATTGCTTATTTGCAAAGCGAGACAGCCTGGGTTCAATTCCCTGACCCCCTGAAAAAGTCAGATGCACAAAATGGAACATGTGTCATACATCTGGATTTTAGGAGGTCCTGGCACACCCATGCTTGTGCTCGTGCTCTCTCTCTCTCTCTCTCTCTCGTTTGCCTCTTTCTCTCTGTCTCAAATAAATAAATAAAATTGAAAAAGAAGAGTATATGAATTCAGTTGAATGGTATCAAAGGAAAGAGCATAAGAGACACTTTTTACAAAGTGTGGTAATGCCTTCCGGCCAAGATGGCGACCGCCTAGCTGCGCTGCAAATCCCGGGGAAAGAAAGGCAAGATATTAAGGGTATATAGTGGCTTTTAGGGGAGAGAAATCTGGGAGGGCACAGAGGTGGGGGAACAGGGAATCGCTGACCCCCTTGCGGGCGGGTAGGCACCCCTCGCCCCAAATAACCGCCGTGTTCAAAGCCCCCTCCCCTGCCGCCGCTGCTGCTCCGGAGCCTGCACGGCTGCCACCGCGCACCGATCGTTCCCTGTGCGCGGAAGCTTAGACTGCTCCGCACCCTTGTCCACTCGCCCACCTACTAAGTGTGCCCAGTCCCACAGCAGGTGCCTGCAAGCTCAGACTGTATCTCTCGCTTGCATCAGCTCAGGTGCCACCCCCTACCTGCCTGCCGCACCGGCGGGCCACCATTGTCCTGTGGCGGGGAAGCGCAGACTGCTTCCGGTTCCAAGCGTTCCCAGCCAAAGTCTGGGCGGCTTCAGTGCTTGGTGCCTCAGTGCCACTCCTAGCTCGAATGCAGGCAGCTGTGGCACAGTACCGCTTGAGAACTCAAGCAACTTTGGCGCCCCTGCCAGGTAGTATATAGGCGGCTTTGGCAAGTGAGATTGTTCCCTGCGTGCGGAAGCTTAGACTGCTCCGCACTCTCATCCACTCGCCCTCTGTCTGCCGCGCGGCTGTCCACAATTGTCCTGTGGCGGGGGAGCGCAGACTGTTTCCAGTTCCCAGCGTGCCCAGCCAGAGTTCAGGCGGCATCAGCGCTTGGTGCCTCAGTGCCACTCCTAGTTCAAACGCAGGCAGCTTTGGCACATTACCGCTTGAGAACTCAGGCAACTTCGGCGCCCCTGCCAGGCAGTAGATAGGCAGCTTTGGCAAGTGACAGCCAAAGCCCAGGCTTCTTGGCAATGCCCCCAGGCTGCATAAGATTCCCATTGTTCTTGAGCCCAGGCTGATATGCCCACTTATCTGCCCATACACTGTCATGGGCAGAACACAGCACAAAAGAAATAACATGAAAAATCAAATGCAAGAAAATCCAATTAGATCACCCAGTCCCACAATGAATACATCTAACCAAAACATAGAAGAACCAATAGGAACAGAACACCAAATTGAAGCTATGAGCAATGCAACTCTAACCAACCTATTGGTAGAACTTGCAGGAAAGCAACAAAGGGCCGACAATCGTGTGGATGCTGCCATCACTAAACTAGAACTAATAGATAAGAAATTGGAAGGATTAGATAAGAAAATGGAAGGATTTCAAAGAGAGTTAAGAGATTTGAGGGAGAGTGAAAAAAAAGAAGACCTTAAAAATCAGCTGGCCATGCTAAATGAAGACATAAGGAAATGCAAGGATGAACTCCAAGAATCATCAAGAAAATCAGAAAATGATGTGAAAAGGGAGCTTTACAGAGGGATGGAAATTATACATAGAAAAATAATAGAAAATGCAAACTTAATTGAACAAGTCCAAAACTCACTAGAAGCTCTCAAGAATAGAGTCAACCAAGTGGAGGATAGAAACTCTGATCTGGAAGACAAGATGGAAGAAACAGTTAGAGAGTTCAAAAATTTCAGTAAGTTTAAAAGGTCCTGTGAACAGAACATGAGGGAATTGTGGGATACAGTTAAACGTCCCAATATCAGGATCATTGGAATACCAGAAGGAGAAGAAATCCAGACCAAAGGCATGGAGAACTTATTTAACAAAATAATTGAAGAAAACAAAGTGTGGTAGTTGTACAACTGAATTTTAATACTTAAGGAAAACATTTATAATCATTTATGTTAATTTTTTTTAAAAATATGCTTATTATTATTATTATTAACAACATATTTCATACGAATACATCATGTGTTGGTACCCTCTTTGTCCTCGTCCCTGCCCCCATTCCCTTGGGGATGCTCCTCAGTGGGGTTGCAGGTATTCCCCATAGAGTTATGGTTTATCCATTGTGGGAGAAGCCATCAGTTAATTTAGGGGGAGGATGGAATGCCTCTGAGCATGATGTCTCAACCTGTGGCTCTTACAATCTTTCTGGTCCCTCTTCTGCAACATTCCCTGAGCCATGGCAGATGAGTTTTAAGTCCACTTCAGTGATGAGCTTTTAGAAGCCTCTGGATCTCTGCTTTGGTAAGTGTTGAGTATCCTCAGGGTCTGTCTCCTACACCCTGGCGCTGATTATCAGGTTCAGCATGAGAAATTTTGGGATTTTGACTTTTGACAGTTTTGCTTAATAGTGTAACTATTTGGGGTTACTTATAGAATTATATCATGTTATACATTCCAAAATACATAAACAGCTGGGAAGAAAACCTAGTGGTTAAAATCACTTGCTTGCAAACCCTGCACTCACATAAAGCTAGACATAAAAATTATGCATGTGTCTGACATTCATTTCTAGTAGCAAGAGACCTTGGGATAAACACACACACACACACACACACACACACACACACACAAATAAACAAGTAAACTAATTTTAAACACAACTTTTAATAAAATGCATATCTGATTTGTTTCTTGCTCAGCTTGTGGTTAATAGTCTATCAACATTATTTGAATGAGTCAATTTTGGATGTGTTTTTAGATATTTTCACCATGTCTCTTCCTTTCTTTTCTGACTTAACATACAAATCCTGATATAAATTGTCTGAATAGCTATCCAAAGGTATCCAGCAGATGTCTCTCTTAGACTCACTCAATCAATACACTGTGTTCCTTTCTCATCCTTGAGTTGGGACCAAGTGCTTGTTCCCTGAGGTGTTATCAGTATAATTGAAGTAGGCAACTAAATGTCAAGATGACCTAAATTCCAAAGTGAAAGTGTAAAAAAAAAAAAAAAAAAAAAGCAGCTCCTTCTCTCTCTTTCCTTTTCATCTTTTCTGATTAAACAGAATGTTGCAAGAAGAAAGTTCTGAAAAATGATGGGGCTGTGTTCAAAAGTCATCGTAACCAAAAGGAAAAAAAAAAAAACAAATAAAATAAAAACGTATAATTTACAACTTTGAAGAAATAGGTAATAAAATGCCATGGGAACAACACTAAATGCCAACTATGTGTGCAACTTTGGCCTACATCTGCATAGGTATGTTATTACCATGCTGTAAGCGTACCAAACACTGATTTATCAAAAGTGGCAACATATAAAAGTTAATCATCCCAATCCATTGCATGAATCTCTGTAAGCTAGAATTTAAATCTACCCAACTAATGTTCAATTTCCTCCTTATCTATATGCCTGCTCTTCTTCATCCAGGTAAAATGATTTTCTACACATGCCCTTATGACATGAACCGCTTACTCTCAACAACTGAAGACAACACTCACTTAATAATTGAAATAAGACATAGTTTTAATTTTCATAACGTTCCTATTTATCATTTTCCTTTATTGTAGCTAATTCTTATATTTAAAAACAGACTATACATTATTCCAACTAGTTTTTGAATATTTGACTATAAGTGTTGATATCCTAAATTTACATTGTACATTTACTGAAGTGAAAATATTTTTTGATAAAATACATAGATTAAAATTGATAGTACTGGAGATATGGTTCATCAGCTACGGTATTTGTCTACAAAGCCTGACAACCTAGGTTCCATTCCCCAGTAGCCATGAAAAACCAGATGCACAAAGTAGTATATACAATTTTAGTTCCTTTGCAGTGGTGGGTGGATCTGACTCCCTTTTTATCTCTCTCTTTGTCTTGTTATGCTTTCAAATAAATTATATATATATATATATATATATATATATATATATATATATATATTCTATTTAGACTTGAGTTGGAAAATTTTATTAATTTGTCTTAATATTTATTTTTGATTATTAGTACAAACAGAGCATTGTTCCCTATAACACTTGCATTTCTCTTTAATATTTTGTATTCATTTTACAACTAGGATTTGAAGAACTTGTCCTTGTCCCTTATATGAATATTTCTGTCCACATGTTTATATAAGGTACTTTATAATTCAAATACATAATCTTTATTTATAATAATGTTAAAAAATTACATGGGATTCAGAGCATCCAGAGCCCACACAGGCAGGCATAAGCGGCTCTGGCAGCAGCGGCTCTGTCTCTGGCAGCAGCAGCGGCAGCGGCAGTGGCAGCAGCAGCGGAAGCAGTGGCTCTGGCTCTAGCTCCAACTCCGGCATTGGCAGCACCACCTCGGGCAGTGGTGGATCCAGCAGCGTCAGCAGCAGCTCCAGCTCCAGCAGCAGCAGCAGTGGCATCTCCAGTGGCAGCTAAAGCAGTGGCAGATCCAGCAGTGGCAGCTTCAGCAGCAGCAGTGGCATCTCCAGTGGCAGCTAAAGCAGTGGCAGATCCAGCAGTGGCAGCTTCAGCAGCAGCAGTGGGGGCTCCAGCACCAGCAGCTCCAGCAGCAGCAGCTTCAGCAGTGGCAGTGGGGGCTCCAGCAGCAGCAGCTGCAGCAGTGGTGGTGCCAGGTCTGCAGGGCCACAGCTGCCAGGCTTGGCTTGCCCCACAGGAAAAGCCAGTGGCCAGCTCCAGAAAACAGAACAGCAGTCAAGCGATCCAGCCAGCCTACTTCAACCCACAGGGAACCAAAGAAGGACACAAGCAGAGCGCAGCATAACTGAGACCAAAATCATCCAAAAAGGTAACTGGGATTGCACCAGGGAAGGGTCTCACTTGGTCACAAGATGGCTTGGAACCCTCCACAGACCACAAGCCTTAACCTGTTTGTTGATAGAGGACCTGGTTGTTATAATACCTACTCTTGCATAAATACTTGGTGCTGTTTTTCATTGAATGTGTACATTGTTTAGTTAAATTTTAGAATCTATCTGTATTTTGTTCCACTCAGCCTACTTGAATACTCCCATAGCAGGCAAACCCAACCCCTAGGAATACCTTTGTAGATACTCTGAGACTCTTATAAGCCACACCTAACAACTTAAGCTCCTATCCTGAAGATATATAACATCAGATCAATTGATACAGCTAAGAATAACCAGCTAGCTAGAAAATCCAAGCATTAACTTAATCAAACATGCAAAAATATATACATTATAACCCAAGAAACACTAAAAATCAAGACAATATAAATCCACCAAAAAGTATTAATGCATCAGAAATGACCTCCAGTGAGAACGAGTTAGGGAAAATGCCTGAGGAAGATTTCAAAAGAATGATTGTAAATATGTTCAAAGAAGTCAAAGAGGAAATCAAAGGAATCAAAGAAGAAATCAAAGGAATCAAAGAAGACACAGGAAGCCAATTTAATGAAATAAAGAAGTTAATACAAGACATAAATAAGGAAATAGAAATAATAAAGAAAAACCAGTCAGAATGACTAGCAATGAAGAACACAGTTAATGAAACAAAAAACTCTGTAGAAAATCTCACCAGTAGAATGGATGAAGGAGAGGACAGAATATGTAAGCTAGAAGACCAGGTGGCAGATCTAATACACTCCAACAAAGAGAAAGACAAACTAAGTGAAAAGTAAGAATGGGAATTTCAAGATATTAAAAGATCAAACATTAGAATTCAGGGCACAGTAGAAGGAGAATTTCACTCCAAAGGCATAATAGGCATCTTCAACAAAATCACAGAAGAAAACTTCTCCCAAATTGGGAATGAGGTGCCAATGCAGATACGGGAATGCTTTCGAACACCAACCAGACAAAACCTGGAAAGAACCTCTCTTCCCCATATTATAATCAAACTACCAAACACACAAACCAAACAAAAAATATTGAAGGCAGTTAGAGAGAAAAATAAAGTTACCTACAAAGGAAAGCCGATCAGATTACAGCAGATTACCCAACACAAACTTTAAAAGCCAGAAGGGTATGGAGTGATGTATTACAAGTTCTGAAAGATAACAACTGTCAACCAAGTTTACTTTATCCTGCAAAGCTATCCATTCAAATAGATGGATAAATAAGGACTTTCCAAGACAAAAGCAGGCAAAAGGACTATTTGAAGACAAAACCAGCTCTACAGAAAATACTTGAAAGAATCTTCCATGTCAAAGAGAAGGAAAAGCACACATATAAGGAACCTGGAGAAAACAAACAATACTCAAATACTAGTTAACACAAAAGAGCAAAGGTAGAACCAGAACTACAAAAAAAAATGGCAAACATAAATACACACCTTTCAGTAATATCTCTTAATATCAACAGCCTCAATGCCCCAAACAAAAGACATAGGTTTCCAGACTGGGTTATGAAGCAGGATCTTGCAATTTGTTGTCTCCAAGAAACTCACTTTTCTACAAAGGATGGACATTATCTTAGGGAGAAAGGTTGGAAAACGGTGTTTCAAGCAAAAGGACCTAGAAAACAAGCAGGGGTTGCTATCCTAATATGTGACAAGGTAGACTTCAGTTCAACATTAGTCAAGAAACATAAGGAAGGCCACTTTATATTGATTAAGGGCACCCTCCAACAGGAGGACATTGCAATCCTAAACATATATGCACCTAACATGGGGGCTACCAAAATCATCAAACAAATGCTGTTAGAACTAAGGTCACAGATAACACCAAACACAGTGGTAGTGGGTGACTTCAACACCCCACTCTCATCAATTGACAGGTCATCCATGGAAAAAATAAACAGAGAGGCAACAGGATTAAATGAGGTCATAGAAGGAATGGACCTAACAGATATATACAGGACATTTCATCCAAATGCTGCAGATTATACATTGTTTTTCAGCAGCACATGGATTATTCTCTAATATATACCATATATTAGGACACAAAGTAAATCTTAACAAATACAGGAAAATTGACATAATTACTTGCATTCTGTCTAACCACAATGGAATCAAACTACAAATCAATAGCAAGGAAAGCTATAGAGCATACACAAAAGCAAGGAAATTAAACATACACTACTAAATGATGAATGGGTCAATCAAGAAATCAAGAAGGAAATCAAAAAATTCATAGATTCAAACAATATTGAGAACACAACATACCAAAATGTCTGGGACACAATGAAGACACTTCTAAGAGGTAAATTTATAGCTTTAAGTGCCTATATTAAGAAATTAGAAAGGTCACAAGTAAACGACCTAATGTTTCACCTTAAAGCCTTGGAAAAAGAAGAACAAGACAAACCAAAAATCAGTAGACGGGAAGAAATAATAAAGAATAGGGCAGAAAATAATGAAATAGAAACAAAAAACAAACAACAACAACAAAAAAAAAAACCAATCCAAAGAATCAATGAAACAAAGAGTTGGTTCTTTCAAAGGATAAATAATATTGATAAACGCTTAGCAAATCTGACCAAAGAAAGAGAGAAGAGACATAATTTAATAAAATTAGAGATTGAAAAGGCAATATCACAACAGATACCAGAGAAATTCAAAAAATCATACAAACATACTATAAGAACATATACTCCATGAAGTATGAAAATCTGAAAGAAATGGATGATTTCCTTGATTTATATGACCTACCTAAATTAAATCAAGATGAGATTAATCACTTAAATATACCCATAACAAGCATGGAGATCCGATCAGTTATCAAAAATCTCCCAAATTAAAAACGTCCAGGCGCAGATGGATTCACTGCTGAATTTTACCAGACCTTCAGGGAAGAACTAATGCCATTGCTTCTTAAGCTTTTCCATAAAATAGAAAAAAGAAGGAATTCTACCAAACTCCTTCTATGAAGCCAGCATCAGCCTGATACCAAAACCAGGCAAAGATAGAACAAAAAAAGAAAATTACAGACCAATTTCCCTCATGAACATAGATGCAAAAATTCTCAACAAAATATTAGCAAACAGAATGCATGAATATATCAGAAAGATCATTCACCCTGAGTAGGCTTTATCCCAGAGATGCAGGGATGGTTCAACATACAAAAATCAATAAATGTAGTACATTATATAATTATCCTGAATTACAAAAATCATATGGTCATCTCATTAGATGCAGAAAAAGCATTTGACAAAGTCCAACATCCCTTAGTGATAAAAGTTCTACAGAGACTAGGAATAGAAGGATCATATCTCAATATAATAAAGGCTATGACAAACCTACAGCCAACATATTACTAAATGGGGAAAAACTGGAAGCTTTTCCACTAAAATCAGGAACAAGACAAGGGTGTCCACTGTCCCCACTTTTAATTAATATAGTACTGGAAGTCTTAGCCATAGCAATAAGGCAAGAAATGCACATAAGAGGAGTACAAATTGGAAAGGAAGAGATCAAATTATCATTATTTGCAGATGACATGACTCTATATATAAAGGACCCTAAAGACTCTACCAGCAAACTGTTAGAGCTGACAAACACCTACAGCCACATAGCAAGATACAAAATAAATACACAGAAACCAGTAGCATTCCTATATGCTAACAACAAACACATAGAGAATGAAATCAGAGAATCACTCCCATTCACAAGTGCATCAAAGAAAATAAAGTACCTTGGAATAAACCTAACCAAGGCAGTGAAGGATCTCTACAATCAAAACTATAAAAACACTCAAGCAACAAATTGCAGAGGACACTAGGAAATGGATAAACATCCCCTGTTCCTGGATCAGAAGAATCAATATTGTGAAAAGACAATCTTACCAAAAGCAATCTACACATTTAATCCAATCCCCATCAAAATTCCTATGGCAGAACCATATCCAAACATAAGCCCACTCGCCAATATCAAGCTACCATCAATTGTGGGCTACAAGAGGGCCTACACCTATTAAATTCTCTATAAAAAAGGAAGTAAGGGTTATCTCATTTGTCTGGTGCTAACTTACTCTCCGTTGGAGAATCTGCTTCTCTTTTTCAGATAGATGTAGATCCTAAGGAGAGAGCCACCCCATCATACCTCAAAAGGGCCCCGGCTGAAGCTAAGAAAAATTGGAGAAACAAGCAAGGGGGCTGTTTTCCTGATGAACCGGATACCAGCACAAGGGGGAAGGAGATCAGCACAGAGAGGAAAAACAACTCCTACCAAATCAGAGAGCCAGAGCCTCAGAGGTCCCCAACACCTCATCACTGAAGCAGACCAAAAATGAACCCAACATGGCTCAGGGAAATTTTGCGGAAGAGGGGGCAGAAAGAATGTCAGAGCCACATGTTGGGTCATGATATGCAGAGACATTTGGCTTACCCATAACTGTGGGCTAACTCCACAATGCATGACCCATATACCTCAACAAGGAGGGGCCAAGGGGAGGGGGTAGGTCATGGATGAGCCTTATAATGGTACCAAACTGACTGTATTTGCTGAATACAAAACTAACTAATAAAGAAAAAAAAAAAGAAAAAAATTTCTTTGGAATTCTTCATGAAAATAGAAAAAAAAATCAAAACATTCATTTAGAATCACAAAAGCTCTCGAATATCTAAAATAATACTGAGCAACAAAAGTGAGGCAGGTGGTATCACTATACCTTATTTTTACCTATACTACAGAGCCATAGTAACAAAAACAGCATGATACTGGCACAAAAGCAGACATGTAGATCAATGGAACAGAATAGAGGACCCAGATACAAGTCCAGGTAGCTATAGCCACCCTATATTCAATAAAAATGCCAAAAATACTCATTGGAGAAAAGACAGCCTCTTCAGCAAATGGTGCTGGGAAAACTGGAAAAGGAAGAAAACGTGTCTAGTAGGGATTACAAGTTTCATGGCATGAAGATAAGAAAAGTTTAAGACAGTTCAGCACACTCAACTCCTGGGAGATGATGTTACCATGGAAATAGGCTTTGCCCTGGGTCCTTTAGGAGTTTAGGAGGAGTAGAACTCACAACACCCTCTACAGAGTCAGGTATTTGCTACTGAAGGAGAAATAGTAGGAATCTAGCTTCTTTTAGGCAATTTCAGGTAGGAACTGAGGCTCAGACATAACTGATGCTACCTCATTTTGGCATGAATGGATCTCTTGGTGGGAATGAAACTTGTGTCTGATAGAGTTTTATCCACAATAGCTACAGTGCACCCTGCTGCCCACAGGCTAGCATGTGCCATGGTGGAATGTCCTCTGAGGTCTGCCCTTCAATCTACAAAGCAATTCAGGTCTCCCCTTGCATACCTGAATCTTACAAAAAAATAATAAATAATATTTTCAATATACCGTAAAGGTCTGTCCATGCTGTTTTCCTGTCTCCCTCTCTCTCTCTCCCTACCTCCCTCTCTTTCTCCCTTCCTTTCTCTCTCCCTCTCTCTCTCTCTCCCTCTCTCTCTTTCTTTGCTTGCTCTAGTCACAGGGATATATGTTAGTCTGCCTCATAAACCCCCCACCCTCACACACCTCCAGCCTGCCTGGGTGAGTGGGGAGAACAGAGCACTGTTTCTTGGGCTGCGAAACTTTCTGCTTGTCTCTGCTTCATAGTTTGACATATCTTCTCACTTTAATTACATGTATGATTCTTCTCTGATCTCTGAATCTACCACATATATATTTCCCTTATACTCGATCTACCATGTGTGTGCTCTCTCTAAACTCTGAGTCTGTTACTTTTGTAGTGTCTCTAAACTCAGAGTAACCACAACAGTAACTCACTTTACTATTCATTTCTCATCTGAATTTCTCCCTACACAATTTCCTAGACTTCATCTTCCACGTGATTGTGGTTCTATTCCAGCCTTTCCCTAGAAACCTCAAAGTTCTCTAAAACAGATCTCAAGAACTGTGCTGTGTTCTCCATGAGTACATGTGCCCTATCTCTCATGTGCGTATGGCTCTGCTCTCACCTTCTTCCTAGATCCCAATTTCCCTTAAATAAACTTCACAATTGGTGATTCCTCCCTAAATAAACTCAGTAATTCATATTTTAACATTCTTGAGTTCAGTTTTATTGATTCTTTGTTAAAAATAGGGCAGGACCCAAAATTGGGATTTATAAACTTGGCGGACCTCTTCTGAACCCCCAAATGCTGTGTCATTATTAGAAACAGATGTTTCTTCTTAGACATCCTAGAACATCCCAAGGCAATCATTTAAATAAAAATTCTATTTTCTCCTCTGTTTGTTCTGGATTGATATTTTAGGTTATTTGATTTTTTTAATTCCAGACACATTATGCTTATTAACAGTGAACATTTGTTGTGCAGTATTGTGACTGCACTAAATGTCATGGAATGAGAACTTTCAAAAATTTAATTTTATGTTGTATGAATTTTATCCTCATAATAAAATGAAACAGCCACCAAAGTGTGAAGCATTTCTCAGCACCATATATATAGCAAAGCAGGCACAAGTTTGCTTAGCTGGCAAAGCCACTGCTGTGTCCTTGCTGCCATCCAAACAAAGAAATGTGGCATCAGAAATTACACATGATGTACCTACTCTCAGTTGAGCACTTTGGGCCAAGCCCCTGCGGAGCATGTGCATCCCCTGAATTTTAAGGTATCGCCCCAACTGGCTCTTTCTGCTTATTTCCCCCCCTCCATGCTCCTTAACCTCTGCATTCTGACCTTCCGCTGTGCTATGCCAGGAATGCAGCCCTGCTTGACAAATCCAATGTCTGTATTTTACCTTAATCTTTCAGTAAGTTGATAATGGAAGTCACATCCTCCTCTTGCACACACTTCATTGTGATTTTGCTTGTACTCAATTTCTTCTTCTTGGATTCTCCTCTTACCTTACTGATTATCTGTACTGGTTGTAATTGCCTCCCTATTCTTTCGGTGTGGAAATGCCACAGTTTAGTCAGCAGACTTCCATTTCTAGTACAGTTCTGAATAGGTTTTTGGGTCACTTGACCTCATGCAAAATTTGCAAGGACACCTACTCTTCTGCTCAGCTTCAAATGGAGGGAATAGATTGTATGTATGTGTTCTCTTATGCAATCAACAGACTACTGACTGCTTCTAGACTACACCACTTAAATATGAAGAGTACCATTATTTTACTTTCTCTAGTCTCAGTTGTTGTTTACCCTTTCTATAGCTTCAATCTCACACTCTTCAAATCTCTAAACTTTCTCTTTTTTTTCCAAGTTGAATTAATATAAATTTCATACACACAGGGGATGTGTGTGTATATATATATGTACATATGTATGTATATATATGTACATGCTAAATTAATGAAAACATGACCTTTATTTTAAATTATTTTATCTATATTTTTATTTAGTACAATAAAAATAGTGCCTTTTCTATACCTGTTACATAATGGTAGAGTAACAGATGTGTATTTGTTTAATAACCATGTATGCAGTAGGTAAATTTGGTACTGCTATTGCAAAAATGCATAATTTTATGTTCATTCTTGCCTTCTTTTGGTAAGTCTTGGTGTTTGAGTGTGTGGGCAGGAGTGCAGGCATGCACATACCTTAGCATATCGGTGAATATCAGAGGACACAGTTGTGTTTCAGTCTTCGCGTTCTACCTTGCTTGAGGCAGGTCTTTCATTGTTCATTGATCCATTTGCCAACCTAGCTGGTCCAAGAACTTCCAGAAATTTACCTGCCTCCATCTTTCATCTGTACATAGGCATACTGGGATTGCAGAAACCCCCTCACAGCTTCTGGGTCTGGAGCTGTGAACTCAGGTACTGAAACTTGCATTTCATGCATTGTATTCATTGAGCCACCTCCACTGTCTCAGGAAGTCTTAATGCAATGAGGTCTAATTGCTGCTCACAATTACCTCTAGGTAAAAAGAAATCCCTTTAGGCCAATTTTGCGTTTAATCAAACACCTTCTTTCTATGGAAAGTTACAACTACTAAATCTATCATTAATGATGGAAGCAATACTCTAAGCAGTTCTGGGTATTAAATTAAGTGGTGGGTGATCATACTGTGCATCTGATAGGAAACAATTTGTACCTGTATGTTTTCAGTTGGTTATGTAGAACATGTTTTCAAGGATTAGGAGAACATTATAATGTGTTCATCTCAATACAACACACCATTATTTGATAATAAATTATCAAGTGACGTTTTTCTTAATTCAGCCATAGTTAAGAGCAAGTATTTCAATTTGGCAACTAAAATATTCTTTTTCAGTTATATAGATCAAAAAACACCATGTGACATCAAGATGGTAATGTTGTAACTCTTTTTCCTCTTCTGTTCTTTCCATTTTATAACTGCAATTCACTGACATATTTTTCTCTCACTTTAAAAAACACTTCATTTATTTATTTATTTGAAAGAAAGAGAGAGGGAGAGAGAGAGAGAGAGAGAGAGAGAGAGGCAAATAGAGAAAGTGAGAGTAAATAGGCATGCCAGGGTCTCTAGCCACTGCAAACAAACTCCAGTACATATGCCATCATAAACATTTGGCTTACATGGGTACTGGGAGTCAAACCTGTGTCCTTAGGTTTCATAGGCAAGCACATTGCCCACTAAGCTATCAGCCTCTTTTTTTCCCATTAAGTAGAAATTTTGTATGGACACATCATATATTGGTATGAACATTTTCATTCCCCTTCCCCACATTTCACTGAGGGCCCTCCTGAGTTGGATTGCTGGTATTCACCATAGGGTTGTGGGGTATGATTTTTGAGAATAGCAGTCAGTTACTTGGGGGGTGGGTAGTAATGCCTCTGGATAGTCCCTCCTACTCTGTGGCAATTACAGTCTTCTGCCCCATCTTCCACAAAATTCTCTGATCCATAGTGGGTGTGTTTTTAGTCTGTGAGGAATATGTCTAGTTTCTAGTATCAGTTTTTTGACATGTGGTTATCCACTTTGTGCAGCACCATTTGTTGAAGATGCTGTCTCTTCTCCAGTGTGTGTTGTTGGCTCCTTTGTCAAAGAACAAGTAGCTATAGATACTTGAACTAAGAGCTGGGTGTTCAATTCTATTCCATTTGTCTATATGTCTGTCTTATGCCAATGCCATATTTTTCCCTTAAACTATGATTTTGTAGTATAGCTTTAGGTCAGGTACTCTGATACTTCCAGAGATGTTTCTCTTGCTGAGATATTTTTTAATATCATGACCTTCTGTAATTCCATATAAATTTTGAGATTATTTTTCTGTCTTTCTAAAGAATGATGTTGTGATTTTTTTTTATTGGTAATGTATAGAATCCATATATTGCTTTTGTAGAATTGCCATTTTCACACTATTATTTCTACCTATCCAGGAAAATGGAAGGTCTGTCCATCTTTTCATGTCTTCCTCAGTTTTTTTCTTGAGTGTTTTTATATTTTCATTATATAGGACTTTCTCATCCTTGGTTAGTGTTATTTCAATGTAATTGATTTTGTATGGGTGTGTGTGTGACTACTGAAAATGAGATAGCCTCACTGATTTACTTCTTTGTATGTTATTCTTTTGTGTATTGGAAGGCTACTGATTTTTGTGTGTAGATTTTGTATCCTGCCATTTTTCTGAAGGAACTTATCACCATTAGAAGTTTTATTTTGGGGCCATTTATCATGTCATCTGCAAATAGTGCTAGATTGACTTCTTACTTTCCAATTTGTATTCCATTTACATCTATCTCCTGTCTTATGGCTTGGGCTAGGAATTCTGTTACTTTGTTGAAGAGGGATGGTGAGTGTGGGCATCCCTGTCTTGTTTGAGATATTAATGGGAATTTCCTGAGTCTTTCACCATTAAGTATGATGTGGCCTTTAAGTGCTTTGCATATAACCTTTTATTATGCTGAGATATAATCCCTACATGCCTGGTCTTTTCAGCATTTTGATAAGAAAGGAATGTATTTTGTTGAAGACATTCTCTGTATCTATTGAAACAATCATGTGGTCCTGTGTTTAAATTTCTGTGTGTAGTGTATTACATTAATAAATTTCCATATGGGGAACCATCCCTACATCCTTGGAATGAAGGCTGCTTGATTGAGTTGGGTGATGCTTTGTCAGGAAAAAAAAAAATGTTTATTTATTAGAGAGCAAGAACAAGACAGAGAGAGAGGCAGATGATAGAGAGACAATGGGCATGCCGGGGCCTCTAGACACTTCAAACAAATTCGAAAGGCATGTGCATCTGCCTTACATGGGTTCTGAGGAATCAAACCTGGGTTCTTTGGCTTTGCTGACAAGCGCCTTAACTACTATGTCATATCTCCAGTCTGGGAAGATGCTTTTATAAAATATTTAATTTGGGTGCAAGTCCAACAGATTGGCTATTTTATGCAAGAGAGAGAGAGAGAAAGAAAGAGAGAGAGAGAGAGAGAGAGAGAGAGAGAGAGAGAGAGCGCAAAAGAAATGGCCTTCCTGCCACTGCAACTGAACTCCAGATGTGTGTGCCACCTTGTGTGCTTGTGCGACCTTGCACACTTGCATCACCTTGTGTTTCTGGCTAATCTGGAACCTAGAGAGTTGAGCCTGAGTCCTCAGGCTTTTCAGGCAAGTGCTGTAATCACCAGTCCATCTCTGCAACCGCTGGATGATAATTTTGATGTATTGTTGAATTTAGTTTGTAAGGATTTTGATTAGAATTTTTATATCCAAATTCTGTAAGGATATAGATCTATAGTTTTCTTTTCTTATTGTATCTCTGACTGGTTTTTGTATTAGGGTGATTCTAGTTTTATAGAAGGAGTTGGAAAGCAATTCCTGTTCCTCAAATATGGAAAAAAAAAAGCTTTGGAAAAATGCTTTCATTTCTTCAATTAGTGTTTAGTAGAATTTTGCTGAGAATCCATCAGGCCCTGGACTTTTTCTTTTAGGGAGGTTTTTGATTACATTTTCAATATTGACCGATCTGATAGGTTTGTTTAAGAGAATCATCTTCTAGCCGGGCGTGGTGGTGCACGCCTTTAATCCCAGCACACGGGAGGCAGAGGTAGGAGGATCGCCATGAGTTCGAGGCCACCCTGAGACTACATAGTGAATTCCAGGTCAGCCTGGGCGAGAGTGAAACCCTACCTTGAAAAACCAAAAATAAAAAATAAAAAAAGAGAATCATCTTCTCGGAATTTAGTTTAGACAAGTGGTCTATTTCTAGAAATTCAACCATTTCTTCCATATGATTCAAATTTGTGGAGTAGAGGTTTTGGAAATATATCCTGATGATGGATTCTTCCAACAGATATGATTCATTCATATCTGTTGTGACCATCTCCCTTTTTATTTCTAATTTTGTTAATTTGGAACTTCTCTTTTTGTTTGAATCAATTGGCCAGGGGTTTATATAAATCTTATTTGTTTTTCCATAGAACTTTCTTTTCATCTTTTCAATTTTCTTAATTGTTTTTTAGTTTCCAATTAATTAGTTTGGTTCTGATCTTAATTATTTCTTTCCATCTGGAACTCTTAGTGTTTGAGCTTGTTTTCCCAACAACCTTAGGTAAACAATTAGATAATTAGTTTGAGATCTCTCTGTCTTTGCTATGTAGGTATTTAGTGCTATGAATTTTCCCTTTATAGCTGCCTTCATTATGTCCCATATGTTTTAGCATGTTTTATTTTCACTATCATTCAATTTGAGAAATTTCACAATTTCCTTTTAGATTTCTTCGATGACCCATTCAATATTTAATGACATGTTGTTCAGTCTCCTGGTGTAATTTCTGTTGTTTCCCTTGTTATCAATTTCTAGTTTAACATATTGTAGTCTAATATTACTTAGCAACTTATGTCAATTTTTCTGAATTTATGTAGACACACTTTATACTGTAATATATGATCTAATTTTGAAAAGGTTCCATGGGCTGTTGGGAAGCATGTGTATTCTGTAGAGTTGGGGTGAAATGTTCTGTAGATGTCTGTTAGGTCTAAATGATCTATGGTGTTGTTATGCTGTATTATTTACTTATTGATTTTCTGCTTGAATGATCTGTCTATTGATGATAATGGGGTATTGAAGTCCCCTACTATAATGGTATTCTGGTTTGTTGTCAAGTAGGTTTTGTTTTATAAAATGTGATGCACTTGTGTTTGGTGTATATAGAATATGATTGTGATAACCTCTTGGTGGAACATCCCCTTGATGAGCAAAAAGTGGCCTTTTTTGTCCTTTTTTATTACTTCCAGCCCAACTTTTGTCCTTTGATGGGACAGTTAATATCATTACTATTTAAGGGTTTAACTGTAATGTTCAGCTTAATCCCTGCCATATTGGAGGGTGTATGAGGTTTGGTGCTTTCTTGCACTGTGTACATGTTCATGCCTGCTCTACTTTTGGTTATTGTCTTCTTCCTCTTATTCCCAGAGGAATTCTCTGTAGATTGGCTTTGTGTTCATATAGTCACAGAGCTGGCTTTTCATATGGAAAGTTTTCCTTTTGCCATCTATTATGAGGGATAATTTCACTGAGTACAGTAGTTGGGGTTGGAAGCCATAGTTGGGTTTTTGTTTTTTTTGTGTTATTTTTTCAGATTTTGAAGTGCTGCATTCCATATTCTGGCTGTCAAGGTTTCTATTGAAAAAATATGAAGTAATTCTTTGTATGAAATGAGTTATTTATCTCATTACTTTTAGCATTCTTTCTTTGTTTTTGTTGTTTACAGCTTTTTTCTCAATTTCTATTAACATTTTCCATGATTATAAAAAATATCCCATGGTAATACCCTCCCTCCCCCGACTTTCCCCTTTGAAACTCCATTCTCCATCATATCCCCTCCCCATCTCTCTTTTATTTTGATGTCATGACCTTTTCCTCCTCTTATGATGGTCTTGTGTACGTAGTGTCAGGCACTATGAGGTCATGGATATCCAGGCCATTTTATGTCTGAGTTCTACTCAGCAGTAAAGAAAAATGAAGTTAAGAAATTTAGAGGAAAATGGATGGATCTGGAAAGGATTATACTAAGTGAGGTAACCCAGGCCCAGAAAGCCAAGCGCCACATGTTCTCACTCATGTGTGGATCCTAGCTACAGATGATTGGACTTCTGTGTGAGTAGGAAAAAAACTCAGTAGCAGAGGCCAGTAAGTTAAAAAGGAGATATAAAGGAAAGAGAAAGGAAGGGAGGAGGTTACTTAATAGGTTGATATTGTATATATGTAACTAGAAGAATAGATTAACGGGGGTGAAAAGGCCCAAAGTGAGGTCAGGGGAAGAGATTGAGTAAAGGAAAGGTGGAGGGAGGGCTAATCAATATCTAAGAGGATGCAAATAAATCATATGGAATCCTCCAGTTTTGGATAATGGAACACTCAGGAGCCATAGATCGTTGTTAGAAAATTTTCAGTGCCAGGGATGGGATACCTCCAGAGAGTTGTTGGCCAGGGAGTTCCCTGATGCCCCCAAAACATTATAGGCCATTGCCAAGGCCCTTGGTTTCCCACCAGGAATCGATGTTAAGACCCTATTGCTGAAGACTCCATACTTGGGCTTCCAGGCCACTGAGAAATCCTGCTGGAACTGAGCTGATAACCTCCTCGATGTAGACCAGCTGAGAGAAAGCTGGAAGAAGCCATTCTACATGTAGTTCAATGGGAGAAAGAGATACCACCAGTGAAGATACTCAACAGTGGACACTGCAAGCCTTATAATTGGCCAGTCATGCCAAATGAGCCAACTGGTGCGATAGTGGCACATCTGTAATAGTGGAAACCAACTGCCCTCCAATTGGACTTGAGGCCCCCTCCATGGGGGGGAATATATCCCTGATACTGAAAACTTAAAACAGGGGTAGTCATGCACCTTAGGGCTTTAACATCTGCTGATGTCTGGAAAAATGTATATACTATTCTTATCAAACTGCCCAGTAAGAACTTCTCTTAATATTTATACCCTTATATTAACGCTACTCTCACTTTGGGTAGAGAATCTTCTCTTTTCAGATGTCAGTGACCTTGGCATGACTCAGAAGGTATCATAGTGCTGGAAAGAAGTGACTGGGGTACTAAGTAACATCTGGATCACACCTTCCAAAGCTCATGGTCTAACGTGGAAGAGGTGGCAGAAAGAATGTATGAGCCAAAGGAAGGGTAGGACACCATACAGCTTTATCTATGATGTGCCTTCAAGTTTCTCATCTTTAGTCAGTCTCTTTAATGTTCTGTAAGCTTCTAATATCTGGATCAGTCTCTCTTTTGATAGGGTGGGAAAGTTTCCTTCAATGATTTTGTTAAATATATTCTGCATGTCTTTGGCCTAAATTTCTTCCCATTCTGATATACCCATGATCTAGATGTTTGGTCATTTTAGAGTATCTCACGATTCCCTTAGAGTCTGTTTGCAGGATCTTTGGAACTTATAATTTTTTTAGATTCCTGAACAATTTCTTCTGTCTTGTCATCAAAATCGGAGGTTTATTTCCTCCACATGAGTAACTCTGATAATGAGGGCTTCTAAAGAGGCTTTTGCAAGATCTATTTGATTTTTGCTTCTGTTGTTTTGTTCCAATTTCAAGTTGTGGTTTGATTTTCTTGATCCTTCCTGGAATTCATTCTTGCATTTAATCATGTCTTTATTAAGTTTAATCAGCTGCCTATTGAGATCCTCTATTTGTTGACTCACCTTTACTTCATTTGTAACTTTTTTGAAGCTCTCTGGGTTTCCTCTATTATTTTAGCCTAATTCCAAGTCCCTGTGCTGTAAGAGTCGAGTCCACAGAATTTCATTTGTGTAATTTTTGTAATGGTTTGCTTCCAGTTCAGTGATTTGCTTAATCATGGTCATGTAGCTTATTGCACTTTCATTTTGGGATTCTGTTTATGTTGACTGGGCAATCTTGGTGGAGACCACTCAGTTTGCTGTTTTGTTTTTTTTTTTTTCACTGCGGTCTACCAATCTCAGAATAAAAGTGTTGTTTTATCGAGGAGGAAGCAAGAATTTGCCCTTTTAGGATCTTCAGTAAACGTTCCATATTGGGGGACTTTTGGCCAAGATGGCGACCACCTAGCTGTGCTGCAAATCCCAGGGAAAGAAAGGCAAGATATTAAGGGTTCACTGTGGATTTTAGGGGAGAGAAATCTGGGAGGGCATAGAGGCGGGGGAAACAGGGAATCCAGGATCCCCTCGAGGGTGGGTAGCCCACCCCTCACCGCAAATAATCACCATGTCCACAGCACCGCCACTGCCGCCACTGCTGCGTCGGCACTGCCACTGCTGCCACCGTGCGCCAATTGTTCGCTGCGTGCTGAAGCTAAGAATGCTCCACACTCGTCCACTCCCCCACTTACTGAGTGTGCCCAGTCCCACAGCAACTGCCACACAAGCTCAGAATGTGTCTCCGCTTGTGCCAGCTCAGGTGCCATCCCCTACCTCTCTGCGAGCTGGCCGGCCTCCATTGTCCTCTGGAGGGGAAGCGAAAACTGCTTCCGGGTCCCAGTGTTTCCAGCCAGAGTTCAGGCTGATTCAGTGCTTGGTGCCTCAATGCCACTCCTAGCTTGAACGCAGGAAGTTTGGCACTTTGCTGCTTGAGAATTCAGGCACCTTTGGTGCCCCTGCCATGCAGTAGATAGGCGGATTTGGCAAGGGAAAGCCAAAGCCCAGGCTGCTGGGCAGCTGCCCCAGGCTGCGGCAGATTCCCATTGTGCTTGAGCCCAGACTGATACGCCCACCTACATGCCCATACAATGTCATGGGCAGAACACAGCACAAAAGAAATAACATGAAAAATCAAATGAACGAAAATCCAGTTAGATCACCTAGTCCTAAAATGAATACATCTAACCAAAACATGGAAGAACCATTAGGATCAGAACATCAAATGTAAGCTATGAGCAATGCAACCCTGACAAACCTACTGGTAGAACTTGCAGGAAAGCAACAAAAGACCGATAATCGTGTGCATGCTGCCATAACTAAACTAGAATTAATAGATAAGAAATTGGAAGGAGTTCAAGGAGAGTTAAGAGATATGAGGGAAAGTGATAAAAAGAAGACCTCAAAAATCAGCTGGCCATGCTAAATGAAGACAAAAAGAAATGCAAGGATGAATTCCAAGAAGCCTCAAGAAAATCATGAAATGATGTGAAAAGGTAGCTTGACAGAGGAATGGAAATTATACATAGAAAAGTAGTAGAAAATGCAAACTTAATTGAACAAGTCCAAAACTCTCTAGAAGCTCTCAAGAATAGAGTCAGCCAAATGGAGCATAGAAACCCTGATCTGGAAGACAAGATGGAAGAAACAGTTAGAGAGTTCAAAAATTTCAGTAAGTTCAAAAGTTCCTGTGAACAGAACATGAGGGAATTGTGGGATACACTTAAACGTCCTAATATTAGGATCATTGGAAAACTAGAAGGAGAAAAAATTGAGACCAAAGGCATGGAGAACTTATTTAACAAAATAATTGAAGAAAACTTCCACAGTCCCTTAAAAGAAAGGCCCATCAAGATACAAGAAACCAACAGAACTCCAAAGAGACTGGACCAAAGGAGAAACTCTCCAAGACATATTGTCATTAAGACTCTAAACATTGACACCAAAGAGAAAATCCTAAAAGTAGCCAGGGAAAAACAGCACACTACATTCAATTGTCACCCCATCACAATTACTTCAGACCTCTCAATGGTAACCCTGAAAGTTAGAAGGGCCTGAAGTGAGACACTGCAAAGTCTAAGAACCTACGGCTTCCAACCCAAACTACTCTACCCAGCAAAACTATCCCTCATAATAGATGGTGAAAGAAAAACATTCCATGACAAAACTCAGCTTTACAATTATATGAACACAAAACCAAACCTACAGAGAGTATTTCAGGAAATTCTCCACAGAGAAGAAACAAATAAGCAAACTCAAATGCCTACAAGAAACAGATCACAACAACCAAACTCAGAGTAGGCACGAAAAACTTCAAACTCCATGAAAACACCAACCCACATTTACCATCACAATATGGCAGGGATCAAATCAAATCTCACAGTCATTACCCTAAATATTAATGGCCTGAATTCACCCATAAAGAGACACAAGCTGACAGGATGGATCAAAAAATTAGACCCATTAATATGTTGCCTTCAAGAAACCCACCTCACCACTAAAGACAGACACCTCCTCAGGGTGAAAGGGTGGAAAACAGTATTCCAAGCAAATTGGAGTAAGAAACAAGCAGGCGTAGCTATATTAATATCAGATAAAATAGACTTCAAACCAAAAATAACCAAAAAAGACAAAGAAGGCCACTTCCTACTTATCAAGGGAATAATCCATCAAGAGGATATTATAATCATAAATCTGTATGCACCAAACACACTGGCACCACAGTTCATAAAACAAAACCTACTTGACAATAAAACAGCAATAACCACCACCACCATCATAACTGGGGACCTCAATACACCATTATCAGTAATAGGCAGATCATCCGAACAGAAACTCACAGGGAAGTAAGAGAGCTCAACAAAACCATAGAGCACTTAGATCTAATGGACATCTACTGAACTTTCCATCCCAAATCCACAGACTACGCATTCTTCTCAGCAGCCCATGGAACATTCTCTAAAATAGACCATATACTGGGTCAACAAAAACTGCCTCCGCAGCCGGGTGTGGTGAAACACGCCTTTAATCCCAGCACTCGGGAGGCAGAGGCAGGAGGATCACCATGAGTTCGAGGCCACCCTGAGACAACATAGTAAATTCCAGGTCAGCCTGAGACCTCAAAAAACCAAAAAAAAAAAAAAAAAACTACCTCCACATATTTAGGAAGATTGACATAATTCCCTGCAAGATATCAGAACACAATGCTATATTCCTAGAAGTTAACAACAAAAGATCCACCAAGAATCCCAACAGCACCTGGAAACAGAACAGCACACTTTTAAACAATAAATGGATAGTGGATGAAATAAAAAATGAAATTGAATAATTTCTAGAATTCGATGACAATAAGGACACATCGTACCAAAACTTATGGGACACAATGAAGGTGTTCCTCTTGGGAAAGTTCATAGCACTCAATGCCTTCTTAAACAAGACAGAAAGGTCCCAAATCCATAACCTAACCATCCACCTAAAGGCACTGGAAAAACAAAAAAAATCCAACCCAAAGAGCTCCAGAAGGAAGGAAATAATTAAAATCAGAGCAGAAATCAATGAATTGGAAACGAAGGAAATAATTAAGACAATTGACAAAACAAAGAGCTGGTTCTTTGAAAAAATAAACAAGATTGACAAACGCCTGGCCAATCTGATCAAGCATAAAAAGGAGAAGATTCAAATGAACAAAATTCAAAATGAAAAAGGAGAGATCACAACAGACATAAGTGTAAATGGGAGAAACATCAGGACTTATTTCAAAAACCTCTACTCCACAAAACTCGATGCATAACATCTACCAAATCTAAAAAGAGAGCAGTTTAATCAACTCGGTCAACCCATCACATTCATGGAGATTGAAAAAGTAATAAAAAACCTCTCCAAAAAGAAGAGTCCAGGACCAGATGGCTTCTCAGCTGAATTCTATCAAACATTCATGGTAGAAGTCAAACCAATCTTCCTTAAACTGTGCCACACAATTTGTTGAACAGGGAAAGCTACCCAACTGCTTTTATGAAGCTAGTATCAGCTTAATCCCAAAACCATGCAGAGATGCCACAAGAAAAGGAAACTACAGGCTTATTTCCCTGATGCATTTACATGCAAAGATCCTAAACAAAATCCTTGCAAACCTAATCCAACAACACAACAAAAGCATTATCCACCTTGACCAAGTGGGATTCATCCCAGGAACACAGGGGTGGTTCAACATATGGAAATCTGTCAATGTAATACACCACATAAACAAGGTTAAACATAAAAACCACATGATCATTTCGATAGATGCAGCAAAAGCCCTTGACAAGATTCAAGATCACTTCATATTCAAAACATTGGAGAGAATTGGCATGGTTGGTTCATATCTTAACCTAATAAAGGCAATATACGAAGCTCTGAAGGCCCAAAAAATACTTAATGGAAAGAGACTGGAGGAATTCCCATTAAGATCAGGAACAAGACAGGGTTGTCCACTCTCACCTCTGCTTTTCAATATAGTACTGGAAATCCTAGCTCAAGCAATATGACAGGAGACGGAAATAAAAGGGATACAATTTGGAAAGGAAGAAGTTAAGCTATCTTTATTCCCTGATGACATGATTATACATGTAAGAGACCCGAGAGAAACCATCCCAAAACTCCTGAAGGTGATTAACTCCTATAGCAAAGTAGCAGGATACAAAATCTATGCACAAAAATCAGTAGCCTTCCTTTATGCAAATGACAAAGATACAGAGAAACAAATAAGGGACATAGTCCTATTTTCAATTGCCACAAAAAAATAAAATACCTTGGAATAACGTTAACCAAGGAAGTGAAAGATCTATACAACAAAAACATAAAAACACTCAAAAAAGAAATTGAGGAGGACTTGAGAGAATGAAAAGACCTCCCATGTTCCTGGATAGGCATAATTAACATTGAGAAGATGGCAAATCTACCAAAGGCAATATACAGATTTAATGCAATTCCAATTCAAATCCCTACAGTGTTTTTCACAGAGATAGAAAAAATGATCTCAAATTTCATATGGTAAGGCAGAAGGCCTCACATATACAAACATATCATCAGCAAAAGAAATACCTCTGGAGGCATCACCATACCTGATCTAAAGCTATATTACAAAGCCATAGTAATAAAAAAAAGGATGGTACTGGCATATAAACTTGAGTATAGACCAATGGAATGGACTTGAGGACCCGGACTTTGGGTCATGCAACTATAGCTACTTGATATTCGATAGAGGCCAAAATAATATAGGCTGGAAAAAAGACAGCATCTACAACAAATGGTGCTGGACAAACTGGATAACCATATGCAGGAAACCGAAACTTGACCCGCACATTTCACCATGCACTACACTCAAGTCCAAATGGATCAAAGATCTCAATATAAGACCAGAAACTCGAATACTACTGGAAGAAAATTTAGGAAGTACTTTCCATGATATAGGAATGGAAAAAGACTTCCTGATCAAGACCCCAGTAGCTCATGAACTTAAACCATCACTCAACCAATGGGATCACATGAAGCTGAAGAGTTTCTTTACAGACAAGCATACAATAAGCAAAGCCAATAGATTACCCAAAGAATGGGAGAAAATATTTGCAGGTTATCCAATTGATAGAGGCATAATCTCTAGAATCTACAAAGAACTGAAAAACCTAAACAGTAAGAAGTCAAACACCCCATTCACAAAATGGGGAAAAGAGCTGAACAGGCAGTTCACAGAGGAAGAAATACAAATGGCAAACATACACTTAAGAAAATGTTCATCATCCCTAATAATCAGAGAAATGCAAACTAAAACAACTATGAGATTCCACCTTACCGCAATAAGGATAGCAAACATCAAAAAATCAAATAAAAATAAATGCTGGCCAGGATGTGGAGAAGTAGGAACACTCATCCACTGTTGGTGGGAATGTAGGGTGGTACAACCACTTTGGAAAGCAATATAGAGACTTATGAAAAAGCTGAGTATAGAGATACCAACAGACCCAGTTATTCCCTTACTGGGCATCTACCCTAAAACCTTCAAACCACAGGCTAGAGAGACTTGCTCAAACATGTTGGTAGTGGCTCAATTTGTAATAGCTAAGAGCTGTAATCAACCCAGATGTCCATCACTAGAGGAATGGACAAATAAGATGTGGTATATCTACACAATGGAATTCTATACAGCAGTAAGGAAAAATGACACAATGAAATTTGAGGAAAAATGGTTGAACCTAGAAGAGTTCATTCTCAGTGAACTTACCCAATCACAGAAAAAAAAATCACCACATAGACTCATTCATCTAGAGCACCTAACGTGAATCTACCCAAGATACCTTACATACCCAGCAAGCATCTCGTGGAGTAGACACTAGGATGGAAGGAGACAGAGGGGAGGGCATCAAACGGGTGGGAAACACAAATCTAGACCCAAACGGCAATGATACCATAAAATTCTACTTACTAAAAGACAGGCCAAATAGCTGATCCTTCACCAGGCCCTTACAGGGAACACCTGAACCACAAGACACTGGAGAGTGTAAAATCAAGACTAACCTTAATCTTCTACATCTTCCCTCCCTACTTTTCCCTCTCTCTCTCTCTCTCTTATCTCCAACTCTTGTATATTAGTTATGTTTTTCCTCATTTTCTTAGTGGACACTGACCTGTAATTCCCAGAACCAGCATGGGGCTATCATCCACAATGAGCTTTTGATCAGAGAGACCTACAAGGTTTCCTAAAAGACAGACAGATTCCTGTCAGAGTACTTGATGACCCACTAAAGGCTAGTGGTAAGACCCTATTGCTGAATACACCTTATGTGATTGACATGCAAAATACAATGACATGGCTGGAAGTTGAAAGGGAGTCATTCCCCAGACAGTCAGAGCATCTAGTGCCAGAAGG
Organism: Dipus sagitta; assembly: GCA_036346955.1. Lineage (NCBI taxonomy): Eukaryota > Metazoa > Chordata > Mammalia > Rodentia > Dipodidae > Dipus > Dipus sagitta. The sequence continues at coordinate 5,418,893 of CM070791.1, read as the reverse complement.
TGCTACGTGGGCAACTGTGGGAAAATGACCAATATCTGTCCCAGAAACTCATGGTTTAACCTACTTAGCAGCAAATAATTTGTTGTGATGCCCACACAAGTGCAATAGTGGTGCACAGCCATGGTGGGAAACCAAGGGCTCTTGATTTGGCTAACTGATCCCGTCCAAAGTAAGGGACCCATAGCTGGAGCTGGGAAACAAGTCAGACCCATATCCAAACAAAAGCCCACTCGCCAATGTCAAGCTACCATCAATCATGGGCTACAAGAGGGCCTACACCTATTAAATTCGCTATTAAAAAGTAAGGGTTATCTATTTTGTCCTGGTGGTAACTAACTCTCCATTGCAGAATCTGCTTCTCTTTTTCAGATAGATGTAGATCCTAAGGAGAGAGCCACCCCATCATACCTCCAAAGGGCCCCGGCTGAAACTAAGAAAAATTGGCGAAACAAGCAAGGGTGCTGTTTTCCTGATTAACCACATACCAGCAGAAGGGGGAAGGAGATCAACACATTGAAAAATCAACTCCTACCAAATCAGAGAGCCAGAGCCTTAGAGGTCCCCAACACCTCATCACTGAAGCAGAAAAAAGCTGAAACCAACATGGCTCAGGGAAATTTTGCGGAAGAGGAGGTGGAAAGAATGTCAGAGCCACATGTTGGGTCATGATAAGCAGAGACATTTATCTTACCCATAACTGTGGGCTATCTCCTCAATGCATGATCCATATACCTCAACAGGGAGGGGCTCAGGGGAGGCTGTAGGTCACAGATGAGTCTAATAATGGTACCAAACTGACTGTATTTTCTGAATATAAAACTAACTAATAAAGAAAGAAAAAAAAAGAATTCAAAGAGGTTCGTGAGATTAGAAGTACTCATATGTGTAAATTCCAATGTGTCTAGCCATGGTGGGATGAGAGTTTTGAAAAGAACAGGAGTTAAATTCTAGAAGGTCCCCTTTATACCTTCATTCTCCACTACTAGTTTTCAGTTTTTACTACTGAATGGGAAAGTATGTACAGTTATATCGTTCCCATGTTATTAACTAACCATTTGTCAATGGAAAAGAAATGCCACAAGATGATATGATGGTGTAAGAGGAAAAGTATATATACTCACAACTTTCAAAAGGTTTTGTCCACTGTCTCATATATGTATGCCTTGTTCTTTCAGATATTGCCAGTAAAATTTACTGAAATTTATGCTATGAATTTCTTTTTATTTTTAAAAAATATTCATGCATTTCATTTAAAATGTACAGAAGGTAAGTGTGTTTGTGTGTGTAGTTAGAGTTATTGGCGAATTTCTCAACATCTCCATATCAAGAGTTATAATTCAAAAGCTTACAGGTGAAGACCATATTATATTATTTATTTGAAGGTTTGCTTGCCCATCTATTTTTTATTTTTGCCTCTAGATAACAAGAACCAGGCAGAATTTTGTGAAGCATCAAATGCTATATTTCCAGCCTCCACTTGCAGTGCATTCTAAGCTAACAAAACAGCAGCAAACAGTCTTTTGTGGATCCTTGCATTTTGTGATACAAATTGAAAGATGAATACAAAGAATTCCCAATTATGCTTTTCTTGACCTGCCACATATTTCTAGCTCCAAGCATGTGCTCTTAATGTAGCTAATGGGATTTTGGCATCAATCCCTGGGAAGAGATGGGGCAAACGTGGGGAAAGAGGATGTGAGCCAGATGACATGGTCAAGGAATGCGGTCTGTATTTCTCCATTTAGGCAGCGGCTGCCCCATCAGGATTCCCTTTAGCCCGCTGTGACAGGCCTGGAGGCGTTTCTATATACAACCTTGTCTCATGCATTCATGGGCTGTGGTGACACCACTGTGACTTTTGTTAAGACCTGAAAATACAGGCCTCGATTTGCTTCTCTAAGCTGCCATATGGCTTTGTGCAAATTGCCCTAAAAGGCATCAGGAAGGAAAAAAAGAAAGAAAGAAAAGAAAAGCCAGGAATAAAAACACCCACAGATGAAATTGATTTCTTTCCAGCATTAGAGATGGAGACCAAGGCCTTTTCAGAAACATAAAACCTTGCACTGAGGGCTCAAACAGGCTGCTCAGATGGAAGCCCAACTCTTATATACATTTTTAAAAAATAACATTCAGTAGAAAATAGAAGCCCCATTGTTTTACTTAACTACTGTATCCAGTTTGAATGTGATGGAATTTTCAAGCTGAAGAAACGTTCCTGCCTACTTTGCTGAGGCACTGTGGTTTTAGTTGGAAAAAATATATACCAATGTGAAAATATGTATTGAAATTCAGACTTTTAGAAGTTTATTTTATACTAAAACTTTTCCCCCCAAAACTCAAGACTACAAATCACTTTATTTGAGTTCTTCTACTTTAAGCTTCTTAATTTGGTCAGTTACAGCACTCTTCTAAACAACCATGAGATTCCACTTTACCCCAATAAGGATAGCAAACATCAAGAATCAAATAAAAATAAATGCTGGCGATGATGTGGAGAAGTAGGAACACTCATCCACTGTTGGTGGGAATGTAGGATGGTACAACCACTTTGGAAAGCAATATGGAGATTTCTGAGAAAGCTGAGTATAGAGATACCAACAGATCTAGTTATTGCCTTACTGGGCATCTACCCTAAAACCTTCTAACCACAGGCTAGAGAGATTTGCTCAACCATGTTTGTAGTGGCTCAATTCATAATAGCTAAGATCTGGAATCAACCCAGGGGTCCATCACTAGAAGAATGGATAACTAAGATGTGGTATATCTACACAATTGAATTCTATACAGCAGTAAGAAAAAATGACACAATGAAATTTGAGGGCAAATGGTTGAACCTGGAAGAGATCATTCTCAGTGAACTTACCCAATCATAGAAAGAAAATCTCCACATAGTCTCACTCATGTACAGCACCTAACCTGAATCTTCCCAAGATACTTTACATATCCAGCAAGCATCTCATGGACTAGACACAAGGATGGAAGGGGAGGGAGGGGAGGGCATCAATGGGGTGGGACCCAAAGGGCAATGGTAGCATAAAATTCTACTTACTAAAAGACAGACCAAATAGCTGATCCTTCACCAGGCCCTTACAGGGAACACCTGAACCACAAGACACTGGAGAGTGTAAGATCAAGACTAACCTTAATCTTCTACATCTTCCCTCCCTCCTTTTCCCTCTCCTTCTCCCTCTCTCTTCCCTCTAACTCTTATATATTAGTTATCTTTTTCCTCATTTTCTTAGTGGGCACTGACCTGTATCTCCCAGTACCAGCATGGGACTATCATCCACAATGAGCTTTTGATCAGAGAGACCTACAAGGTTTCCTAAAAGACAGACAGATTTCTGTCAGAGTACTTGATGACCCACCAAATGTTAGTGGTAAGACCCTACTGCTAAAGACATCTTATGTGATTGACATGCAAATTAGAATGGCATGGCTGGACGTTGGAAGAGAGTTAGTCCCCAGACAGTCAGCGCGTGTAGTGCTAGAACGTGCTACATGGGCGGCTGGGGGAAAAAGTCCAGTATCTGTCCAAGCAACTCATGGTCTAACCTGCTTAGCAGCAAATAACTTGTTGTGATGCCTACACAAGTGCAATAGTGGCACACAGCCATGGTGGGGAACCAACTGCTCTTAAGTTGGCTAACTGATCTCCTCGTGGTACGGGACCCATAGCTGAGCTGGGAAAGAAGTCAGAGCCATATCCAAACATAAGCCCACTCTCCAATATCAAGTTACCATCAATCATGGGCTGCAAGGGGGCCTACTCTTATTAAATTCTCTGTAAAAAAAAAGTAAGCGTTATATCTTTGTCCTGGTCCTAACTTACTCTCCGTTGGAGAATCTGCTTCTCTTTTTCAGATAGATGTAGATCCTAAGGAGAGAGCTACCCCATCATACCTCAAAAGGGCCCCAGCTGAAACTAAGAAAAATTGGCGAAACAAGCAAGGGAGGTGTTTTCCTGATTAACCGGATACCAGCACAAGGGGGAAGGAGATCAACACAGAGAAAAATCAACTCCTACCAAATCAGAGAGCCACAGCCTCAGAGGCCCCCAACACTTCATCACTGAAGCAGACAAAAAGTGAACCCAACACGGCTCAGGGAAATTTTGCAGAAGAGGGGGCGGAGAGAATGTCCGAGCCACATGTTGGGTCATGATATGCAGAGACATTTATCTTACCCATAACTGTGGGCTAACTCCACATTGCATGACTCATATCCCTCAACAAGGAGGGCCTAAGGGGAGGGGGTGGGTCACGGATGAGCCTAATACTGGTACCAAACACTGACTGTATTTGCTGAATACAAAACTAACTAAAAAAGAAAAAAACAATAAGAAATGCCATTTTGTCATGCTATAAAAATGTGACAAGAACACTGGAGAAACAAAACTAATGAAGGAACTATACTTGAAAAGACAATTTGAAAAACTGTTATATTGAAATATTGAATTTTAAGAATGAGAATGTTTGAGTTCAAGAATAGCATTCCCTATGACTGCTTTTTTTCTCAATTGGACATTGAAAATGACATGGAAGTCGGTGCAATATAATGTATACTCATTCAGAATTGGAACTGATTTTATTAATTTATTAACATTAAAAATTTATCTTTCTCAGTCTTCTTAACTCTGCATTACTAAAAGTTATATGATTTATTCTAGTTTCCAATGTTTAGTTAAATATTTCTATTCACAATAAGAACAATGTTTGAGTATTGACCATTCATTTTAAAATATAGATTGTAATATGTTAGTTTAAATTGGCTGTGTAGAAGAAGTAAGGAGAATCTTGGTTCATTCATTAAAAATATTCAGAACAATGGATGCGTGTGAGTGGTCTTACCTGTCATTGCATACACTTGTAAGCTTAGCTCTATAGCTAATCTACTGTTGACTCTGGCAAGTCACTTCTATCCTCTGATTATGTTTTCTAAAATAGTTTTATGTCTCAAAATTTCCAAAACTGTCTTGAAGGAACCCATTCTAATATCGAAAAGCAAAAATATATTTTGTTCCAAAGCTTAGTATTTAAATAAAGAGTTGATGCTTAGAAAATCTTTATACTTTTGATGAAAGTTCCACGAGACTGGACCATGTTGCCTCCCCCCACCATTCATGGGTGGTCCTGGTGCAATTTTATTATATGAACTAGTTATGTAATTTGTAAAAGCATTTTTCAATCTATAATTGAATTATTTCATGAAGAAGGAGATAGATAGCACAGATTCATAATGGAAACTACTGTCAGTAAGGTGGGGAGGTTAGGATCTGGTCCTAAATGGTTCAAAAGGTGGGGGGGGGAGTGTTTATTGACTGCTATGCAAGAAAATTTTGAACAATGTTTTTCACTAAATTTGGCCTTGGAGCACAAGAAGGAATCCTATAAATAACACTTATAAATATTTTAATGCTTCTTATTTATTTTTAAAATATTTATTTTTTAAGGAGATAATGGTGAGGAGAGTGGGCATTCCTAGGCCTCTTACCAATGTAAATGTACTCCAGACACATGCACCACTTTGTGCATCTGCTTTTATGTTGGTACTAGGGAATCAAGCCTAGGACAGCAGGTTTTACAAGTAATCACCTTTAACCACCGAACCAAAATTCTAGCCCCTTAATTTTAATTTATAATGATGATAAATATATTCCAAAAGAAGAGAGAAATAAATAGCCTTGACCCATTTCTAGAACAACTAGTGGAACAGATGGCAGTAAATTACATGTATATTATCACCACAATACTAAAAAAATGAGTTGTCTGGGAGACTACTAGATCAGCCAGTATAAATGGGGAAAAGATGACAAACAGAATCTATAGGCATTGTTTAACCTGATGTCATCCTATAATTTAATAATTTCTGACATTTCATTTTTGCCTCATGTTTACTTTAAGAGCAAAATCAACATTAGATGTCCAAAGGAATCGGTAATAAGAAATATAGTTTTCCAGAAAAAAAAACTGTTAAAATGGACTTATTGAAAACACACCCAAACATTATATGTGGACCATGTGGATTGTTGAAGTATGTATGGTATAGGAAGTAAATTTTCAAAGCTCTATTTATATAAACATAATATTGCGTATATCCTGCTCCTTTAAGGAAAGGAAGAAGCATTATTTTAATACCATGATAGCTGAGTAAGGAAAAGACAGCTAAACTTTACTAATAAAATATGGAAAAAGTGTATGCTTGTATTCAACCCTGAAATTGAATAAAATTTTGATAGAATGTGATAAGACATAGTGGGTTAATTTTACTATATTTCTTTTCCATTATATAGCCCTTTGTGTATTATTCAGCTAGAAATATTCTTGCTAGAAAATTTCCATATAGTTCATTTAAGATGTCATTGAAATTGATTTGCTTTGGATTTTAAACCTAGTAATAGATGATACATGTTTTCAAAAATACTGGCTATGCTTACCTTACTGATAACACTGAGCTGTGGGTTTTTGTTTGTATTTAGTGCTTTTTAGTTTGCAGAGATCAAATTTTACTATGATGTTTTCAAGCAAACTTTATTGTTGTATCTTTTCTCTCCCTTTCTCCATCTTCTTCCCCCTAATGTCCTCCCCTAACTGAAACCTCCTTTCTACTTTCCACACAGGTGTGTCCTTTTGTCATTCCCTCCCAACATTGTTCATACTTCCTGTCTCTTTCTTATGGTCTCCTGTCTAGTTTCATAGCATATACCCACTATTACATGCCCTTCTTTACATATATGTGGTTATTAAAGGTAGGATACATGCATGAGAGAGACTATACACATTTTGTATTTCGGGGCATGAGTTACCTCACTTGGTATGTATTGTAAGTTTTAGCTATACTCCTGCAAATTAATTAATTTAATGGCTTTCCTCATGCCATCTCCACAAATACATCACCACGTGTTTCCTCATTTGCACCCCCCCAAGTCCTCTTCACTCTTCCCCCTCCCTGCCTCCAACTGCTCCCCTTTCTCCTCTCCTCCTAGTTAGTAATCTGTTCTGCTTTCCTGTTTAATGAACTCCATTACCTTATCTCCTAGGTCCCTTAAGGGTTTGGAATTATAATCCATGCTTTTTTTTTTGAATAAAAGTCTTGAAATTAAAGTCCCCTAAGCTCAACCCCCAGTGTAAAGGAGGAGTAATTTTCTTTCCTTCCCTCTTCCTTCCTTCCTTCCTTCCTTCCTTCCTTCCTTCCTTCCTTCTTTCCTTCTTTTCTTTCTTTCTTTCTTTCTTCTTTTTCTTTATTTTTATTTATTTATTTGAGAGTGACAGAGAGAGAAAGAGAGAGAGAGAGAATGGGCACACCAGGGCTTCCAGCCACTGTGAATGAATTCCAGACACATGTGCCACCTTGTGCATCTAGGTTACATGGGTCCTGGGGAGTCAAGTGTTGAACTGGGGTCTTTAGGCTTCACAGGCAAACACTTAACTGCTACACCATCTCTCTAGCCCTAATTTTCTTTCTTCATATGACCCAGTAATTGGATAATGCACAGCCTATAAAACTAGACACTTTCCATTATTTAAAAAAATGGACTGGAGAGATAGCTTTATGGTTAAGGCACTTGCCTGCAAAGCCAAAAGAACCAGGTTCAGGTCCCCAGCACCCATGTTAGCCAGATGCACAAGGTGGCACATGGTTCTGGAGTTATTTTGCAGTGACTAGAGGCCCTAACGTGCCCATTCTTTCCCTGTATATATATATTTGTCTCTTTTGATCTCTCTCTTTATCAAATAAATAAATAAATAATGAAAAACAAATTTAAAATATTTTAAAAAATTAAAATAATTTTATCAAAAAGTCATATTTTTGCTTGCATCACACTAGCCTCTTGCACCTCATAATTAATGAGTAATATTGAATGGCACATCCGTTATATATTGGGGTGCTTCATTTTTTTACTTCTCTTTGTATCAATGTTACTACTAAACCAATATACTTAATGTTATATCTTATTATATCTCTCTTATATAATTTCTTATTATATTATCCAAATTTTTAACAAATTGACCGCAGTGTATAACTGAATCCCAGCACAAAGTTTGGTTGTGTCTTCAGTGATGTGAAATTATATTATGTTCGTGTTGTAAATCATCTTGAATAGAAAGTAAACTTTAAATGATTTAAAATTATTCAAGTGTGTAGTGTTCTCTTACCTTGGTCTTCATACATTTAAGAAGTGATGGTTAATCTTGTGAACTTGTTGGGTTCTGGAATCATCTAGTAAACCCTCTGACCATGTCTGTGAGGGCATTCCCTGAGAGGGTTAAGGGAGAAAGGCCTGCTCTCTGAGTGAGGGGCATCATGCGACATGTGTCCCAATTATAAAAAAGCAGTGTTTCCTACCTGCTTTTCCTTCTTCTGAACTAAAATATTTCTTGATGCTGCTGTTTGTTGCAGCCAACCTGCACTGTACATAAGATTCTGCCACCTTTGGCTTGCAAATATTGAAACCCGTGACTTCAAAAATCTTTTAAGCCTTTAGCACCAGAATGAAACTGATGAGCAATCCAGCTTCATGGACTCAGCAGCTACCTTGTTCTCAGATTCTCCAGAGTGCAGGCAGCCATTTTTGGACTATTCACCCCATATCATGTAAGCCTATCCAATAAGTTTGTGTGTGTGTGCATGTGTGTGTTTGTTCTTCTAAGGAACCCTTCCTAAAATAGATGATATCTAGAATTCATCTTTTCATTTATTCCTTATTTTAGAGTGGAGTAGCCTTTCTTACATTAAGTCCCTCTGTGTTTCCATGGGACAAGGGAATACTTAACAAAGTACTTTTAGAGGTATATTTGGGCTAAAGTGCATAAAACTGTAGGGAGGTCAAACTGTGCCTAATCAAAGCCTTTTTGGTTGCTACAAATGAGGAACATGCACATCGTATGAATTTTTGCACATGAAATAATCCACTAAATGTATTGATTTTAAATAAGACAATTCTTTTGACAGACATTAAATTTTCTTGCTTATTATTATTATTATTGTTGTTGTTATTATTGCATTGCCCTAGATAAGCTAGGCTTAAAATTTATCTTATAAGGATCTTTTTATAAGCACTACCTTTGTTGGAATTTCCAATACTGTAAAAGGTTTGACTAAAGCTTTTCATGTAAGAACTTGAAATGTTAATATCTCTTTGTCATTTTATGACCTTATATTTCTCTGTATCATATAAAAATATCAGACATGAGGATATTTGAGCAAGTGAAGATGGTGGGGTATTTTGGGGTTTTGTATTTCCTTTGTGCTGTTGTGTGACAAACATCTAGGAAAAATGATCCTTGAAGGCTTTGACCATAGAGCTTCGTGGGTACCTGGTAAACTGGTAAGAATTTAGTTTTGTTCTGAGGAAAGGAGGAAGTGGGCAGGTGGGTTCTCTTCTTTAGCAGCACAGGACAACTTACCACTCTTCAGATACACCTCTGTATTATCCTTATAAAGGTGCTCTTGTCCCTCAAATGTTAGAAATGCCGTGCCCCAGAAATGTAAAGCAGTTCTTAGGAGACCACTTGGTGACTAGTAGGACCTTGTTGATTATGAAATAGAGCATGAATGTCAAGATAGTTTGGGGAGGGGTGGGAGTGACAGAAAGTTCCTGGTGAATTTCTATGTTTGATATGCATATAAAAAAAGACATTTACAAAATCTCAGTACAATTCCCATTTTTACTCTACTTAAGTATAGGTCCTAGATAATATTAGTGCATTATTATTATTACTTATGATTTTAAACAATAAGTATTTGTACTTAAGTGAAATGTTGACTATAACTCTTTAGCAGAAAAAAAAACTTCTGGAAGTGAATCTAAAAGTGAAGAAAAGTACTTCTCTTGTTCCTTGCTACGGTCCAATTC
>CM070791.1:5394921-5408937 GCA_036346955.1 Dipus sagitta | reverse complement strand
AAGATGCTATTAAGGTATGTCAGCCACTCTGGCTAGTCCAGGTTAGCAACTGCAAATGAGTGAGACCGTGTGATGGTTGTCTTTCTGTGATTGTGTGAGTTCACTTAGAATGATCTGTTCCAAGTTGACCATTTTTCTACAATTTTCAATGTGCCATTTTTTAATTTTTTTTGTTTATTTTTATTTATTTATTTGAAAGTGACGGACAGAGAGAGAGAGAGAGAAAGAGGCAGAGAGAGAGAGAGAGAGGGAGGGAGGGAGGGGGAGAGAATGGGCACGCCAGGGCCTCCAGCCACTGCAAACGAACTCCAGACGCATGCGCCCCCTTGTGCATCTGGCTAACGTGGGTCCTGGAGAATCGAGCTTCAAACCGGGGTCCTTAGGCTTCACAGGCAAGCATTTAACCACTAAGCCATCTCTCCAACCCCAATGTGCCATTTTTTTTGCCTAACTACTGAATAGAATTCCAGAATGTAGATATATCACATCTTGGTTACCCATTCATCTGATATCAGCACAAGGGTGATGGATGGAGATAGACATTGAGGACTTTCAACACCTTCCAAAACAGAGATCCAGAGGCTCCTATGTGCACATCACTGTAGTAGACTTAAAATGAACCCAGCAAGGCTCAGGGAATTTTACAGAAGAGGGGGTTGGAAGATTGTTAGAGCCAGAAGTTGGGACATTTTACATAGAGACATTGCCTCTACCCCTTCCCTATAATGCATGACCCACAATCCCCATGGAATTGACCTGAATCCCCAATAAGGAAGGCCTCTTCAGAAAATGGGCAAGGAGGAGGGAAGGGATGGTACCAACATGTGTTGTGTACACACTAAATATGTCCATACCTAATAAAAAAAATTTTTTAAAGCTTTCATCTTTGCCTCAGAATGATTTGCATGGTCTTGGCCACCCCCAAACCTTACATACAGGTTATTAGAGGCTTCATTTTTAAAATAATGAAACATCAAGGCCTTGTAAACTACTTTTATAAACACTGATTAATAACAGAATATTAAGAAAAGTTGTAAGTGTACAAGAAGATGTTATTTAGCAAGCAAAAAGCTTACTCTAATGGCAAACATATAAATTTAAAACTTGTATGTAAACAATTTGGCATGCATTAGTAAAGGCATGGTAGTACTTAAGAAATATATTATTGGAAATACAACTGGGCATTTTGTAAACATTAGTCAAAGCAAAATCACTTCAGTAAAACTTCAATTGTGAATTGTAATATTTAATAAACTTTATTTCTTTAAATATACCTTATTCAGGAACTCAATAACTTTTCATATAGACATGTTACTTAACATCTTAAATCTAGATATATATTTGTTATTTCTGTTATATCTCTAAGACCAGCTGTCTGGATAGGAGGGAGTGGTTTTATTTTTTTCAGTATTACCATAGAACAGGAAACTGTTATCAAAGGTAACCAAGGTGAGATAACATCTTGCCATCTCTGTTTAAAAACATTTTTAAAATTTTATTTATTTGCAAGCAGAGAGAAAAAGAAGAGAGACAGAAGCTGTAAACAAACTCTAGAAGCATGCATCACCTTGTATATCTCACTTTACGTGGGCACTGGGAAATCAAACTCAAGGTTTTAGGGTTTGCAGGCAAGCATTTTAATGGTTAAGCCATCTCTTCAGCCCTAACATTTTTTAAAACAATGCTTTATTTATTTATTTATTTGATAGAGAGAAAGAGGTAGGGAGAAAGAAAGGGAGAGGGAGAGAATGGGGGCCCCAGGGCCTCCAGCCACTGCAAATGAACTCCAGATGCATGCACGCCTTCTGTATCTGGCTTATGTGGGTCCCGGAGAATCAAACCAGGATCCTTTCACTTTTCAGGCAAATGCCTTAACTACTAAACCATCTCTCCAGCCCTAACATTTTTTTTTTTTTTGCTTTGGTTAATTGGCAAATATATTAGTTACCTAAGTATGGTAATTGTTCAAGGAAGCAGAAAGCACAGATAAGTCATTATCTCAATTTCTGGATTTCATGTGTAAATAAGACATGCACATCTTCAATTCCCTAAGTGGGAGCCCTTGTTTCAAGGAAGAGGCCTGAGTCTTGAGAGCCAATCTAAACAAATAAGGGCTTTTGTATAATTTGACCTAAGGGAAAGGCTTATCAAATGAAATCTTGATTAAGATTTGTATAACTCAAGGAACAGACAATAGGATCCATCCCTATTGTCTAGGCAAACTTGAAAAAATAATAGGGTTTGTGGGTGGAGAAGGGGAGGTTGAGGAAAAACAATCACAAATCTAAACCCAAAATGAAGGGTGCCATACAAACCTTTATCCTTAAAGCTAGACTAAAAGATCTAACCCTCAACAGGAGTATTGGTGGAGCACCTGAAAAGAAGGGTCTTCAAGTGGGTGGAATTAAGTCTAACCTTAAATATTTTTTGGCTCTGACCTGTAATGCCCAGTGCTGGAAACTGGTTGCTACCCACAGTGAACTGTTGATTGGAGAGATCTACAAGGTCCTCAAAGCAATCCAGGTTTCTGTCAAAGCACTTGATTAGCCACCTGAGGTAAAAAGTAGGATCTTATTGCTGAAAACACAATTTGCTGCCAACACAGCCTTTCCAAGTAAGGCTCCTGAAAGTCCACTCTCTGTGGTGTATTTTGTTCACCTTAAACTCTCTTGAAGGATAAAAATTAACCTGAGAGTGAAATGGGCAGACACCTCTTAGCTCCTGTCTGGAGCAGATTTTTTTTGAGTAGCTTATATGTAAAGTCTTTCAGTTACAAGATAGCTGATGTTTATTTAGTTCAGCATTCAGGACAATGAGTTTGATTGCCTATGGCAATCAGATAAAATACAGGACTAGGAGGAGGAAGTTAACCACTGTTAAAATAAAATAAATAAATAAACTATAAAAGACAACGATATCATTTATATCATATCCAATGAATTCCAACTATTCAGAAAGTAAACAAGGGCTGGAGAGGTTGCTTAGTAGTTACGGGACTTGACTGTGAATTTGAAGGACAAAGATTTAATCCTTAGTACCCATATAAGCCAGATATATAGATGGTGAATATGTCTGGTGTTCCTTTGCAGTGGCTGGAGGCCCTGATGCTCCCATTCTTTCTCTCCATCTGCCTCATGCTGTGTCTCTCTTTCCCTCTCTCAAATAAATAAGATATTTTTAAAGGCAGTAAATAAAATAATTAATAATATAACCACCTCATTATGGTTGATTTGTTCAATTCATCTTATCTTATATAGGCAAAAATGCACACTTAGAGAACATACTGTCTGTCCTATGAGAACACTTTCTAAACCCTCTCATATCAGTTTACCTTTCAATAATAAGACTTGGTTTTATAGGAAAACTAATGACCTGGTGTTTGTAAAGTAGTAGTGCAGTGCCAATAGGTTCTCAGTCAATGGTATCTTAATTTATTTACAATTACATACTTTAAAAAATTTAATTAAAATTCAAAATTCATATTACATCAGGTGACATGAAGCATGTTTTATATTTAATATAAGACATTTTGTCACATCAAATTACATTTAGGGCTAGCATCTAAACCACTGAGCAATCCCTGATGAGATTCCACCTTACTCCAAAAAGGATGGCAATCGTAAAATAAATCAAGTGAGAATAAATGTTGACAAAGTTGCAGGGAAACAGGAAACATCATTCACATCTGGTGGAGTGGAAACCTGTACAACTATTGTGGAATTCAGTATGAAGATTCCTAGAAAAGATGAAAATAGAGATACCACCTGACCCAGCCATTCCTCTACTGGGCATGAACCCTAAAGGCTCAACTCTTCACTACAGGGATATTTGGTCATTTTACTTTGAAAATTTTATTAGTTATGTATATACCCATTGTGTAAACAGCACATGTTGGTAACATCCTTACACTCAACCCTACCCCCCTGAAGGAAGCCTCCTCATTGGGGATGCCAGTTATCCCCATGGTGATTGTGGGTCATGCACTGTGGGGGTAGCCATTAGTTATGGCAAAGAGGCAAAGTCTCTGTGCATAATGTCCCAATCTGTGGCTCTAACAATCTTTCTGACCCTCTTCTGCAGATTTCCCTGATCCAAGTTGGGCTTCTTTTAGGTCTACTTCAGTGATGAGCTCTTGGGAGCCTCTGTGGCTCTGGATGTCCGGTTTGGATAAGTTGAGTGTTCTTTGTGTCTATCTCCTTCACCCTGTGATGATACCTGCTTCACCAAGAAAGCAGCACTCTTCCACATTTCCCCAGTTACTTTATGGCTTCAGCTCTGGCCCTGGTGAGGTGCAATGGGCTGAATCACTCCTCAGGTTCCAAGCTCACTGCAACCCACAAGGATGGGGGGAGGAGCTCCCTTGCTGGTACATCCCCAAGTTATGACCATGGTTCAGTCTGCTGCTATCTCTCTATAGCCTGGAGTCTTCGTGTCAGACAATATAGGTTTGCTTTAACTCAGGGCCTTGTCAGTGTCAGACATGCACCCACCAAGGCTCAGGAAATTTTAGAAGAGGAGCCAGCAAGAATGTAAGAGCCACAGTGTGGGAGAGAATAGACAGAGACATTGCTACCACTAAAATGATTGACTGCTACTCTTACAACTCATAACCAACAATTCCATAGTTAATACCAGCAACCCAATTAAGGGAGCCCTCAGTGGAGTGGGGGCAGGGAGGAAGGGAATGATGGTACCAACACTTGATGTAGCCATACAAAGTTACAACTTAATAAAAAAAATTAATTTAAAAACCATTAGTATTGATTATCAGATTAACTTTCAGTTTATGTATCCCTGGAAAAGGAAAATGAGCTAGGCGTGGTGGCACCATAAATCCCAGCATTCAAGGGGCAGAAGTAGGAGGGTCACCTTGAGTTTGAGGCCACCCTGAGAAGACATAGTGAGTTCCAGGTCAGCCTGAGCTAGACTGAGACCCTACCTTGAAAAACAAAGCAAACAAACAAACAAACACAAAAAAGTAAAAAGAACTTAAATTAGGATACACTATTCAAGAATATGATTTGTAAAACGAATCAAAATTTCAAAAGGTTAGATGTTGAGATGTGTATTAGTCAGCTTCAGGTTCACTGACATGAAATTCCAGACCAGGCACAGTTATGGAGGAAGGGATTTATTGAAGCTTACAGATCCAGGGGAAGTTCCATAATGGCAGAAGAAGCTGGCCTGCCTTCACAGGCCCAAGCAGAGAGAGAAGTACAAGCCTAAAGGTCAAAAGCCACAGCACAGCACACTTTGCATATCTTTAGATTGAAATCTAAAACCCACCGCCACACCTTAAGATCCACACAATGGCATTGCCTCCAGCCAGATGGCTAGAGATGCAAACTACAAACAAATAAACAACTGAATATATTGGGGGCCATCTATTCTATTCAAACCACCACAAGAAGCTTACATCTTCACTCAGTAATGTACAGTCCTTCTAATATTCTTTCAAACTGTATGTAGGGTACATTGTTTATATACAGGTTCTGTGGACTTCTTTTAGGGGCTCCTTTTAAGTTTTGTTTTATGAAATAATGTCAGTAGTAAAAAATTTTCATTATTCAAATTATAATTAGTTATATGATACTTCAAAAAGCAAAGTATTATGAAAGTAGCTCAATTCCACTCTGGCATTTATCAAGTTACAGGTTTGCTATCTATTCTCCCAAGTAGTATAATCAATTTCAAACCAGATAGCTTATTATAGGTTGCTATGTAGTATCTTTATCAAACAGCCCAAGGACTTCTCCAGAATAAAGGTTCAATGCATATTTCACCTACTTTTATGAGACTGGAAGAAAAAAATTGCAGTCTTGGTAATTGAATTGTCTTATGGTGAGGAGTTTTGTGGGTTTTATTTATTTATTGCTGTAAGATGCATATGATAATCAATGTGCTTTCCTATGCTTCAACTTGGTGACCACACTGATTCTGGTTCACTTATGTGCACTGAGGTGGATGCAGCACATGGACATCACTAGAATGCATTAAATGTTCTTTCATCTGTGATCAAAATTTGGATCTTAGAATGTCTTTGTAACTATTCACAGCCAGTTATTGCCTATGATAACAATGAATGATAACAAAGTACTACCTAATATCTGACTTCCCATGTAGACACGACTTCCTACAGGCAATGGCATTTTCTTCAACAAAGTTTTCATAGCTCTCCTATTAATGTCTGCTGAATTTTAAGTACCAGTAATCTGTAGTGGCATTTTCAGGTTGGCAGAGAACATAGTCTTTTAATGCCAAGTTATTACATATTTGAAGGTCATTCATATTGCCTTCTTTAAGCTTTTCAACTACTAAATTAAAAAGTTGAGGTAAGGCTGAAGAGATGGCTTAGCAGTTAAGGTGCATGCCTGCAAAGCCTAAGGACCCCAGTTCAATTCTGCAGGTCCCACGTAAGCTAGAGGCACATGGTGGTACACATGTCTACAGTTCATTTGCAGTGGGCTAGAGGCCCTGGTGTGCCCATTCTCCCTCTCTGTCTCCCTTTTTCTGTCTCTAATAAATAAATAAATAAAACCTTGAAGTCAGGAGCTATTGCTAAATTAATTATAACAAAGCATAATATAGTACTTGGAATCATACTTAGAAGTTGGAATCACAAATCCTGAGTTTGTTCTTTCTCTGTAGCATCCAATCTGTGGTGAGACATGGATAAACTATATGTATATTTCTCAGGCAATCTCCCGGTTTAAAAACCAACTTTACTCTTTAATTAGGATTTCCAATATAGTATTTTTATTGTAGGCAAGTATGAAAATGGCAACATAAGTCCATTTGGTATTTTTGTAAAGAATAATCCATCTCTTATTTTGGCAAAAGCTTGCCTCGTTCAATGATAGTAAAACTCCCAGCGCAAACATATTATAATGTCATTGTACCTTCATAAACAGACACAATTATGTTATGTGCCCTAATGATTTCAAAAAAATACATTTGGTATTATACAACAGTGATATATTTTTGTGAAGATTAAAATTTCACACTGAATATAAAGTTGAGTTGGAGAGATGGTTAAGACACTTGCCTACAAAGCCTAAGAACCCATGTTCGACTCTCCAGATCCCACGTAAGCCAGATGCACAAAGGTGAGGCAAGCACAAGGTCGCACATGTCCACTAGGTGGTAAAATCATCTGGAGTTTGATTGTAATGGCTGAGGCCCTGGCACGCCAAGTCTTCCTCCACCTCTCTCTTTCTCTATCTCTAAAAATATTAAAATAAAAATAATTTAAAAAAGAATGTAAAGTTGCCCAAGCAAAACCATTTCTTAAATTAAATGTTTCCCTATATACTATGAGGTATTTTCTTGCTCATAAATAATGCTTTTGATAATAATGCTTTTTGATACATTTTAAAACCATTTGTTAATTTCATATCTGCCTAAGAAATGCCTATTAACCACCTGTGATTCACAAAGGGGATTTACTTAGGTGTAATTATGTTTCCTTGAACAAAAATCTACCACCGATAGCAAAGTCAGGCAATCATTGGCATTATAAAGAAAATGACATGAAGATCAATAGACAGTTTCTGGAAAAGGGCATATATTATACTTTTAATTTGAAATCTGCTAGTATTAATTAATAAATATAAAACTTGAGGGCTGGAGAGATGGCTTAGTGGTTAAGCGCTTGCCTGTGAAGCCTATGGACCCCGGTTCGAGGCTCCATTCCCCAGGACCCACGTTAGCCAGATGCACAAGGGGGCGCATGTGTCTGGAGTTCGTTTGCAGTGGCTGGAAGCCCTGGCACACCCATTCTCTCTCTCTTCCTCTCTTCCTCTCTCTCACTCTTACTCTGAAATAAATAAATAAAAAGATTAAAAAAAAAAAACAACTTGCTACTGACAAAATAATTTGTCTGCTGGAAAAACTAAGAATCACCTTTTGTTACCTAACACTTCAAGAAAATATGTCTTAGACCCACTCAGAATCTGTGTGAAGCTAACCCCATTTGGCAACTAAAAGAGCTCCTTAAATCATAAAATAGATGTAATGAAAATTGGTTCCATTAAATGCAGCTGGCAAATTATAAACTGAAAAATTAATGCATCATACCATGAGTGTAGGGGCTAAAATGAATCAAGGTGCCATTGACAGATAGTCATGTTTCCTCAACACCTCTCAAAATATTTATATTTATATATTTGTTTAATAGAATATAAAATATTATGATAAGTAATGCAAATTATGAGATCACAATTTGCTTAATAACATATACATAATTGTGACAGAGATTAAAATTTTGAGGATTAATTAATTATGAGGAAAAACAGTTGTATTCAGGTCATAAAATTTAAAGAGGAGTAAAACTGGAATGGTACAATTCTTACCTACACATTGGGCTTAGAAAGTGCACTGGATTTCCCAAAGGGCTCAATGCCCTATTACTCTAATTACCACAAGAAGTAACATTGGTTTGGTAAGCCCCATAAACAACATGATGCTTTGCTGATTTCAATTAAATTTACTCCAGCTTAATGTGCTGGATGACTCTTCCAGCAGAACCTGACAAAAGTGCATTTAACATCTTCTTGGGAGATGCTCCCCATTGCTCTCTTGAGTCATTACCTAAACATTGCTCTAAAGAACTACACTTGCAAGGACCCCCTGTGAAGACTAATAAGGGGAGGAACAGCAAGCCTGTTCCCAGGTAATTCAGACAACTCCTGGGATGTGGCTCTCTTCCCTTCCTTCCTTAAAAGCAATAAGCAATCCCCAAAGGCTTGGTCTTGTTAGACTTCTATTGGTTTGTAATTATTTCAGTGAAACCATCTAAAACTAGCATGGTTCAACTTAAGTTTACTTGACTATACTTAGGAATTAATTAATTGGATATTGAATGAAAGTAGTTACTTAAATATTTTAAAAGACTGATGTTTAGTCATCTAAAATATTAATTTTTATAATACTTAACTCAGTGAAAGAGTAGAGAGAGGAATTGAATGAAAAGAGCCAAAGTGGAATGAATTATTGGGAAATATTTTCAATTAACTTGAGGGGGGGGGATAAATAAATGTTACTACACTTTTTTATGCCTAAAATTACCAATAATTATATTAAATTTTTTAATTAGTTTAATGAACTTACATTAAAATGTACAGAAGATTTTTTCCATTTTCCTAATATGTTTCCCTGGGTATTTGTGTGCATGCATGTGTATGTGTTTGCATGTGTGTGGGGGGGGGTGTATTTAGCCTTCATATACAGATGAATTATTTTTCTCCATACTTTCATAATGAAAACTCTTATAAATGTGATATCTTGAAGTGGGGTGTAGCAGCATGTATATGTCTGTAAGAATTGAAGCCATAATGACATAGCTGTGATAAAAATGTATTTGTCTTTTCTTCAGTTAAATATATACAATTTATTTTTCTTACATAAAAATGTCCTATTACTTCCTGAAGATAGCTGTTAGGCAGACATTAAACAACTACTTCCAGTTCATATGCAAAGGAAAATATTTTAGCAAAATCATCATACACATTTTAGGCATATTCAATGCACACTAATTATGCTAAAGTAATTACAATACAATAATTGCAATATGTAGGTAAGGCTAGCCTATTTACTATTCTGTCCAATAAAGCACTGTTCTTTATTTAGATTATTATCACTGCCCAAATTCTAATATGTGAGAATATTTTCAACTCTTGAATGGCATGCATTTGGTTCTTCCCCACCTCCTCTCTTCCCCCACACTCATTTGGTTGGCAGTCCTGGGTGTACCAGGTTGGGATGGGGGGCGTTTCCCCCCACTGTCCCCTTTCTCTCCCCCCGTCACCCACCCCCTATTCAGCCTGCGCTCCTACGTGTAGCATATGCTTCTCTCAAAGATTAAGCCATGCAGGCTGGAGAGATTGCTTAGTGCTTAAGGCCTTTGCCTGCAAAGCCAAAATATCCTGGATTGACTCTCTAGGACCCTGCTTAAGTCATATGCACAAGGGGGTGCATGCATCTGAAGTTAGTTTGCAGTGGCATGAGGCCCAGGTATGTTGATTCTCTCTCTCTCTCTCTCTCTCCCTCCTTCCTCTTTCTCCATCATAAATAAATAAATAAATAAATAAATAAATAAATAAATAAAATCTATTTAAAAAAAAAGATTAAGCCATGCATGTCTAAGTACAGATACAGGGCTGGTACAGTGAAACTACAAATGTCTCATTAAATCAGTAATGGTTACTTTCGTCTCTAAAATAAACAAATGACTAATTTCAAATAAAGTCAGAGTGAACTTTTCAAGAGATGGATAGTTACTTGGAGTACATACTTGTTGATGAAATAGAAGATCCATCTTACCCAATATTTCTGAAGTCCATGTGGATGGTTAGATGTTTGAAGAGAGAAATAACAAATCTGAAGAGTCCATCCCTTGAAATTCTGTAGCACAGTAGTTAGTTAGAAGTCCTTGATAGAGGCCTTACTCTGTAAGCAAGTCCTTGATGTCATCTTCATCTCCCACTAGCTCATTGTGGAAAAACTGTAATTCTGAATTTATAGTTATTAATTTAAAATTGCCTTAAAACTCTCTTATTAAGATAACATATACATATGAAATATGTTCATGTATGTATACAGTTAATGGTTATAGAGCACTTCATACTTACTTTATAAGATAGATTTAAAACAACTAAATCATAGTGTAATAAGGAAGCCAAATATTTGGTAAGTTTTGACAAGCTATCAACATCATTTTTTTTTCACCGGTACTTTTGGGGATTAAAATTTTAAAAGCATAAAAAAATTAATAGTCAAAATTATATAAATAAATTTAAACTTTATTAAAATAAATTTTAATCTCATAAATGAAGGCTTATCTAATTGGGGCGACTTATAAACTTGGCATTTAGATATAATGTAGCTATAGCGTTAGGTAGGGACAGGCTCCCAAGATGGAGTCAACATGGTGAGCAAAGTGGTGACAGAGCCATAGGAAAGTGAATTATCCACATCCTTCAAGAGACCACCCAGGTATTATCCCATTCTTGCCTAACAGTGCCCATGGTCATGGTTTCCTGTCCACTTATCATGTAAGTCACATGGCCACTGCTCTGGCCACACAGCAGCTTTTTTAAATGGTTCATGTAATGATCTCCCCTAAAGGAACTTTTATATTCATCTTAACAAAAGAGATTTTTTTCCTCCTCACCTTCCCCCAAATGAAAAAGCCCTATTAAGCCCATTACCTGAAATCTCAGGTTGGCTGTGCCCCTGTCTTGTGAGTCAGTCCTGGCAGTTCATACTTTTCCTGTATAAAACCTTTCATCTTATGCTGATATCAGATTCACTAAAAAAGCAGCACTCTTGCTCATTTCCCCAATTTATCTTATCATTTATCTTATCTGGTACAGCTCCCATTTGAAAAAGAGAAGCAGATTCTCCAACAGAAAATGAAGTCAGCACCAGTTAAATGGGGTAACCATGATTAACTTAGAGAGAATTTAAAGCGTGTTGACCCTATTATAGCCCAAGGTTAGTGGGAACTTGAGAGTGGAAAGCAGATTCTTTTTCTGGATATGATGCTAACTTGTTTCCCAGTTCCAGATACGGTTTACTTTCCACTGAGTGGATCTGTTAGCCAATCCTAGAGCAGCTGATTACCCACCATGGCTGTGAGCCACTATTGCACTTGTATCAGCATCATATCAAGATGTTTGTTTTTGAGTCGCTTAGACTTGGAGTTGGTTTTCAATTCAAGAGGTAAGTTATATAGTTATACTCTTTCAAAATGCATGCCATTCTGTAATGCTATATTTATTGAATTCCTTTCTGTAGGGAGATGTAGTACATACTCTACTGATGCATAAGAGTTATAGTCAAAGGAGGCAGTGGATCAAACAGGATAAGATACAAACTTATTAATGCAACCTTTTGGACATTTTGTATATATTTCTCAATTTCATTCCTTATTTATTCAGAGAATCTGGAGTGTGGTCTTACAACTGTAAATCTTAAATTTTCCTAATGTTATTCACTCAGTATGTTTTCCAAAATATTTTAAAAAGAAATATTGATCAACTACTTCATTTATTTTAAATGATACTAAAACCTTATAATTTATATAACCATACCTATAACTTTCAGTCACCAACAAAATTGTGTGATAATACATAATCTGAGCACCAGCATGACCTGTCTGTTCCCTCAATAATTGATCTCGCATGCTAGTTCATGATGAGAGAAGTTCAGCTGTGAGAACTTAGCTTCCTGCCTCCTGTTTTTGTTAACCTAAAATCTATCCATAAAAAATGACAAATTTTAACAAAATTTGTTTTTGAAGTCAGAGTTTTCTGAGCCCTCATAAATCAATTGTTCATTCTTCAGTTTTAATCTCTTAACTGCCTCATCTCTGTTATGTCAACATCAGAACAAACTGGCCAAGAACTTCCCTTTAACAGGTTAATGGTTCAGGGCTCTCTAGACAAAGAAAAATAAGTCAAGGTTCTGCATGTGAGTTATGAGATTACTGGCATTAGCATCTGACATAATTCAATCAAATCTCTATTATTTAATATCTACCTTTTAAAAATTATTTAACATTTCTCAGTATCTGGAAATGCAGAACAATATTAATTGATGATTAATGAGATTTTGTTTACTTCAGTATAATCTTTTTGGAACTATTTAGCTTAAGATATTTGTATCTGAGATGCCTTGCAGACTCATTATGATAGGAATTCCATTAGTATCTTCAAACCAAAAAACCTTATATGTGAAAGGTAATGTTGGCCTAGTTTTCTACACATTATTTGCATTATTTTTACAACTATACATTGGAACTAATTATCTTTATTCCTATTGTGCAAATGAGAAGTTTCAAAGAAGCAATTTACCTTAATCTTCCTATAATTACCATCTGCAAAGACTCTGAAAGGGAGAGAGCCATATTTCATTGTCATGACCCTCTCTGCTCAGTGTGACAAAAGGGACTGCTGGGAAATCTACTAAGACAAGTTGCATCCCATGCTGGTCAAGAAGAGCTAGTGAAGGCAAGGCTTCTTGATAATGCACTCATAAGTATAATACTAATGGGTGTGTGAATTGAAGCCTCTTTCATCTCAAATCAAACAATATAGATAGTTATCTATGAAATAAGATACCATTCTGTTTGAGAGATCCCTGTCCTGCTTGAAGATCTATACCACACATATATATTATATGAACTATTTATTTCATTATTGTAAAGGGTAGAAGGGCTGATATCTGAATCTGGCTCAAGCTACTTATGTCTTCTTATGCCTCTTCTATTTTATCAGCAACTACAGAGCTGTTCATCCATTTGATGGCTCTCACCATCACAAACCCTGCCATGAATAGGAGCACATTTGACTCATGATTTTCCTGATAGCTACATTTCTCTTGATCATTTACTTCATTCCACCTTTGCCACTTGCTCTTAATGGCACAAATCTGACTGTCAGTACCAAATTCACTTTCCAATATTCAACTTTCAACTTGCTGTTGACCCCAAGAAAGCTTCTTCTCTGCCTCACCTGCTTGTTCACTTACTTCCGCTATGCCCGTCTTGACCCCAGGAGGATTGCTAAGTCTGGAGCTTTTCTCATTTCCTACCATGCTTCTAATTCATGGTGAATCACTCTCTTGCTGCCATGTTGTCATCTCATGTGTTCTTATTCATCACTTAGTTTTTTCAAAAGTTTCGTCCTGTATCAACCACTTAGAAATTTGTAGGAAGACAAGCTGCACTTTAAATATTCATAGCCATCAATTCTATTAATAACTTCTTGGCAATGGTGAGCAACTACTCTATACTTCTCCAGCTGTTATTATTTTTCATTAACTTCAATGATTACTTCAAATATTCTTTACTCAGTGTAATCAGTGTGACCTCCAAAACCCTTCCCCATTATTATCAGCTCATTCATCCTTGATATATCTAGTTCCCTAACTATGAAGTTTCTCAGTATTAGAATGCACTCTTTCTGTCTTCTCTCTAATAAAACAGAACAGACACTATTTTTCCTTTGTAGGATG
>CM070791.1:5289821-5394821 GCA_036346955.1 Dipus sagitta | reverse complement strand
TATTGCCTTCTCCTGTCTTATTGCTTGAGCTGGGACTTCTAGTACTATAGTGAAGAGGAGAGGTGAGAGTGCACAACCCTGTCTTGTTCCTGATCTCAACGGGAATTCCTCCAGTCTCTCTCCATTAAGTATTATTTGGGCCTTAGGAGCTTTATATATTGCCTTTTTATGTTAAGATATGAACCAACCATGCCAATTCTCTCCAATGTTTTGATCATGAAGTGATGTATCTTGTCAAAGGCCTTTTCTGCATCTACCGAAGTGATCATGTGGTTTTTATGTTTAACCTTGTTTATGTGGTGTATTACATTGACAGATTTCCGTATGTTGAACCACCCCTGTGTTCCTGGAATGAATCCCACTTGGTCAAGGTGGATAATGCTTTTGATGTATTGTTGGATTCGGTTTGCAAGGATTTTGTTTAGGATCTTTGCATCTAAATTCATCAGGGAAATAGGCCGGTAGTTTTCTTTTCTTCTGGCATCTCTGCCTGGTTTTGGAATTAGGGTGGTGCTAGCTTCATAAAAGGAATTGGGTAGCTTTCCCTGTTCACCAATTGTGTGGCACAGTTTGAGGAAGATTGCTTTGAATTCTTCCATGAAGATTTGATAGAATTCAGCTGAGAAGCCATCTGGTCCTGGACTCTTCTTTTTTGGGAGGTTTTAAAATACTTTTTCAATCTCCATGAGTGTGATGGGTTGATTGAGGTGATTAATCTGCTGTGTGTTTAGCTTTGGTAGATGGTATGCGTCCAAGAATTTATCCATCTCCTCCACATTATCCAGTTTTGTTGAGTACAGGTTTTTGAAATAAGTCCTGATGATTCTCCCAATTTCACTTATGTCTGTTGTGATCTCTCCTTTTTCATTTTGAATTTTGTTAATTTGAAGCTTCTCCTTTTTTTGCTTGATCAGATTGGCCAGGGGTTTGTCAATCTTGTTTATTTTTTCAAAGAACCAGCTCTTTGTTTTGTCAATTGTCTTAATTGTTTCCTTGGTTTCCAATTCATTGATTTCTGCTCTGATTTTAATTATTACTTTCCTTCTTGAGCTCTTTGGGTTCGATTTTTCTTGCTTTTCCAGTGCTTTTAAGTAGATGTTTACATTATTGATTTGGGATCTCTCTTTTTTTTTTATGAAGGCATTGAGTGGTATGAATTTTCCCCTGTGGACTGGCTTCATTGTGTCCCATAAGTTTTTGTGTGATGTGTTCTCTTCGTTATTCAATTCTAGAAATTTTGCAATTTCATTTTTTATTTCATCCACTATCCATTTGTTCTTTATTTTGTGGTGTTCAGTTTCCCAGTGCCATTGGGATTCTTGGTAAGACTGGGTGATCTAACTGGATTTTTGTGCATTTGATTTCCCATGTTATTTCTTTTGCACTGTGGTCTGCCCATTGCAGTGTATGGGCAAGTAGGTGGGTGGACCAGTTTGTGCTCAAGCACAGTGGAAATCTGAAGCCTCCTAAGGCTGTTGCCAAGCAGCCTGGGCTTTGGCTCTTGCTTGCCAAAGCTGCCTGAGTTCCTGCCTGGCCGGGGCACCAAAGTTGCCTGAGCTCTTTCATGGTAATGTGCCAAAGCTGCCTGCGCTCGTGCTAGGAGGGACACAGAGGCAGCAAGCACAGAAGCAGCCCAAACTCTGGTGTGGCGGAACACTGGGACCCGGAAGCAGTCAGTGCTCCCCTGCAACAAAGCAATGGAAGTTGGCTGGTGTGTGAGACAGGGAGGGGATGGCATCTGAGCTAGCATAAGCAACTGACACAGTCTGAGCTCATGTATGGAGTTGGAAATTGGCCTGGGCTCTCGCATGCGAATGTGTGGAAGCCGGAACAGTAAGTGGGAAAGTGGGTGGAGCAGATGAAACTTCCACAAGCAGGAGCTGAGCAGTGGCGGGCGCCATTTAAATTGATCAAGGGAGCCTGAGCTCCAATGGGCCAGCAGGCGTAGCCTGGCCAAAGTCACTCGTAGGAAGGGATAGCAGGGATAGCAGGGTGATCTCCCCTGTGCAGTGAGGCAAGTGGAAGTATGTTGGCCTGGGACTGTTTTCCTACAGTAAGTGCGGGAGTTTCCTGAAGCTGGGAGTGGGAACAGTGGCTGCTGGGGGGGGGGGGGGACAACACACTACAGTGATTCCCTGTTTTTTCCCCTCTGTGCCCTCCCACTGGCAATCTATTGGAGATTTCTCTCCCCTAAAAGACCCAGTGAACCCTTAATTTCTTGCCTTTCTTTCCCGGGGATGTGCTGTGCACTTAGGCAGTTGCCATCTTGGCCCTCTTATGACATTTCTGTGATTTCTCAACCAATCACTTGCATGAGACATTAGCTATTCTCACTTTCCCACTAATACACAGTGCTGTCACAGAATCCTTCACATAGGAACTGGGCAAATTTCTTGATCAAATGCATGAAAATTTTACAGTGCTGGCTGGAGCTGGGTGAATCACAGCCTCTAAAAGTGTAGAATAATTTAATTCCTTCATCAAGGCCCTTTCAAGGAGCTTATTTGCCACCTTCTTTCTGTCTGGGTCACCCCTCAGAATTGATTTCATTTTCTCTAATTGGAACTGGTTTGGCCAGGACTAGACCTCGTTGGCCATCATGAGTCACCCCTTTGCTCGTCCCTGGAAAAATGTCAAGACAACTCTACCCTCTAACTTGTGACTTGCAATTCAGTTGGTAAGCCACTACTGACCTCAGGGACATGATAGGCTGCCCTGGAATACACTTGGAGCTAGCGAACTCATATATCCTGAGTGTGGTGGATGATATGGGGCTTACAGCAAATCACTGGTGCAGTGATCTAAAGCACTGAGATGTGAATGCGCTAACATCTTGCTCCATGTCAGGTGCTTATAGGACAGTGGTCCCTTTGGCCTTCATCACCTAGTGAAGCTGGAGCCACCTCGCTTTGGGTAACCACACACTGTGATGTTTGATTGGTGACAAAGTGAACTAATGGCACTTTCTAGAATGTAGCCTTGTTGTCAAGAGCCACATGAATGTTTATTCCAATGTAGGCTCATTTTATTTATTTCTTTACTTATTTACTTACTTATTTGAAATCAAATCTGGATCTTTAGGTTTCACAGGCAAGTGCCTTAACCAATAGGCAATTTCTCCATCCCCCAATGTAGCCTTCTTTCCTCTTTCTTTCTTTCTTTCTTTAATCCTTTCTTTCCTGGAGAGAGAGAAAGAGGCAAAGATGAAGAGAAAATATGCACACCAGGCCTTCAAGCCACTGCAAACAAACTACAGATGCATGTGCCACCTTGTGCATCTGGCTTACATGGGTATTGGGGGAATCAAATCTGGGTCCTTAGGTTTCACAGGTAAGTGCCTCAAACATGAAGCCATCTTTCCATCCCCCAATGTAGCCTTATTAATAAGGAATACTAGATCCGTGTCAGCAATTTTTAAAAATATTTAATTTATTTACTTACGAGAGACAGAGAGAGAGAGAGAGAGAGAGAGAGAGAGAGAGAATGGGCATGCCAGGGCCTCCAGCCACTGCACACGAACTCTAGATGCATGTGCCCCCTTGTGCATCTGGCTTATGTGGGTCCTAGAGAATTGAACAGGGTCCTTAGGCTTTGCAGGCAAATGCCTCAACATCTAAGCCATCTCCCCAGCCCCATGTCCATAATTTCTAAAATTGTACATGTAATATGACTTGGGCTGGGTTCCCTAGAAAAGTCAGCTAAGATGTTCATTCAAGGGAGACCTTGAGGAAAACTGGTGCAGGGAAGGGGGTTCATCCCACAGGGAAGTTCATCCTGAGTGAAGTCAAGGAATCTGGATGATGTCACAGTGCTGCCTGCAAGGGCATGACAGAGATATTGGGCTTTTATACAAAGCATCATTCAGTCATCTCAAGCTGCAGTTCCTGGGGTAGGGGTGCATTGTTGGGAGGGAACAATTCTTTGCTGAAGGGATCAGTTATGAGATTTTAGCAGCCGATTCTCCCAGCAACTGTGAGATGTTGTGGCAGCAGGTGCCCTGAGTCCTCACTACACCATAGGAGAGTAAGCTATGCTGGTGGCACATATCAGTGTGTCAGGGAACCTTAGAACCCCTATTTCGAATGTAATCGCCAGGAATCAAAACTTGCACAGCAAGTTCTCTTCCATACTAGTCTAGGAAATGGTCCTGGACCCTATTTATTGTCTACTCAAAGATATATTTTTATTTTTAATTATTTTATTGATTTATTTGAGAGAGTGAGAGAGAAAGAAAAAGACACACACACACACACACACACACACAGAAAGAGAGAGAGAGAGAGAATCGACAAACCAGGGCCTCTAGCCATTGCAAATGAACTCCAGATAACATGTATCACCTTGTGCATCTATCTGGCTTACATGGGTACTAGGGAATTGAGCCTGGGTCCTTAGGCTTTGCAGGCAAATGTCTTCACCACTAAATGACCTCTTCAGTCCCTCATCCTACCTTTTGATGGGAAGAATAATCAAGTCACATGATGAAAAGAGTAAATGGAGTGTGGTATATAATGTAGGCTATATTTAAATATTATTTGCCATAATATTTAGCTTGGTGAGACTTAAATTTTTTTGCATGTGCATGTGGGCAGTATGTGTGGTGTGTGTGGGTGTGTTTGGCATGTCACTAGTGTATGCATGTGTGTGTGTGTGTGTGTGTGTGTGTGTGTGTGTAGATGCATATGCCCTATGTGTATGCATACAGAAGCCAGAAGAAAACATCTGCTGTCCCCTTTCCCTTTTTTTTTTTTTTTTTGTATTTCAAGGTGGGGTCTGGATCTAGCACAGTGTGATGTGGAACTGACTCTGTACTCCCAGGCTGGCTTTGAACCCACGATAGTGCTCCCACATCTGCCTCCCAAACACTGGGAGTAAAGGTGTGTGCCATCACGCCTGGCCCCCTCTCCACTTAGCCTAGCTTTTTACACAGGTTCTGAGGAACCAAATTCAGGGATTTTGGGTCCTCATACTTGCAAGGGAAGAGCTCTCCTCTGCTGAAACATCTCCCTCCCCTTTACTGTTTTTATTTACTTACTTGGAAGAAATAGAGACAAAGAGAAAGAGGAAGGGAGGGAGGGAGGAAGGGAGAGAGAGAGAGACAGAGAGAGAGAGAGAAAGAGAGAGAGAGAGAGAGAGAGAGAGAGAGAGAGAATGAGTTACCAGGGATTCTTGGCACTGCATACAGACTCCAGATGTGCATGCGCCACTTTGTGCATCTGGTTTTATGTAACCATTGGGGAATCAAACCTGGGCTATCCAACTTAGCAACAAATGCCTGTAACCACTAAGATATTTCTCTAGACACCTATTTTTTAATTGGAAAATCTGACCTGCTATGGAACATGATATATTAGTGTTTATATTTGACATGGTCACTGTTTCCTTACATTGCTACCATTTCTGTTTTAAGCTTTTTGCTTATATTTTTTCTTTGATCTTTTTGGTTTATTTTCCACCTTTTATTAAGTCAAGTATATTTTAATATTTTTCTCCCACCACAGTACTGTTTGGAAGCCACACTTTTTTATCCTCAGGAGCTAATCATTAAAATTTTAATATTTACATATTACTAAAATCTACAGGGTTCAATGTTCCTCTCAAAACATAAAAGAATATTAAAATATGGCATTCTTTTTTCTCTATTCCAGTTTTTTTTTTTTTTTTTTAAGGAAGAGTCTCACTCTAGCCCAGGGTGACCAGCTACTCTGTAGCCCCAGGCTGGCCTCAAACTCATGGCAATCCTCCTATAACTGCCTCACAAGTGCTTGGATGAAAGGCATGTGCCACCATATATGGCTCAATTTCTATTTTCTAGAATATTGTCTGGTGATTTAGTTGTGTACATTTCAGCCCTCAGAAGATTGTTTCTGATTTTCTATATGTAATATTTTATACTGATTTTCAACTTGACAGGACCAAGAATCATCTAAGAAACAAGCCTCTTGGTACACCTGTGAGGGATTATCTGTATTAGGTTAACTGAGGTGGGAGGCCCACCTAATAGTGGGGGCACCGTTCCAGGAATGGGGTCCTGGACTGCGTAGAGAGGAGAGAGCTGGCTGAGCAGCAGCATTCATCTCTCTGCCTCTTCTCTATGGACTGAATGTGATGAGCTGACTCAAGCTCCTGCTGCCACGCCTTCCTGCCATGATGAATAGTCACCTGGAGCTGTGAGCTGAAATAATCCCCTCCTTCCTTAAGTTACTTCTGGTCAGGTATTTGATCACAGCAATGACAAAGTAACAAACACAGTATCCAGTCTTACTGTCATTTCTTATGCACATTTTTAAAAACTATGCAGCCCACCCTTATCTCAAAATCCTGATCCTCCTGCTTCTGCCTCTTAGCAATTTTTACTGGTATATACCACAACTAGCATACATTTCTTAAAGTTTTTTTTTAATTATTTATTTATTTCAGAAAGAGATGCAGATGGGGAGAGAGAAAGTCATGCCAAGGCTGCTAGCCACTGCAAACTCCAGACACATGTGCGACCTTGTACATCTGGCTTACATGGGTGTTTCAGAATTGAACTTCAATCCTTAGGTTTTGCAGACAAGTGTCTTATCCACTGAGCTATCTCTCCAACTCAGGCACACAATTTTTTAAAATTTGTTTGAACACTATTCTTTTGTGATGCCTTGGGAGGTATTACTATGTGATAATATACACCTGGTTTGTTTGAAAATAAATTTCTGTTACCTTCACAATGAATATACACAGTTGGATTTATAATGACATTTTTGTTTTTAATTGTTTTTGTGTTATTGGGAGTTCAACCCAAGGCCCTGCTAATGCTAGACAAGCACGCTACCACTAAGCTATTTTTATTTTGAGAGAAGGTCTTCTTAAATTTCCCATGCTGGCCTCAAACTTGCAATCCTCCTGTCCCTGTCTCCCAAGCAGCTGGGATGACTGACTAAGCCACACCCCATTCAGTTTGGATTTGTTAATTCCCCATAGTATATCTTTTTCCTTTCAACTTTAAGAATATCTTCTATTGCTAGTTTTTCCTGTTTCTTGCTGCTTCCCCTGTGAGATTTATTGCTCATGGAGTAGCCAGCTACCTTGAGGGACTTGGCTTCTGGAAAAATCCCCTTGCTTATAGATCCACACCTCCTGTGGTCCCATGTCTGCATTTTGTGTTTCCATTAGGGTTCAGCCATTGTGGCCTGTATCCCAGTCCTATTCATTCTGGGCTTCTGTGGCTTCAAATCCATGACTGTGGCCTGGAGTTCGATCTTTGTGTGAGACACCTGGGGAGGGCTGGACACAAGCAGACCCTAGGCTGGCTTTCGTACCCAGCTGACATCCCTTAGTGCTCCCAGTAGCTCTGTCCTTGATTGGTGTTTATATGTGAAGTTCACTGGTACAATGGTGATGGGCTTGTGTGGGAGATAGAGGGTTTGTGTGTATCCACTGGTTCCGAATCTAAGTCACTGCATGACACTGGCAGTGTCTGCAGAGCAAAGAGTACAGACTCATGGTGCATGGAAGTTCAGTGAAAACTGAACAACCAATTAAGGGAAGAAACTGAAACTCATGCTTCCATTGAAGTCAGGTATTGTATCAAATGCAGAGTGATGGTGATGGCTTTGTAAGAAACAACAAAAATCCAGGAAAACCATCCTACCCATCACTGATCTTGTCTGACTGTGTCCATAACCCTTCACATTGAAATGATGACACTGATGCAAAGTTGGGCCAGCCCATAGTCTCTCCTCCCTGACCTCCCATAATCATGTATACACAGAATGAACACAGGCTTGGAGTTGTGTGCACATTCGGGAGGCTGAGGTAGGAGAGTCACTGTAAGTTTGAGGGCAGCCTGAAACTACATGGTAAATTCCAGACCAGCCTGGGCTAGAGTGAGGCCCTGCCTTGAAAACCAAATAAATAAATAAATAAATAATAAAATATAATAATAGAGCTGGGAACTGGAGAGATGGCTTAGCATTTAAGACACTTGCCTGTGAAGCCTAAGGAGCCAGGTTTTATTCCACAGAATCCATACAAACCAGATGCACAAGGTGGTACATGTGTCTGGAGTTTGTTTAGAGTAGCTAGATGTGCTGGCACACCCATTTTCTCTCCCCCTTTTTATTTTATAAAAAAATAAATTTTTAAATATAATTTTAAAAAATAGTGCCAGGACTACAAACAGTTGGGTGTACTGTGCATCGTTCCTGCTCTGTGGAAAGATTAGGTGTACTCACATGAAATGTACATGTATCACCTGTGAAACCAACATGGTATGACTTTGATTCCTTGAGCTCAGGGTCCATGTTTGTTGCACCTGACATGGCAACTGCCATCTGGGAATTACACAAGCCGTGATAGCCACATGAAACCTTCAGAGGATTGAATCTGTCCACATCCCCTCACGGAGAAGGGGAAAGCTAACAAGTTGGTGCATGAGACCACACCATGAGAATATGTCAGTGGATAACTACTGCTGAGGGGAAGAGATACTTTTTGTGGAGCTGCTGCTAACAAGTCGTACACACTCCAGTAAATGACCCCTCACCCATCTTCCAATAAATAACCTCAATAAGCTCATTGGTTTTCCACCAAGCTAGATTTGGGAGGAATCCTTGCTTTGATCCATTGTTATCCCCTCTTTCTGGATTGAATAGAAACAGACAACCCAGAAGAAGTCACAAAACACTGTGTACATGTTAAATGGTCTTATTTAAACAATGGTAATGCTGAGTAGAGGGCTTGCCAAATTGCTTCCATCCACAGCACAAAAAAATCAATAACAAAATTCCTGTTCATGATTAAGAATTTCATTTTATTTTTTTTCTTAGGATAATAGTAAGTAGCTAATATTTAAAGAGAAGGAAACATTGTAAGAAGGAAATCAAGAGAGAAAGAAAATCTCTCTCATTGTGCTCTTGAACAACATTTTTTCCATGTGTATTCGTTTATTTACCTCATTGTTGTGATCCACTACCAGATAAGATACAACTTATAGGAGTAAGGGTTTACTTTGCCTCATGGAAGCAGAAGCATGAGGGGGCTGCTAGTCATGTAGCCTAGAGTGGATAGGAAGTATGGCCAGGTTATAAACACTCAAAGCCCAAACCACAGTGAGCCACTTTCTCCAGAAGGACTCCACGTCTTCATGGTCCCACAAACTTCCCAAATAGAGTCACCAGCAGGGTACCCAGTGTTCAAACACATAAGCCTGTGGGGAACATTCCACATTCAAAACACAGCATGGCTGTTTAGTTATTATATAAGCCCAACAAACAATGTAACTGATCAGAATCCAGGGAACTTCTCTGTCTTTCAAACTTGCCATCTCTTTTGTAAAATTGTCCTTTTGGGAGGAGGGGATCAAGGTAGGATCTCACTGTATCACAGGCTGACTTTGAACTGACTCTGTAGTCCCAGGATGGTCTAGAACTCGTGATGATCCTCCTACCTCTGCCTCTCGTGTTCTGGAAACAAAGAAAAGTGACACCAAGCCTGTCTTACAGGATTTTATTTTTTTCTTTTTGTCTTAAGAACTCAATGGCTGGATGTGGTGGCACATGCCTTTCATCTTGGTACCTGGGAGGCAAATATAGGAGGATCCCTGCCTGAGACAACAAGGTAAGTTCTAGATCAACCTGGGTTAGAGTGAGACCCTACCTCGACTAAACAAACAAACAAACCAGAATTCAATGTGTTCCTGATGTTCACTAGAATTTATTTACCTCCTTCCAGCTTGTCTCCATCTCTCCCTAACTCACTTTACTTGTCCAGGCCACCAGGCTGAGGTCTGAAAATCAACCCCAAATGGAAACAGCAGTGTCTCCACTTCCCTCACAAGGGTGAGCCATAGCCAAGGCATTTTGGTAAAGATGACCACCTGGAATGAGGTGGCACTTCCCTCTTTCTGCCTTTCGCAGAAGCCAGCTCTTTCATGATGTCAGCCCTATACCCACAAATTCAAGAGGGTCATAGTAAGCAAATGTAGGAAGAGTCAGACTCAGGAAAATCTGAGTACAGTGGCTGTGATAGGGGCTCGCCTGAGAACTAATGTACCTCAGTGCCCCAAATGTTGAGGCAACATGCCTTTGAAACAATGGCATGGAGCATTCTGAAAGAATCACTGGGTGTGATGATCCAAGCCTTTAATCCCAGCACTTGGGAGGCAGAGGTAGGAGGATCCCCTGAGGTTGATGTTGGGAGCTGTGGCTGCTCTTTGACCATGAGAACTGCATCCGTTTTGGGATCTCCGGGCACAGAGACCTTGTCGTATGGCCTTGGCAAACAGTCTTCAGACACAGAGGCATTTGTGGAGCAGACTTTAGGCACATAGGCACTGTCTGGAAAGTTTTATTTTCTGTATATAAGCTTGTGCTTGCCTGAATAAATTTGAGACCTTGATCAGACTCTAGACTTGGTCTCCTTCTTTGTGTCTCTTGTCTCTCATCCAGGTTAATTTCCCCTCGGGTCCTTGTTTAACTCCCCGCTGGCCGGGGCAAGTGGCACCCAAACGTGGGGCTCCAGGTACGAAGTGTGATCTGGACATCGTTCGAGTGGACGGCCGTCCTCCCCATTGGATCGCCAAGTCACCGGTGAGTGAAGATCCGCATAGCGATCACCAGAGGCAACCCGCCTGTGATACAGATCCGCACAGTGATCACCGCAGGAATGCCCACCTATGATACAGATCCGGAGAGGTAAGAAAAGCGACACAATTATGGGACAAGCATTAAGTAAGCATGAATTGTTTGTTGAAGGGCTTAAATCTTCTCTCAAGACACCAGGAACACGGGTTAAGAAAAAAGATTTAGTAAAATTCTTTGTCTTTTTAGAGGATGTCTGTCCCTGGTTCCCCCAGGAAGGAACTATAGATGAGAAGCGGTGGCGCCGTGTTGGTAACTGTCTAAATGATTACTACCGCTCTTATGGTCCTGAAAGGGTTCCAGTGCAGGCATTTTCTTATTGGAATGATTTATTACAGATCCGCCACTATCACCCTGATGTTTCAAAAGTAGTTACACATAGTGAGAATTTCCTTGAAAGTAAATTCACCTGTAGTCAGACCTCCCTCCATAAGAATGAAGTCCCAGAGAATCCCTACCTTGCCCGCCCTGGCTCTCACAGCGCTGTGGTCAGGACAACAACCCGCCCCTTCTCCCCTGGCTCTAATTGTCCCTGTATTATCATTCCTGTGCCTGAAAATGCTATTTTCCCCCCACCTAGTAACCCTCTCCCGCAATCTACCTATCTAATTCTGTCTGACTTAAAAACCACCAATCCTGAGGATGACTCATTTTCCCCTGAGGCAAAGGCTAAATTTCAGGATGAAGCTACTGAGTATCATAACTCTGATTGGGCCCCCCAGACACTTTTGGGTACACGGTCAGCACCCTATAACATAGCACCCCCTTCTTCTGCCCCAGCGCTTGACGCTCCCTCTGATCTAGAAAAAATAGCTAGACAAGCCATTACTAAACTTTCCCGGGAGGCACAATCTCTTAAGAAACTCCTCTGAGCCAAAAAGGAAAAGTCACACCTGCTCAAGTAGTTACGCGACCTTGATTTAGAAATACGCTCCCCCTCCACTCGCCCTGTTCAGAAAAGTAAAACTCTGCACGCTTTTCCTGTAACTCGTTCCCAAGTTAAACCTATTGAAGGAAAATCTAATGAGGCTGAGCCGCAGGATCCAGATAGCCCAGAAGAGGGGGAGGGAGAATCTGAAACAAAGGAACCTGCTGGGTCAGAAAGCACTGAGAATGAAGAAAGGGATGACACTTTACTTACTAAAGCCCAGTGATATCGCTGCCTTAAATTTAAACATATAAAACAGTTTTAAAATGCAGTTATTTCATATTGTCCTATTGCTCCTTTCACTATCTCACTGTTAGAATCTCTAAGTGAAGACTTACTTACCGTTAATGTTAACTAAAGCTACTTTAACTAGGGGTGACTTTCTTCTATGGAAAGCTGATTACACTGAGAGGTGCCAGGATGCTGCCTGCCATAATTTGGCCGCTGGTGGTTCCTCCAAATCCCAGACGCCAGATAAACTTTTGGGCAACCATCCCTATGATACGAATGAAAAACAAACCAAATTTCCTCCAGGACTGCTTACACAAATTCAACATACAGCTCTCAAAGCCTGGAAGAGCCTTCCCTCTAAAGGGTCAGCTGTCACCTCTCTTGCTAAACTCAGACAGGGTCCACAAGAGCCTTATAGTGATTTCATCGGCCGCCTTACAGAGGCCGCTGAATGCCTCATGGGAAAGGAGGAAACAGATAATGAATTTGTTAGACATCTTGCCTTTGAGAATGCTAACTCTGCCTGCCAAGTGGCTATACGCCCCCATCGCCGTGGCAAAAATATTTCTGACTTTATCAAACTCTGTGCTGATGTAGACCCTGGGTCCCACAGCATTGGAGTAGCCATAGGAGTGGCCCTTAAAGATTTTACCCAGGGGGACAAGCTCAAAACTTGTTTTAATTGCAAACAACCAGGTCATTTTTCCAGAGAATGCATGGCCCCTAAGGCTGAGCAGCCGCTCCCATCCTCTCTGTGCCCATGATGCAAGCGGGGAAAGGCCCCATAAAAGGCTCTCCAAGAAATATCCTTCATCATGCCTTGTTTGTCCTAAACTTTTTAACCCTTGATACTCAGGGAAATTCAGCTGCTGATCGCTCTTGGCACACAAATACAAAAAATACCTTTGCCAAAGCCATGTGGAAAGATCCACTGACTAACAAATGGAATGGACCCGACCCAGTATTAATATGGGGACGAGGATCTATTTGTATTTTTTCACAGAAAGAAAATGGAGCCAGATGGTTGCCAGATCGTTTGGTGCAGCATGCAGGCCACGAGATCAAACAAGAGGACACTGCTGATCCTGATAATATGGAGTCATCTACATCTTGCATACAGTGAACTTTACTGGACCTTTGTTCCTGATCCTCCTATATTACATCCAGTGACTTGGGAAAAAAAAATCATAGTTCTAGTCAATAACACTCAGTTGCTAAGTACGACATCCAGTAAAAATATAGAATTACATCAAATAATTATGAGCTCATATTCAGGGTGTGGTCTAGGTATTCCACTATGCTTTTCTAAGACTAGCGTAGTGGGATGTTTTGAAATAAAGGAAAGAAACATTACTGTAAAGCATGTACAAGAGCATGTACAAGGTACGAAAAAGATAAAGCAGGTTCAAACAAGCAGAATTTCTATTTGGATACAAAACAGTCATCTTGATTTTGATGCCACTAAGACTGCTAATGATTTACTTGCTTCAAGTAAGTCTGTGTTGCCTGGTTGGGACTCTATAAGTTCCTGGATTGGCAGCTTTGCAGCTATGGGAGTTTTGCCTTCTGCTTCTCTTATGCCTATTGCCTATTTTCTTCAAGTGTCTAATGAAGTCTATTGTCAATGTTCATGCAAAGGTCCAAGATATGCACTATAGATTACGTCCTTGACTCCCCTCCTTTAGGAGCTGCTTAGGATTCAGACCTATGAATATCGGCTCACAATAAAGTGAGTATGATATGGGCACCAACATAGGTGCGAGGCAAAGCACCATAAGGGAAGGTCCCTTTCTGACCGTTTCTGAATTCCCTGAGAGAAAAACCTGACTTGCATGGAGGTTGGTAACACACTTATTATGATCATATAGGCCCTGCCTCCCCTCCCCAAAAGGTACCAAGGGACAAGATTGTGGGACGAAAAATGACAGCCCACGGTAGGAGTCAGGTCAAACTCCCCCAGTTGGTTAAAGCCCACCACTGAATAGCGGGTCTCCCCCTCTTTCGTATAAAAGAAGGGAGGAGATGTTGGGAGCTGTGGCTGCTCTTTGACCATGAGAACTGCAGATGTTTTGGGATCTCCGGGCACAGCGACCTTGTCATACGGCCTTGGCAAACAGTCTTCAGACACAGAGGCATTTGTGGAGCAGACTTTAGGCACATAGGCACTGTCTGGAAAGTTTTATTTTCTGTATATAAGCTTGTGCTTGCCTGAATAAATTTGAGACCTTGATCAGACTCTGTACTTGGTCTCCTTCTTTGTGTCTCTTGTCTCTCATCCAGGTTAATTTCCCCTCAGGTCCTTGTTTAACTCTCTGCTGCCCGGGGCAGGTTGAGTCCACCCTGAGATGACAGAGTGAATTCCAGGTAAGCCTGGACTAGAATGAGACCCTACCTCGAAAAAACAAAAAAGTTCTGAAATAACCAATGACAGAAGGATCTAGGCAAAAGCCACCTGGGGAAAAATGAGGGTCCAAGTTGGGCTTTTGTCTAGCTTTGTGCCTTAATCAGATGATGCCTAGAAACACAAGGGAAGTTCCTAAAAGTTCAATCAGGCCTGATTCTACAGGACCAATAACTTCTGCTCTAGAAAATGTATACACAGTCCCAAAATTAATTTAGTTAATGAAAGAAGCAGGAGGAATGGGCTTTTCCCAGTTCACTCCCCCCTACACAATCTTAGTCCCACAGACTCCAACTCCACTCACCCTTAACACTTGAATACTATCGCTGGATTCATGAGGATTCCAGAATATTCTAAGACTTGTCCCTTGGTCATGGACAAGAATACATCAGGAAGCCTTTAAAGGACCAGATAATCTACCGTGATGGGGCTGCTGAGGACTCACCCAAGTTCTCTGGTGTCACCCCACATAACCTTAATTGAAACTATATGCAATACCTGTCAGAGGCCAACATTCAGTGCCTCCCACACCCCAAGCCTCCTCATCAGCCTACAGTCTAACACTTTGTACACTGGGATTTGTCTCAGAGTGAGTCGTGGAGTTGGAAAAAAATGAATATTAGTTCTGGAGTCCAAACAATCTGAATCCAAACCCCCAAATTCATTCTTGCTTATTAAGTATTTAAGCACAGGTCATTTTTGTCTGTTGGACCTTTAGTTTTCTCATCTGTAAAATTTGACAGCAAAAAAAGATCTACCCGAGAGGGTTGCTGAGAAGACAGCATAAGAACTGTGATGCATGGACAAGTTTTCATTCTGATGCCTACCATTGTGGCATTTAAGATGCATGGATGGATGGGATGAGCTGAGTGTTGCATGTAGGTCACTAAG
Source organism: Dipus sagitta (assembly GCA_036346955.1). Taxonomy (NCBI): domain Eukaryota; kingdom Metazoa; phylum Chordata; class Mammalia; order Rodentia; family Dipodidae; genus Dipus; species Dipus sagitta. The sequence continues at coordinate 5,379,748 of CM070791.1, read as the reverse complement.
AAAGCATTCCCAGTGCTATATTTATTAAACTTTTTGTTTCTGTGATGAAATACCTAAGCAAAATGATTTAAGGTGTGAAAATTTACCCTGGCTCATGTTTCAGAGGGCTTGGTCCATCATGGCAGGAGGGCATGGTGGCCAGAAAGTGAAGAGAGAGAATGCTTGCACTTGTTGACCCTCTCCTTTTCCTTCTTTGACTCCATCCAGATTCTCAACCAGTGGAATAGTGGCCCCCACATCATGGGCAGTCTTCTCTCCTTAGTTAATTCTTTCTGGAAGTATCTCACAGATATACCCCAAACTATGGCTTTGTAATCTACTAGGTTCTTCTCAACCCAATCAAATCAAAATTGACCAACACGGTGCCTATTACTGAAGACACCACATGCTTCACGTAGCAGGACACAGAAAAATGAAGTTGGGATTGAACTGGACACTTCCACCCTGGTAGATAGCTTTCACAGTGACAGAAGGAGCCATGCAGTCTGCTCAGGGAGAAAAGTCATCAACAAACTTCGCCAGGTGTGAACACTGTGCTCTCTGCAATTGACCTGTTAGGCAAGATGTGCCCACTGGTATAATAGTGATATGATTGTTATAGTGGTAAATAACTGATTTTTGATGGGACTTGAGGCCTGTTCCCAAGAAGGGAATTTATGCTTGGCACTATAAACCTGATCAAAATTCATGGCTAGGGAGGGATGGGGCTACCACAGTTGTTATGTTAAATGGACAGGTTTTGAAACTGCCTTCTGAATATTTATATTTATACTTTATTGTTGTTTTATCCAATCACGACAGTTTCTTTTTCAGAATAGACAAAGGTTAATACAGAGATATATAGTTGGATAAAGTTCTGAGAATAAGTGACTTGTGTGCTCAGCCCTAAATGGAACATCTTATACCACCCCCTCCATGACTCAGCAAAAATCATGAAAGATTGAGCATAAGAAAAATTAAAAGTCAGCAGATGGTGAGGAGTACTGTATAATGCTAGCTACTGAACAACATGGCTGTTACACTCAAGAACTCACAAAAGCTATAGTTAATATTGAGTCCATCAATATTCCATCATGAATGAGGGAGAGATCCATGAGCCCCCCCTTATCCCAGAGGAGCTTTGGGCAGTCATTGGTTGCTGAGGGAAGTGGAGTCATGTTCTTCAGTAGTGTAGCCACTGGTAAGTTGCCCCTGCTCTGGTAATCACTCACACACCATGCTCCTGCAAGCAACCCTAATTAAACCCAGTAGATCACCAAAAAAAAAAAAAAAAAAAAAAAAAAAAAAAAAAACAATACAGTGAATGAAGGAAAGAGATTAATTGAGAAGAAGAAGGGGTGTAGCAGGAGTTGGATGCAGCTAATAGAGGGAAATAGGTGAGGATCATCAAAATATATTACATACATATATGACATTTCAAAAGGAAGTTATAATATAAAATCAGATTGAGCAGCACGTGTTGTCCCAAGACTTTAATCTCAGCACTTGGAAGGCAGAGGTAGGGGGATTGCCTTGAGTTCAAGGCTACTCTCAGAGTACATAATGAATTTCAGGTAAGCCTGAACTAGAGTGAGACCCTACCTCAAACCAAAAAACAAAACAAAACAACAACAACAAAAACAACCACAACCACCAAAAAGAAAACATTGACCATCAGTTATATCTTCCATCTCCTCTGACACTTTCATAGTACCAGCCAGATTCTCAGGAGCTGCATATAGACCTGTCTGCCCATGTTGCTTGTTAGTTGGATTTGAAGCTACATTTTTTATTTCTTCTGTAAATAGGTAGAAATAAGAACACTTTCCTCCTAGTTAACTTATGAGGATGACATGAGTTATCCTGGGTAAAGCTCTTAGACCACAGAATAAATGTTCATAATACCTGCTGGCTAGCTTCACTATCTCCCATGTGGTAAATTGTAGTAATGCCTGAGTGGACCTCTGCATCTGCTCTTGTGAATCACGCCCATGCATCAATTAAACAGTCCAGGTATTACTCTCAAAGTACAGATCTAACCGTATCCCGTTCTGTCAAACCCACAGTGGATGCCCATGGCTCTTGAATGCTCACATAAGATTCAGTCAGTGCAGACTTTGCCAGCCATATCAACAGCTAGACTACTCTCACACTTGTTTTCCACTCAACACACACACACACACACACACACACACACACACACACGTGGTCTGACTTAAATCCTCATTTTTCCTCTCCACACCAGGGACAAAACTACTTTCTTTCTTTCATTCTTTTTTTTTTTTTTTTTTTTTTTTTTACTTTCACCTTCTGAATTCTCAGCTCTAGAGGTGTCTCTGCAAACTATATTCACTCCCAATGCCAATGACATTCAGGTATTCACATAGCAACTTAATGAAGTTAAGACCCTAAGTTGGCCATGATACCCAGAGGCTCTGCTTTAAGCTGGACTTTGACTTCCGCAGGAAGCCAGCTCATGATGACCACCAAGTCGACCAGATGGCCCTGCAGTTCTCTACACACTACCAAGATCATTTCTTCCTTTCAAGGTAATAGTCCCTGTGTAGAACCCTGGCTCAGGCCTCTGATCCAAGAAAGGGAATTTTCATTATTTATATGACATGGTTCAGCCCATGGCCTGACTTCTCTACAAAACCCCTCCGTGGTAATAACTGCTTTGCCCCTGGTTCCCATAAAGTCATTGCTGTCTTTTAATTTCCTTCACTGCCATATCTTCAAAAGAAGTATGACACAGCATTCTGCAGAGAGCCTGTCAAACACTGCATAATTCTAATAGAGCTCCTCCACAAGCAAACACCTAATCACTTCAAATGAGGTCACAGGTGAGGTAGGGATGCTTTAAGATACCATGCTTCAATAACCAATGGCCCCAGAACCTCGAGTTCCTTAAAGTTAGAGCTGTTAGTTCTTTGAAATTTCTAGATTCCAATGAGCCTGGTGGCAGAGGCCTGAGACCCCAGCTACTTAGGTGGCTGAAGGAGGCAGATGAAGAGTCCAAGGCCAGCCTGGACAATTTAGATTCTGTCTCTCAACTGGAAACAAAACAGTGGGAGCAAATCAGAGATTATAGTGATAGGTAGAGTGATTGCCTAGCATGCACACAAAATACTAGACTCCAGCACATGGTAGGTACACTTGATAAATCCAATCATATTTTACTTTAATATGTTCTGTGTACAATTGCATTATATTAAGCAAACCTTAGTGAAAAGATATGTAAAATGAGTACCAATGTTGAATCAACTTGTGAAAGGCTTTAACCCAATCAAGCATTCAAGAACAAGCTAGTTTACTGTGCAAGTATATCCTTGGCAATTTGTAATGTCCCTTTTAATCCAAACCCAGTGACATACTTTATTAACCTCTTTTTTGCCACTGAACGTGCAGAGACATGGAAAGTGTCTGATTTTCAGGGAAAATGTTCTTTCTCATTGACTCCTAGGGTCATTACAGAAGGTATTTATTGAAAACTACATGCCGAGGAATCATATACCTTGGTATCCTTCCAGAACTGAAGAGGCCACACCTGTTTGCAATGTAATTCAGTTATTATCAGCTGAAATTCAAGTACTGCAGAAGGGGTGGGAGCAACAGGAACCCGGGGGGGGGGGGCTCTAGGAAGCTGTAAAAGTTGGCCAATCAAATGTATTAAATTGCCTGCACTTTAATAACTTCTATAAAAAATTCCTGTAATGCATGTTACCATAAATAAGGGAGTGCTGAACAAGCCTGCATTGAGATGGCTTTGTGGCTGAGGTCCATGAAACCAGCCTAGTCATGCCACCCCTCCCCCCCATGATCTTGCTGTATCAAGTCTGGCTCCCCAGGCCTGGATTTACTGGGATCTGTCTGGCTATGTTGCCCACAAAGGGAGGTATTCATGATTCAGCACTTAGTGGGGGACCAGTTCCATTCTGATATACGTCTCTGCTTACAAAGATATTGGAAGGGGGTCTTACCAAGCTTAGATTCTCTTTAGGCATCTCCATCTGAATCCAACTTCAACCTGACAGATAGCATAATACCCAGTTCTGCCTCCAAGGATCCCCCATCCAGTTATTGAGGTCACCAGGCACATCTGAACTGTTCTGTGTTCAGGATGCATCTGGGCAATTGGAGGGACATATGTAAGAGACACATTCAACTGTTGGTTTATCCCACACCTGCCAAATATCCAAAAACTGCCCTGGGCTTCTTGGACATGTGGATAGGGTGATGATGACAGAGGTGAGCAGGCAGGAAGAGCCGGCATTCCCAAGTGTTTGCAGAGTGCCTCTTCCTTCCTTTCCTTCTTTAGGGTGTATGTGTGTACATGTGTATAGGTATGTTAGCATATGTGTGGGTACATGTACACATATGGCCAGGGGTCAGTGTTGGGGGTTCTTTCTCAGTCACTCTCCATCTTATTCTTTCAAATATTGTTTCGTTATTATTTTATTTTATGTTGTTTTATTATATATTTATTTGTAAGTACAAAGAGACATACAGGAGAGACACACACACACACACACACACACACACACACACAGAGAGAGAGAGAGAGGGGTGGGGTGGGGGGAGAGAATGGTTGTGCCAGGGTCTCTAGCATGCAAGGAAATTCCAGACACATGTGGCACATCTAGTTTTATATGGGTACTGGGGAATTGAACTCAAGTCATTTGGATTTTCAGGCAAGTGCCTTAACCACTGCACCATCTCTCCATCCCCCATGATTTCCTTCTTTTATTTTTTAAGATATTACTTATTTGTAGTTATTTTAAAAATTTAACATGTTTTTTTTTTTTTTTTTTTTTTTTTACTAACTAGTTTTGTACTCAGTAAATACAGTCAAGTTGGTACCATTGTTAGGCTCATTCATGTACTACCTCCTCCCCCTTGCCCCTCCTTGTTGAGGCATATGAGTCATGCATTGTGGAGTTAGCCCACAGTTATGGTTAGGAGAAATGTCTCTGCATATTATGACCCAACATGTGGCTCTGACATTCTTTCCGCCCCTCTTCTCCAAATTTCCCTGAGCCATGTTGGGTTCATTTTTGGTCTGCTTCTGTGATGAGGTGTTGGGGGCATCTGGGTCTCTGGATATCTGATATGGTAGGAGCTAATTGTTCTCTGTGTTGATCTCCTTCACCTTTGTGGTGGTACCTGTTTCACCAAGAGGACAGCACCCTTGCTTGTTTCTCCAATTATTCTTAGTTTCAGCTGGGGCCCTTTTGAGGTATGATAGCATGGTTCCCTTCTTATGATCTGCATCTATCTGAAAAAGAGAAGCAGATTCTCCAATGGAGAGTAAAGTTAGCAACAGACAAATGGGATAATCCTTATTTTTTTTATAGAAAATTTAATAGGTGTAGGCCCGCTTGTAGCTCACGATTGGTGGTAGCTTGATAATGGAGAGCGCACTCATGTTTGGATATGGTTCTGACTTGTTTCCCAACTCCAGCTATAGGTCCCGTACCACTGAGGGGATCAGTTAGCCAAATCAAGAGCAGTTGGTTCCCCACCATGGCTTTGTGCCACTATAGCACTTGTGTGAGCATCGCAACAGGTTATTTGCTGCTAAGTAGGTTAGACCATGAGTTGCTTGGACATATATTGGTCATTTTCCCCCAGTCGCCCATGTAGCACCTTCTGGCTCTAGACGTGCTGACTGTGTGGGGACTGACTCTCTTCCAGCTTCCAGCCATGCCATTCCATTTTACATGTCAACTGCATATGGTGTCTTCAGCAGTAGGGTCTTACCACTAACTTTTGGTGGGTCATCAAGTACTCCGACAGAAATCTGTCTTTCTTTTAGGAAACGTTGTAGGTCTCTCTGACCCAAAGCTCCTTGTGTGTGAAAGCCACATGCTGGTACTGGGAGTTACAAGTCAGTGCCCACTAAAAAAGGAAGAAAAGGGTAACTAATATAGAAGAATTAGAGAGAAGAGGGACTTAAAGAGAGAGGGAGAAGAGCTGTAGAAGATTAAGGTCAGTCTTCATCATACACTCTCCGGTGTCTTGTGGTTCAAGTGTTCGCTGTAAGGGCCTGGTGAAGGATCAGCCATTTGGTCTGTCTTTTAGTAAGTAGAAAATTATGGTACCATTGCTGTTTGAGTCTAGATTTGTGTTTCCCACCCCTTTGATTCCCTCCCCTCCCTCCCCTTCCATCCTAGTGTCTAGTCTAGGAGATGCTTGCTGGGTATGTAAGGCATCTTGGGTAGATTCAGGTTAGGTGCTGTAGATGAGTGAGACTAGGCAGCGATTTTCTCTCTGTGATTGGGTAAGTTCACTGAGAATGATCTGTTCCAAGTTTAACCATTTTTCCTCAAATTTCAATGTGCCATTCTTTCTTACTGCTGTATAGAATTCCATTGTGTAGATATACCACATCTTAGTTATCCATTCTTCTAGTGATGGACATCTGGGTTGATTCCAGCTCTTAGCTATTATGAATTGAGCCACTATAAACATGGTTGAGCAAATCTCTCTGGCCTGTGGTTTGAAGGTTTTAGGGCAGATGCCCAGTAAGGGAATAAATGAGTCTCTTGGTAACTCTATAGTCAGCTTTTTCAGGAGTCTCCATTTTGCTTTCCAAAGTGGTTGTACCATCATACATTCCCTCCAACAGCGGATAAGGGTTCCTGATTCCCACATCTTCACCAGCATTTATTTTCATTTTATTTTTTGATGTTTGCCATCCTTACTGGGGTAAGGAGTAATCTCATAGTTGTTTTAATTTGCATTTCCCTGATGGTTAGGGATGATGAACATTTTCTTAGGTGTGTATTTGCCATTTGTATTTCTTCCTCTGTGATCTGCCTATCCAGCTTTTTGCCCCAATTTGTGAGTGGGCTGTTTTACTTTTTATTCGTTAGGTCTTTGAGTTCTTTGTAGATTCTAGAGATTAGGCATTTGTCAGTTGGATAATCAGCAAATATTTACTCCCATTCTGTGGGTAATCTATTGGCTTTGCTTATTGCATTCTTGTCTGTAAAGGAGACCTTCAGCTTCATGTGATCGAATTGGTTGAGTGACTGCTTAAGATTGTGAGCTACTGGGGTTTTGTTCAGGAAGTCTTTTTCCATTCCTATATCGTGGAAAGTTCTTCCTATATTTTCTTCTAGTAGTAATCGAGTTTCTGGTATTATATTGAGGTGCTTGATCCATTTGGACCTGAGTGTAGTACATGTCGAGATGTGTCGATCAAGTTTCAATTTCCTGCATATGGTTATCCAGTTTGTCCAGAACCATTTGTTGAAGCTTCTATCTTTTTTCCAGCCTATATTGTTAGGGTCTTTGTCAAATATCAAGTAGCTGTAGTTGCTTGACCCTAAGTCCAGGTCCTCAAGTCTATTACATTGGTCTATACTCCTGTTGTTATGCCATTAGCATACTGTTTCTGTTGTTGTTGTTGTTGTTGTTGTTGTTGTTGTTGTTTTGTTTTGTTTTTTGAGGTAGCATGTCGCTCAAGCCCAGACTGACATGGAATTAACTATGTAGTCTTAGGGTGGCCTCAAACTCACGACGACCATCTTACCTCTGCCTCCCGAGTGCTGGGATTAAAGGCGAGTGCCACCACATCTGGCTCCCATACTGTTTTTATTACTATGGCTTTGTGTTATAGCTGTAGATCGGGTATGGTGATGCACCCAGAGATATTTCTTTTGCTGAGGATATGCTTGGATATCTGAGGTCTTCTACCTTTCCATATGAAATTAGAGATCATTTTTTCTATTTCTGTGAAGAACCCTGTTGGGATTTAATTGGAATTGAATTTATTCTGTTTATTGCCTTTGGTAGGATTGCCACCTTCACACTGTTAATTCTGCCTATCCAGGAGCAAGGGAGGTCATTCTATTTTCACAATTTCTTTTTTGAACTTTGAAGTATTTGGGGCCTTCTCTGAGTTTGGTTATTGTGATCTGTTTCTTGTAGGCATTTGAGTTTGATTATTTGATTGTTCTGTGTGGAGAATTTCCTGAAGCACTCTCTGTAGGTTTGGTTTTGTGTTCATATAGTAGTAAAGCTCTGTTTTGTCATGGAAAGTTTTTCTTTCACCGTCTATTATGAGGGACACTTTTGCTGGGTAGAGTAGTTTGGGTTGGAAGCCATATGTTCTCAGACTTTGCCCTGTGTCATTCCAGGCCCTTCTGGCTTTCAGGATTTCCATTGAGAACTCTGAAGTAATTCTGATGGGGTTACCTTAAAAAGTGATGTGCTGTTTTTCCCTAGGTGCTTTTTAGGATTTTCTCTTTGGTGCCAATGTTTAGAGTCTTAATGACAATATGTCTTGGAGAGTTCCTCCTTTGGACCACTCTGTTTAGGGTTCTGTTAGCTTCTTGTATATTGATGGGCCTTTCTATTAAGAGACTGGGGAAGTTTTCTTTGATTAATTTGTTAAGTGAATTCTCCATGCCTTTGGTCTGAATTTCTTCTCCATCTGGTATTCCAATGATCCTGATATTAGACATTTTAGGGTATCCCACAATTCCCTCATGTTCCATTCACAGAAACTTTTGAATTTATTGAAACTGTTGAACTCTCAAACTGTTTCTTCCATTTTGTCTTCCAGATCAGAGTTCCTATCCTCCACATGACTGACTCTATTCTTGAGAGCTTCTTGAGAGTTTTGGTCTTATTCAAGTAGATTTGAATTTTCCACTACTTTTCTATGTATAATTTCCATCCCTCTGTTAAGCTCCCTTTTCACATCATTTTCTGATTTTCTTGATGCTTCTTGGATTTCATCCTTGCATTTATTTATGTCTTCACTTAGCATCGCCAGCTGATTTTTGAGGTCCTCTTTTTTTTTCACTCTCCTTCATATCTCTTAAGTCTCTTTGAATTCCTTCCATTTTCTTATCTATTAGGTCTAGTCTAGTGATGGCAGCATCCACACGATCATTGGTCCTTTGTTGATTTTCTGCAAGTTCTGCCATTAACTTGGTTAGGGTTGCCTTGCTCATAACTTTATCTTGGTGTTCTGATCCTAATGACTCTTCTATGTTTTGATTAGAGATGTTCATTGTAGGGCTGGGTGATCTAACTGGATTTTCTTGCATTTGATTTTTCATGTTATTTCTTTTGAGCTGTCGTCGGTCCATCACAGTGTTTGGGAAGTGTGAGTAGGACTGTGATCTGGATGGGCAGGGGAAGTAGTGCCTCTTAGGGGAGCTGGCCTGGGCTGGCTGGCAGGCAAGCAGAATGGCTGTGTGGACCTGAGAAAGCATGTAGGTGGGCGGATCAGCCTGACCTTAAGCACAGTGGGAAGCTGAAGCCACCTGAGGTGGATGCCAAGCCCTCTGAGATCTCTCTTAGCAGAATGCCAAAGCAGCCTGAGCTGTCACTCAGTGATGCACCAAAGCTGTCTGCACTGGTGTTCAGAGGGACGCTGAAGCACCAATCACCACTGCAGCCTAAACTTGCATGTGGCGGAACACTGTGACCAAGAAGCAGTCTCATTTCGCCTGCAACGGGACAATGGTTGTCAGCTGGCATGGCGGGAAAATAGAGCCTTAGCTCCAGCAGGCCTGTGGGCGGACCCTGCCCAAGGTCATACGTGGGCAGGGGGAGCCGGGTATTCACCCCTATGCAATGAGACAAGTGGTACTATGCTGGTCTGGGACCCCTTTCCTACACTTAGTGCAGGGATATCCTTAAGCTGGGACTTTTGGTGTGGCTGCTTGGGGGATTGGGGGATTTGGGCTACCCCCCAACGAGGGAATCAGTGATTCCCTGTTTTTTTCCCCCTCTGTGCCGTCCCACTGGGAATGTATTAAAGATTGCTGTCTGATAAAAGATACAGTGAACCCTTAATGACTTACCTTTCTTTGCAGGGCTGTGTGGCACAGTTAGGAGGTCGCCAAGATATTACTTATTTGTTAGAGAGAGGGAGGGAGGGAGGGAGGGAGGGAGAGAGAGAGAGAGAGAGAGAGAGAGAGAGAATAGGCATGCCAAGGCCTTCTGCCAAGGCAAATGAACTCCTGATGCATGTGACACTTTGTACACCTGGATTAAATGGGAACAGGGGAATGAAACCCCAGAATAAAACTCAGCGTTTACCTACTGAGCTTTCTCCAGTCCTGACACACAATCACTTGCAGAATCCAGAACAACTGATTCTACTGACTAGCACTATGAATACCCTGGCCCAGCCTCCTTAGCGCTGGGATTTCAGGTGTGCACCCCCACAGCTGGCATTTTACACATGCTGACACAAGAAGTACTTTACCCACTGAGCTCACAATGAGGCCATAACTCACTTTGACCTCTTATGACAACCACCATCTTTGAGCAAAAAAATAGGTACAGAGATGCTAAGTGAGCTCGCAAGAACGGAAAGGTTGGGAGGGAGAGAAAGGAGTGAAGAGAATATCACATATGCTGTGTCCTGGGGCCTTCACACACTACAACAACAAATGCATATTTACCACAGGTTTCCCACCTGCCAGGACTCAGTGCTCAACAATGGACACATGTCATCTCATTTCATCTTAGAAAATCTTACTACTGCTTGTGAGCTGTTTGCTGTTTGGTGTGGCTGGTTCCTGTGGCTTTATCATCCTGATGACAAAATACCTGACAGAAACACATCAAGGGAGGACAGATTTATTGTCACTCCTAGTGGTCAGAGGGTCAGTCCGTCATGGTGCAGAAGGTGTGGTGGAGCCAGCCTCATGGCAGTGGGAGCCTGTGCCAGAGACTGTTCACATTTTCTAGACCAGGAGGAAGAGAGTACAGCTGGAATCAGAAATGGGCAGGACCTTCAAATCCTGCCCCTAGAGTGGCCACTTCTACCAGCACTATCAGAGTTCATTGCCTGCGTTTGGAATCACCTAAGAGACATGCTCTGGGCATGTATGTGAGAGGGTTTCCAGAGAGGTTTTTTTTTTTTTTTTTTTTTTTTTTTTTTTTTCTTTCTTTCTTTCTTTCTTTCTTTCCTTTTTTTTTTGATGAATTATTTTTATTTATTTGCAAGGACACACAGAGAGAATGAATGAATAAACGAATGATTATGGACATACCAGGTCCTCCTGCCACTGCAAAATAACTTCAGAATCATGCACCACTCTATGCATCTGGCTTTGCATGCATACTGGTGGCCAAGATGGCGAGAATTGAACCTGGGCCTTTAGGCTTTGTAAGCAATTACTTTAACAATCTCTCTGACCCCATTTTTTGTTTGGCAAGCTTTTTTATTTAATTTCAAGGACACACACACACACACACAGAGAGAGAGAGAGAGAGAGAGAGAGAGAGAGAGAGAGAGAGAGAGAATGTTTCCAGAGAGTTTGATCTGAGTGGGAAGATCCACCATGGATGGAAGTCCAGGACTGAATAAAAAGGAGATGCAAAAAATGAGATGGACTGGGCACCGTGATGTGTTCCTTTAATTCCAGGATTCAGGAGGCAGAGGTAGGAGGATTTCTGTGAGTTCAGGGCCACCCTGAGGCTACATAGTGAATTCCAGGTCAGCATGGGCTTTAGACAGACAGTACCTCAGGGGAAATAAAAAGGAGATGCACCAGTGTTCATCCCTTCCTGCTTCTTAATTCCAGGCACAACCTAACCAGCTGCCTCCTGCTCCTGGCACCATGCCTCCCCACCATGGTGGAGTGTATTCTCTCTGACAGTAAGCAAAGTCAACCCTTCTCTCATTAAGATGCTTCATGTCAGGTCACAGCAGTGGGAAAAATAACTAATATACTAATATGTCTACCAAAACAGCTCCACTGGCTGTGGACCAAGTGTTCCAACACATGAGCCTGTGGGTGACATTTCACATTCAAACTGTCACCCTCCCTTTAAAGTCTTCCACATGACAGGTTCTCAGACAAGGTTATCTCACCCCTCCATCCCAGGAGATACTTAGCCATGTCTGGAGACCTTTTTGGTGGTCACAACTGGGAATGGGGATGTTATTCATATCTATGGGCAGGTACAATAGATTAGGGCTGCTACTAAACACCATTCAACGTATATTGGGGGCTCCTCTACAAAGAACCACCCTTCCATGACTGCAAAAAGGTTGAAGTCAGGACATCCTCATCTTGAACAAGAACCTGGCTGCTCAGAAACATGTTGTAAATGCAGATTTCCCGGCCCCCTATAGAACTGGATATTGTTTGTAACACTGGCAACTGACTCTAGGGTAGGGAAGCATTCTACAATCTCTACACCTCTTTTGTATTTTTATTATAATTAGTTAATTTATTATGGAGAGAGAGAGAGAGAGAGAGAATGGGCATGCTAGGGCGTGGAGCCACTGCAACTAGTCAACTCATGTGCCATCATGTGCATCTAGTTTACATGGGTCTTGGGAAGTTGAACCTAGGTGCTCAGCCTTCTCAGGCAAGCACCTTAACCACTAAACTCCATCACCTGAGCCTGCTAACCCTCTGTTGGAGACAGAGTCTCCCTAAGTTTCCCAGAATAGATTTGAGCTCACTAAGTAGACCAGGTTCACGTTAAAATTATCATCTTCCGACCTCAGCCTCTATAGTAGCTGGGAATATGGGTCTGGACACACAGACCTAGATTCCCAGGCAGAAATTGTGGTGGAGTGCCTGATCCAGCCCTGATTTGAAGGAGGGTCCCTGAAGAGAGGTGTGAAACGGAGGGGCACAATAACGACTCGAAGTCAAGTTCTGGTGCAAGCTGACAGGCTAATGCTGAAGGCAGCTGAGTTTATCCATCTCCCTTTCTCTGCTTCTCTGCTCTGCTTCTCTGTTTCTCTTTTTTTCCTTTTTCTCTTTTTTTCTCTTTCTTTTCTCTGCTCTGGTGCCACAGCTCTTAGCCTCAGTCTTTTATTTTTTGATCATGTCATGAAAGAGCAAACTTCAAGAAAGGTACAGTTCCACAGAATTCATAGAAACTTTTTCTTATTTCTTTATGTCAACAATCCCATAATTATTTACCTCCAGTAAAGTCATCAGGTCTCTATAATGATTAACTATTTTCACATTTACCCCATGTATGTGTGGTCAAGCACTTGCAATTTCCTCAGCTCCTACTTTCAATCACTATATTAAAGATGAGAGACAAAACAACCACAAAATGGGGGTTCCCACCATTAATCACTGATCCAATAAGTCCATTTATCCCCCAATCATTTATTTTGAAGTTTCCTTTTCATGTCTCCCCAATACTTAAACTTTGGTCCCCCCAGTTGAACTCTTTCTGACCTTGGTTGTTTTTCCTGTAAGGATTCTTGGTAAAGAGTCATAGTTTGCTCCAATTGCCACCATTCAGAAAAATTAGTCATAGAAAAATTTTTACATTGTTCCAGGAGGTTCACTGCTTCCTTCTAAGTGTACTGCACTCCATGCCTGACTTTCTTTAAGGCCTTTAAGGAAAACAATTATTTCTGACCCATTTTATTGTTTTTCCAGTTCTATGCCAGAGCTTCTTTCAGATACATTGACCAACACTTCACTAACACCATTTTTTTTTTTTTTTTTTTTTTTTGCTGGAAAAGTAAACCTAGAGATTGGTGCACGAAGTGAAAGACAGAAAAAGACAAATATTATACAGAAAACCATAGATATCTGTAGCATAGAGAGCCAAAGATGTTTTTATAGAGCGGCCACATTGGACTTCAAGGAAGAGACAGCTGGGCTGGAACTGTGTCATGCAGCTCTTCAGCGCTCGATTCCTCGTGGTCCTGAAATGGCATGCTTGCCATCCCTGGCAGTGGAGACTGGCTGGGTATAGCTCTGGCATTTGTATTTACAACTAACAGGGTTTAGGATTTTTTTTTTTCTTTTTGGTCTTTCCAGGTAGGGTCTCACTCTAGCCCAGGCTGACCTAGAATTCACTGTATTCTCAGGGTGGCCTCCAAATGATTGCAATCCTCCTACCTCTGCCTCCTGAGTTCTTGGATAAAATGTGTGTGCCACCATGCCTGGCTCAGGAAAATTTTATTAATCGGAGCTCAGAAATTGTAGTCTTGAGTCTGGGTGCTTCCCAGATTGGACCCCCTAAATCAGATACTACTTAAGATTTACACAGAACAACCTGCCTTTGAAACACCACCCCTGCCAGTTCTGCTCTCTGTAGCAATCTGGCAGCTTCTCTATCCCTAGCCTCAGAGTCCATAACGTTGGCCTAAGTGGTCCAGGGGAATTATTGTTATTCTGCCCCACCTGCTCACCTCCCCTTTTTGAAGTAGGGTTTCACTCCAGCCCAGGCTGACATAGAATTCACTATGTAGTCTCAGGGTGGCCTCAAACTCACAGTGATCCTCCTACATCTGCCTTTGTAGTGCTGGGATTAAAGGTGTGTGACATCACACCCAGCTTGCTTTTCACTTTTAAAACCAGAAGGAATTGGAAGAAAATATGATTCATCTGTTTGAGCCTCACCTATACTTAAATCATGAAAGTGCCCTCATGGGTTTTAAGAGATATGTGATGTACAAAACATCTTACAAGGATCTTTAAAATAAGAGTTTAAAATTATCTATTTACTTCCAGTTATATTTGGCTCCATGTAAGTGAATTTGAACCATATGAATCTAGAGAGCTTCCAGATACCCCCACCATAAAGCTGAGGGGAACCTGAACCTCTTCTGCTCTCACCTAAAGCACCAAAGTGGTGCATATGTCAGGAGTTTGTTTGCAGTGGCAGGAGGCCTTGGTGCACCCATGCTCACTCACTCTCTACCTCTTTCTCTCTGTCAAATAAATCAATAAATAGTTTAAAAAACATGCTAGCTACTGGGTGTGAGTACACACTCCTGGAATCTGCACACTTAGGAGGCAGAGACAGGAATATCATGAATTCAAAACCAATTTGGGTTACATAGTGAGACCCTGCCCCCAAACCATTGTAGTTACTGTTGTCATGATGATTGGTGAATACATCCCAAATGCCCAGTGGGGTTGCTGTGCAATGAGGACTCCTGCAGCCCCTTCCTGCCACCAGTCCTACAATCCAAAAGCATTCTGTTTTGCACAAGAAGCACACACACCTCTTCTTTCTGGGCCTCCTTCTCTTTGTCCTTCTTCAGTAATGAGGGTGTGCATACAGCATGAAGTTTAGACATTAATAGACCAGATCCATCAGGCCATAAACACTTTAAAATTAGAAATAAAGTTTTATATGTAAGAGTGTTTTCCCCAGAGAATGGGGTTTGTAGCTTTTGTTTTCAGATTCTAAAAGAAACAGGTAAAATAGTAAAAATATTTTCTACATATCTCTGTCTCTTTCTCTCTGCCTTTCTCTCTCTCTCTCTCTCTCTCTCTCTCGATCTCTCTCTCTCTCTTTCTGCTTCTGTGTATCTCTTTCTCTTTCTCTCTCTTTGTCCCTGCCACTCTCTGTATCTATATCTCTGTCTCTACTTCTTTCTTTTTCTATGCCTCTATCTGTCCCTATCTCTGCACCTCTATCTCTGTCTCTGTCTCTTTCTGTTTGTCTTTTGCTATGTATGTCTTTTGCATTCTCTCTCTCTCTCTCTCTCTCTGTCTGTCTGTCTCTCTCACTTTCTTTGGATTGTCTTCACCAGGTGACATGGAGACAGGAACACAGACCTTGGGGACACTGCTGTCTCTTTAGAATGTGCCCTCAGGGAGGAATGGGATCTGCCAGGTTCAGGGTAAAAGATGTGATGAAATTTCCTCCTGATAACCCTGGGCCCACAGCATGCCTAGCTACATGCAGGGTCAGCATTGTCCCCATCAATGTCTGTGCTGTCACAATGGACTTGGGCAATGGCAGAGTGCTCTCTGGGGAGGGGAGCCTCACATGTGGATGTCAGGGCTACAAAGGATTCTGGAACTCATTAATCTTCACTCTTCAGCATGGAGTTAGGGAAATTGAGGCCTGTGTAGGTAGCAGACATATTAACTACTTGGCAGGGCTGAGAACATGCATCACCTCCCTTTTGAAGTCTGCCCCACCCCCATTTGCATCAGTTATGCTTCCATAACTCAACAAAGAAGGCAACTCTATGTCATCCTTGATCCAAGCTGGAAGCAGATTTTAATATCACAAGCTGCTTTTAACATCATCCTTTAAAACTTCAAAGCCCCAGAGCTTCTTCTCCTGTGTTGCCCTGTGGACAGTTGGTGGGCATGATCTGACAGCACTTAAAAAAGAAGACAATGGGGCTGGAGATATGGCTTAGTGGTTATGCGCTTGCCTATGAAGCCTAAGGACCCCAGTTTGAGGCTCGATTCCCCAGGACCCATGTTAGCCAGATGCACAAGGGGGCACATGCATCTGGAGTTCGTTTGCAGTGGCTGGAGGCCCTGGTGTTACCATTCTATCTCTCTCTCTCTCTGCTTCTTTCTCTCACTGTCTGTCACTTTCAAATAAATAAATTAAAATGAACAAACAAAAAAGAAGACAAAGAACATATTTCTGCCTAAGAATCTGACACACCTGGCATCTTTACAAGCAGGCTCTGTTTCTTATCATCTTCCAAAAGCCTGTATTAAGTCTCACCAGGTTCATGTGGCCAAGCAGGAACGTTACAGCTCAATCAGTTTGTCAGCAACCATGTACACTATGATCTTACTGTGCAAAGCTGCAATGTGGGGGGTATGAGGGCTGAGGAGTGACCCCCACCTCATGTCAGCACACCAAGGGTCTGTCTGCCCCTGTCAGGTTAGAGCAGCGGTGACATCAATGGTAGAAGAGGAAGGAAGGGTGACAGAAGTTCCACGTGTTGCAGTTCAACTCCCAACTCCACTGGCACCTGGTGACCTCAGCTCTCTGCTGCTGTTGTGGCTTTTTGCGGGTCTCTGGGGTGAGATATGCTCTCAGGGCCCAGTAAGAATAGTGGCAGTAAGAACAGAAGTTCTTGGCTGTGTGCTGTGGGCTCTGCTAAGCACTTCTCTATTCACTCACTCTCACAGGGAGAAAAGGGAACATGAGGGCATCCTGGCTTCGCATCCATGTTCTTCCTTGCTGTGTGCCTCTGGTAACATTCTCTCTACTTCAGTTCTGTCATGTAAAAATACAAATATTTTTAATATTATATTTATTTTTAAATGCATTTTTATTTGTTTTTTTTTTTTTTCATGGGAGAGAGAGAGAGAGAGAGAGAATGGGCATGCCAGGGCCTCTAACCACTGCAAACGATCTCCACACATGTGCCCCCTTTTGCATCTGGGTTATGTGGATCCTAGAGAACTGAACCAAGGTCTTCTGGATCTTTTCTTGAGTCAAAAGTTATCTCAGGGCTGGAAAGATGGCTTAGAGGTTAAGGTGTTTGCCTTCAAAGCCAAAGGACCTTAGTTTGATTCTCTAGGATGCATTCAAGGCAGATGCACAAGGTGGCATGTGCAGCTGGAGTTCGTTAGCAGTGGTTGGAGGCCCTGACCTGCCCATTCTCTCCCTCTCTCTCCCATTTTCTCTGTCAAATAAATAAAAATAAATTTTAAAAAGTATTTTTAAGGGAACTAAATAAGCATTAATTAGCTCTTCAATATAAGCTATGAAATAATAGATAGTGGTGAGTTACAGTGGCACCAGAAAGCAACACTACCATATAAGGTTCTTTACCTCTAGAATATTCTCTTATTTTCAAGTGTTTGTGACAGACAAAATTCTCTTCCTGGATAAACCTGCTATGAAAAGCCTCCATTTGGGAAGATAGATTTTTTTTTCCCAATTAGGAAAAATAGGTACTTTGACCCATTTTATTCAGTGCAAAAATGGGAATAAACAGTTTTAAGTATGTTCAATACTCAAAAAGTACAATTGCTACATTGCATATAATGAGTCATAGGCAGATTGTGTATTGGCTTTAAGGCTTTTATTACAAAACTAGCAGAGAGATCCAATTTGGAAGGATTGGGAAATGGCCACCATCGATATGCCTTGTGTTTTAGGTAAAGAATGAAATTCTACCTAGGATGCAAATAGATCAAGGCTATTTAAGAGTACCTACACTTGCCAGTAAGCCACAGAGTAAGAGACTGAATATCATATATGTGCAAACTTGCTTTTGCATTGGGCAAGGGTGGGAAGGTGGAAGTGGGTCATGAAGAGTTAGGGAGGGCTTGATAGAAAAAATTATGAGCCTGCTTCTCCTCAGTGAAGACTTACTTTGCATCTTGCTGTCAATAAAGGCAGTTCATGAAATTTCAGTGACTTAAGTACACTCACTAAATAACATGCATCCTTTGATATCCCTTGATTTTCATTTGCCCAGTTATCCTTCAACATCACAGCATCCCCAGGGTACCTGACAGTGCCTTGATCACATCACACTTTGTTCCACCTGTAGGAGACCTGAGAATGCTTCTCTCAGTGCATTTGAATCATCATCTCAATGTAGTCTTTCCTGTTGTGTCCTTATCCCTGATGTAAACATGTGACGGGCTTATTGGCTGGGGCAGGAAGCATGGGGATGTGGATTTAACTGGCTATTCTTGAATTCCTTTTTACAATAAATCAATGTTTATAATCTTCCAATCCATCCACATGTGTGCTTTTCTCCAGTTAGGATTTCTCAGACCTGATGAGGACTGGGGGAGGGAAAACATGATAGGTATTGTAGGCCACCGAAAGCACTAGGTATTTTCATTACCATTTTTTAAAGACAGTAATTTTTTTAATAGAAAAAGAACACAATGTGAGGAAATGATTCAGATGCAAATGCAGTTGCTATTTTAAGTGTTTTTACATTAAACATATGTGTTCTAGAAAGAATCTGGTAAAGAATATTAAGAAAAAATCATTCATTACATAATTGAGAATTTACAGCAGTGTTAAAACTCAAACCAGAGCGAGGCATGGTGGTGCTCCCCTTTAATACAAGCAACTGGTAGGTAAAAATAGGAAGATAGTTATGAGTTTGAGGCCAGCCAGGGACTACTGAATAATTTCTAGGTCAACCTGGGTTAAAATGAGACCCTACCTCAGGAAAAAAAAAATGACAGCATGGAGGCAATATTCAGAGATCAAGTTTCTTAAGTTCTCAGTTGAATTTTATCAAAAACCATGTTGCCTCTAAAACATTATAGAAAGGAGATGGTAAGACCCTATTGCTGAAGACTTCACATGTCTCAGCAGCAAAGTCACTGAGAAATCAAGCTGGTGCTGAGCAGAAAACCTTCTCCATGCAGCCCAGTCAACTTAAACCTGGAGAAAGCTGCACTGCATGCAGTCTTATGGGAGACAGAAGTCATCAGCTGTGAAAACAGTGGACACTGGAAGCCTCAAGTTTGGCCAGACAGGCCAAATGACTGAACGAGTGCAATAGTGGCATGTCTGCTCTGGGGAAAACCAACTTCTCTCTAATGGGACTGAAGGCCCACTCTACAGGAGGGAATAAATGCCTGGTACTGAAAACCTAATCAAAAGCCTATGGCAGGGGAGGTCAGGAGCCTTATGGCTATAAAGTCTGCTCTTGTCTGGATAAATGCACATAGTACTCTCACCAAATTGCCCTGAAAGCACTACACTTAATGTTCATACTCATATATTAATGCTACTTTCACTTCTGGTTAGAGAATCTTCTCTTTTCAGATGGTGATGACCACTGGGATGACCCAAGAGCCAACATAGTGCTGAGAAGGGATGGAAGAGTGTCTAGTACTGAAACATCTCACACCATCCAAGGCTCAGGGTACATTGCAGAAGGGGTGGCAGAAAGAATGTAAGAGCCAAAGGAAGGATACCACTCCTTACGTACAACTGTCCAGACAGAATTTGGCCTTGATATCCAAGACCTCGCAGTGCCTAGCAATACCTACACAAGACCATCATAATAGGAGAAAAAGATGATGACATCAAATTAAAAGGGAGATGAATGCAGAGTTGGAGGGGATATGATGGAGAGCACAGTAATGAAGGGGAAAGTGGGGAAGGGAAGGGAAATAACATGGTTCATTGTCTGTAAGTATAGAAGTTGTCTAATATATATATATATATATATATATATATATATATATATATAATATATATTATATATAATATATAATATTATATATAATATATAATATGTATATATATACATACATACATATATATGTGTGTATATATAGATACACACATATATATGTATGTATATGTATGTATGTGTATATATATATATATATATATATATATATATATATATATATAAACGATGGCTGTGTCTATCCTAACTTTTCTATATCTTGAAACAGTATTCTCCACATTTTAAATGTCTTATAGCAGATATTTCCTTAATGCACACTTGTCAAATATATATGGTTCCCCTTTTCTGTTTGGTTTTGAGGTAAACTCATTCTCATGTTAGGAACTTTCATAAATTGTTACATTTTTTCTTATAGATACCTTTTTGTTTGCTTATGTGGTCAAATATATTTTTTTGCCTTAAACATTAAAAGGAAATCTAAAGTTTTGAGCTTGGGAACTGGCTCCATGGTTGAAGGCACTTGCTTGCAATGCCTGGGTTTAATTCCCCAGCAGCCATGGAAAGCCAGATACAAATGTGATATGACATGTGAATCTGATGATATTTATATTGGTAAGAGACCCTCATCATGCCAATACACATGTGAATATAAACACCCATGTACATAAATAAAACTTAAAAAGAAAATTTTAATTCCAAAAGAAAAGTTTTAAATAAAGACATATAAACCATCTTAAAATAATTTCTTAAAAATCTAGAGATATTTCTTTCTGGTAATAGTGACATGAAATTTCTGAACTGAAATATTGCTTTCTGAAAAAAATGTGGACATGCAATTTGGTCCTAGAAACATTGTCTTTGTACACAGAAAATGAACTTAAAATTACTGCACTGTATATTTCAGAAATAAACATTTACAGTGAATCACACTTGTTAGAAAATAAAAGACCTTCAAATTTATTCTACAATAGAGAAATTTCATTTAATCAGTGAATAATATTATACTCATTTTTGTTTTTCTTTTAAATCATTTTGTGTGTATCCAAATACTGCACTGGCAACTTATAACATGTTGTCACCATTATAGGCTAGTAGGATAGAATTCATTTAAGATTATCATTGTGAGACACAGCATCTTTCTTTTAGGCATAACGTTTTCATAAATGTTATCATCTTCCTTGTGCCAATAAAGACAAGAATGTGGATTCTGGTTGCACTGATCAACCAGTCTGCATGATAGTTATCACTCAGTGTCTAATAGAAGCTTCAAAATCATATACTTTTAATGTTTCATATTTATCTATTGTCTATAATTCATTTTATCTCTTTATTTAAATGGATGCAAGCATTCCGCAGAACAATCAGAACCCAGATAAGATTTTATAGATTTCTAAACATCCCACATTAGGTAATTATGGAATATCTAAATACGAAATGAACATGACCTCTGGGAAGATGGCAAAAAGAGAACCTGATTTTACATTTTCAGGTCCTATGTAGAATTTTGATCCTGGTGGCATGTACCTGTCACTGCAGCACTGGGGAGACACAACTAGGAGAGTCACTGGGGGAAGCCTGGCTAACTTGTTTAGCTGAGCTGGTGAGCCCAGTCTGGATACAATGAGAGACCGTATTATAAAATAGATGGACAGCAATAGAATAAGATCCTTGACAATGACCTTGGCCTCCAAACTCTCATGAACACATAACACACATGTTTGTGCCCACATGCAGCATACATAAAATCACATGCACTAAAACATACACACACATACACACAAATATTCATTCAATTTATAACTATAAATAGACACTATATTATGATTAACATTTGTTGTTATACCCATTAATCAAATATTCAAAGTATCTTCTAATAAACCTTTTCCCACTTATAGACTTAGCCCAAACTGTTTTAACTATGATTGTAAGATGAGTGGAAAATTCCAGGTGGGGAATGATGTTCCCCGAAGTAAAGCACACAGCTCTACTCCAGCTCCCTTGATATCTCCCACCTCTGACTCAGAAGTTCCCTTTCCAGAGACTTCTGCCAGCCAAACTGGGATTGATAATTTCTGTGTTGTCTTGCTTTGAGGAAGGGCATTCCCAATAAGCACATACACAGTTAGTGTTTGTACAACTACCATAGCAACACTGGAAACATTTCTTTGGGGGATTTTATTACTGTTTAAGGGTTTAACAAAGTTTAATCATTTCTTTTTAAAACAATATGTTGATTTACTTGACAGAGAAAGAAAGAGAGAATATGGCTGTACCATGACTCTTGTCCCTGAATGAGAATTGTAGACATATGTGCCATTTTGTGTGTCTTGTTCCACGTGGGTACCAGGGCATCAGACCCAGGCCATCTGGTTTTGCAAGCAAGTGCTTCTGAGCCCTGAGCCTTTACCCAGCACTGTGCCAACCTGCAGCACGAGAGTCGAACAGACCCCGAAGGAGGGAGTGGGAATGGATCTGAGACAAGAACACAAAGAATGGAGCCAAGACAAGTTCTGATCAAGGCTCAAGTTTATTCAGGCAGACACAAGCTTATATACAAAAAAAAAAAAAAAAAAAACCTTCCTCGACAATGCCTCTGTGTCTAAAGTCTCAAGAAAATAGGTCAAGGAACAGCTACAGCTCCCAACATCTCCCCCTTCTTTATTTATTTAAAGAAGTGGCTGTGCCTGTCTTAGATTGTCAGAGGCAGAAGAACATCCTTACCCGTCATAGGACAAATGTATTATCCTTCAATACATGCCCTATCTTAGGTTGGATGCCTCCTACCCCGATCTTACCCATCTCTGGCTACCAGGCAGATAAAATTCAGGGGGGATTAGGATAAAGTCTGGGGGAGCCAAGGACGTGCCCTATAGTGCATATGTCGGACCTCTGCCCGAACATTCACAATAGATTTCATTAGACACTTGAAGAAAATAGGCAATAGGCATAAGAGAAGCAGAAGGCAAATTCCCACAGCTGCAAAACTGTCTATCCAGGAACTTAGAGAGTTCCAACCAGGCAACACAGACGTAATTGCAGTAAGTAAATCATTAGCAGCCTTAGTGGCGTCAAAATCAAGATGACTGTTCTGTATAGCTAGAATTTCTGAATGTAAACTAACCAAATCTAACAAAATGTTATCATGGTGCCAAATTCCTTCCAAGTGCATTTTGACCTTTACCCAGTTTTCATAACTAGCATTGTAAGTTTTAGAGGTGATGCAGATCTATTGTTAATCTGCATGGTATTCCAGTCGAGCTCTAATCTTCATTCCTTGAATTTGCTCTCCAAAATAGGTCACTACATCAAACAAAGAATCTATTTTTTTCTTCTAATTTCTTGTCTATGGTTACTTGAGTTCCCAAAGCAACAGAAACGTTCATAGCTAGATTATTAACAAATTGTGTAGTATGAACTTCTTGTGTATGAGCAACAGCAGCAGTGGTAATAGAAGCTAATAATGTAATAAATGCAACAATCCCAGCAATAACTAAACCTACAACTCTCTTTTGTCTACTTAAACTATTTTTAATCTCCTCTAGAATTTGAATACCCTTATCAGAATACCAAGGCTTTGAAAGATTGACACGAATCAACAAATGCAGGTTGTTTGACAATCCTTACAGTTTCAGAATCATGAGAAATACAATTGGACAGACTACAATTATCACAGGTAACATTAAACATTCCTTGTGACCCATGATACCACGCAATATTCACATTTCCTAACATCAGGGCATAAGGTGGTGGAACACAGGCCATAACAGTTCCCTTTGGAAAACTATTTGAATTATTGCTGTCAGATGTAACCTTGATACCTCCCATAGCAGCAGCAATTTTCCACACATAAGTTTGCTGATGTCCATTGTCTGACCACCACAATACTGAGGACAGTCCAGTAGACTTCACTGTAAGCAAGATGTAGATGACACCATATCACCAGGATCAGCAGTGTCCTCTTGTTTGATCTCATGGCTTGCATGCCGGACCAAACGTTCTGGCAACCACCTGGCTCCATTTTCTTTCTGTGAAAAGATACAAACAGATTCTTGTCTCCATATTAATACAGGGTCAGGTCCACTTCATTTGTTAGTCAATGAATATTTCCACATTACTTTAGCATAATTAGTGTTGGTTTGTGCATGCCCAAAACAGCCAGCAGCAGAAAACCCTTTTGCATCCAAAAGTAAAAAATTTAAAATAAATAAAGTACGATTTAACCATCTTGTTACTGATCCCTTTGTCATTTCCCCCTTTTTAGTTTTTTGTAACCAGGCTTTTAATGTTGCATTTGCTCATTCAATGATACCTTGCCCTTGGGGGTTATAAGGAATTCCAGTAACACAATATTAAAAGAAGACCAAAAGTGCTTAAATCCTGTGCTTGTATATAATGAGCCATTATCTGTTTTCAGTTGTTTAGGGACTCCTAAAATATTAAAAGAATGAAGACATGTTTAGTAGTTTCTCCCATTTGAGCAGAAGCATAAATGAAACCAGAATAAGTGTCAACAGAAACATGCACAAATTTCATTTTTCCAAACTCAGGAACATGAGTTATATCCATTTGCCATAAATGGCCAGGAGTCAAACCTCAAGGATTGACACCATAATGTGGCACAGGTAAAAATGTGAGACATTGTTGACAATTTTTAACTATTTGTCATGCTTGTTCACATGTAATTTTATATTTAAGTTGTAAACTATTAGCATTAAGGTGATGAAGCTTATGAGCATTAATAGCTTCTTCCACAGAAAAAATTCTAGTAGCCTCGTGTGTAATAGCATTTCCCAGAGGTAAGGGTCCAGGGAGGCCAGAATGAGCACATAGAAAGAGCAACATAGAAAGTGCTGAGCGCTGGAGAATCAAAAGTTGAACCTGTGCAAACAAATTTTAAACAGTAGAAGGACTTATTCTACTACAAGTTTCTAAATAAGGAACTGAGTGGACAATATATTGGCTATCAGTGTAAATTTTAACAGATATAGTAGCAGTATGTTGCAATAAAGCTTTAAAGGCTGCCAGTTCTACAAATTTTGCAGATTTATAAGGAGTATTAAAAGTATATGTTTGTCCATTTAAAGAATAAGCAGCTAGGCCAGAAGAAGATCCATCTGTAAAGGCCAACATAGCATCCTTGATAGGAGAAAATTGTGTATTGCAAGGAAAAATGACTTGATGTTGCATGAAGAACTGAATCAATTTATGTTTAGGGTAATGATTATCAATGCTTGCTAGCAAACCTGCCATGGCTAATGCCCAAGCATCTGAAAAAGCAAAAAGCCAAGAAACCTGTTTTGAATTATAAGGCTGACAGATAACCTGTGGTTCTATTCCAAAATATTTAATAGATTCAGCTCTTCCTTCCATCACTACTTTAGCAACATCACCATAATAAGGAGTGACAGTTCTTGGAGGAGAAGATGCAAGATGTACCCACAGTATAGGAGCTCCTTGCCACAACAATCCTGTTGGGGTATATGGAGTAGGAAATACAAGTAACCACAACTCTTTACTATAGTCAATATAAGTGATAAATTGTTCTTCTGTAGCCTTTTGTATTGAATTAATGCTTTAGAAGCTTCAGGTGTAGGAGAACAAAAAGAAGAAGGATTAGAATCCCCCTGTAGTGTATTAAATAATGGTTTTAATTCATGAGTAGTAAGTTTTAAATAAGGCCTAATCCATTTAATATTTCCTAACAATTTCTGAAAATCATTTAAAGTAGTAAGGTTCTGTGTTTTAAAAGTAACTTTCTGTGGTTTAATTTGTTTTGGATATAAGTAAAGCGCAACATAAGAAAAAGGGGAATCTTTTTGTACCTTTTCAGGCACAATTTTTAATCCCCACATAGTGAGCTGTTGTGCCATGTAAGAAAAACAATTCAAAACATCCGTATTTTCCTTTCCAGCTAATAAAATATCATCCATATAATGAATAATATATATTTGAGGAAATTTGCTTCTTGTAAAAGCTAAAGCTTTAGCCACAAACTTCTGACATAAGGTTGGACTATTAGCCATACCTTGAAGGAGAACTTTCCATAGATATCTCCTCATAGGCTCCTTAAAATTACTAGAAGGAACACTAAAAGCAAAACGACAACAATCTCATGGATGTAAAGGTATAATAAAAAAGCAATCTTTCAAGTCAATAATCAACTTTAGAAAGGTCAGCTGGAATAACTACAGGACTAGGCAGACCAGGTTGTAATGCTGCCATTAAATGCATAGTAACATTCACAGCTCTTAGATCTTGTAGTAACCACCATTTTCCTGATTTCTTTTTAATGACAAAAATTGGAGTATTCCAGGGTGAAGATGATTCCTCTATATGTCCTGCCTCTAATTGCTCTTGAACTAGCATTTGTGCAGCTATCAGTTTTTCCCTTGTCAAAGGCCACTGATCCACCCATATAGGATTATCAGATATCTAACAAATAGGCTCTGCATTGGGCGAAGGGATGCAGTGGGTCCCAATCTGCATGACACTTAGTGGCCTCTTCCTCTAATTCTGCTGCTTCTTCTGGCTCTAATTCCTCCTCTTCCTTGTCACTATCTTCCTTAGAAACTTTTAAAGATTGCAATGCTTTATTCAATTCTTTGTAAGTTACAGGTGTCCCTTTTCCAGAACTTTGACTTCTAATTTCTTGAGTGTGTTCTAATATTTGCTTCACTAAACTCTCTTTTGTACGTGAATCCAAGGCATCCTTTATCAAAGACCATAAGGAAAAAGCAATTATTGGAACCTTATTGGGACCATGATTTTGTAAAAAGACATTTAATTCTTTCCCTACCTTATCCAAAGCATCTGAATCAACATTTTCCTGCTCTATAAACCAAGCGCTTGTTTTAATAACAAAATCAAAAGCCTGCTTAAAGAACTTGAAGCAATCCCAATTCCTTGTGCTTTTAAAATATCTTTTACTATAGCAATTAGCTCCATTTTACTCTTTGCTTGTCCCATAGTTGCACCAACTTACCTTATTCCAGAAGACTGAGCAGGAGACTACAGTCCTCTTTTTAGTTTCACTTTCTTCCACAGATCCTGGGTTAATGTTGGCATTCCTCACTGAAGCCCCTCATATTCAGGTCCCTGTTCTGGGCACCATGCTGTGCTGACCTGCAGCATGAGCGTCAAACAGACCCCGAAGGAGGGAGTGGGAATGGATCTGAGACACGAACACAAGGAATGGAGCCAAGACAAGATCAAGGCTCAAGTTTATTCAAGCAGACACAAGGTTATA
The DNA here is from genome assembly GCA_036346955.1 of Dipus sagitta. Lineage (NCBI taxonomy): Eukaryota > Metazoa > Chordata > Mammalia > Rodentia > Dipodidae > Dipus > Dipus sagitta. The sequence goes on along the minus strand of CM070791.1, from coordinate 5,352,671 downwards.
TACATAAAAAATAAAAAACTTCCTGCATATGGTTATCCAGTTTGTCTAGCAACATTTGTTGAAGATGCTGTCCCAACATGGCTCAGGGAAATTTTGAGGAAGAAGTGGCGGAAAGAATGTCAGAGCTACATGTTGAGTCATGATATGCAGAGACATTTATCTTACACATAACTGTGGGCTAACTCCACAATGCATGACCTATATACCTCAACAAGGAGGGGCCAAGGGGAGGGGGTAGGTCACGGATGAGCCTAATAATGGTACAAAACTGACTGTATTTGCTGAATACAAAACTAACTAATAAAGAAAAAAAAGTGTAAAAAAAAACTTCCTCGACAATGCCTCTGTGTCTAAAGTCAACTTCATCAAGGCCATAAAACAATGCCTCTGTGTCTAAAGTCTCAAGAAGAGGTCAAGGAACAGCTACAGCTTCCAACACAGCACAATAGTTTCTTTTTAATAGTTTCATTCTATGATGTAAAGAAAAAATGACTGTCTTCTAAATTTTTAACTCTGTTGCTTAGCTTTTGAAGCAGGGAGCATCAATGGAGAGGGACAATGCATCTGCGTACTTCGTACTTGTTTTGGGTTTATCAGTTAAGGTAGCACAAGTTATGCCAGCCATTGATTAGTCTCAGTTCTTCTTTCAGTTCGGGCAATTTTTAAAGGCAAATCATTCTCAGGCACTGCTACCCTAATGTCTGTAGGTACTGGTAGGGAACAGTCTGTGTTTAAGAAACATTTCTAAGATGGAAGAGGCAACCAGCAAAACATGAATGAAGCTATTGTAAAAAAAAAAGAGGGTATGATTATGTTTAGATCAAAGATGAAACATTACTCAACGTGTACACACTTGAACTTGCACCTGAATTTTTTAAACGTGTCATATTTACTCATTTCATTGTGCATTTTTCTTTTCAGGCCTTATAACAATTCTGGTCATGAGCTGCCCTAACTACATCCAGTACAGATGAGTGTAATTCTAATACCAAGGTAAAGAACATTGTTGTGAAATTAATCTTCCTGCTGTAAAATTTGTTTCAGTCTTATTTGCTCTTAACATTTCATATGGCTTTACCTGTCATCTTTGTGAAATGCAAGTTAGTTAGAGGATATGATCTTATAAGACTGATTAGTTATGTATTTTAAAAATTATTAACACAGGACTAATTATGGGAATATGGAGTGAAATAGATAGTTTAAGAACAAATTACACAGGCATAGGATTCTTATAACATAAAATTTGAAATTTGGTCAGTAATAATTAGGAAAAAATGTAAGATGCTGTATGTTTTAAACAAACTTTTATTAAAGATTTAGTAAGTATTGAAGTCATTTTGCTTAATCTAAGGAGTATAAAATGGCAGTAGTGTCAATAATAAATAACAAGTTATAAGGGGACTGAAGAGATGGCTTAGCTGTTAAGACATTATCAATAAAGCCAGTGGGTCAGGTTCAATTCCCCAGGACCCATGTAAGCCAGATGTACAGAGTGGTACATATGTCTGGAGTTCATGTGCTGAAGTTTGATGCCCTGGCATGCCCATTCTCTGGATTTCATTTGCAGTGACAAGAGCCCTGATGCTAACATTTAAAAATTTCTCTTTCTCTGTCAAATAAATTAAAAAATTAAAGTAGTTTATCTATTCATTTTAGAGAGAGATAGGGAGAAAGGAAGAAGCACCAGCCACACCAGGACCATCAACAACTGTAAATAAATACCAGATGCATTCACCACTTTGTATACCTGATTTTATTTGGGCACTGGAGAATTGAATCTGGGCTTTGCAAGGAAGTGCCTTCAACTACTGAACTTTCTTCCTAGCCCCACAGAAATCTTTTCAAACATATTATAGTTGTAAGATAACATAGCTCAATAGTAGGAAATTCCTTGTGGAAATAATCCATAAAATGCATGTAAACATGAAAACCACCAACAGGGAGATTGTTTTTTAAAAGAAAAGAAGCAACTTTTAATTTAAAAAAAGGAGTGAGAAAAAGAATTAGGATATACAGAAACTAGAGGGATCTCACCTCAGATGGCTTTAGTGAGCTTGTATTCACACCAAAGGTGAGAACATTGCTGCTATGGTTTCAGAGGCAGGTAGAAGAAATGTGAGAACAGAGGTAACCTGAAGGCATTAATTTCTTTAATCCGTAAAGATTAGGCATCATGGCTGTATACTTAATGGGCATTACTTATTAATAGTAGGTTAATCAAAATACTAAAGCATTGCTTTTAAGGTTTAAATTATTATTATAATTTTATTGGGTTTTCAAGGTAGGGTCTCACTCTGGCCCAGGCTGACCTGAAATTCACTATGTATTCTCAGGGTGGCCTCCAACTTGAGGTGAACCTCCTACCTCTGCCTCACCAGTGCTTGGATTAAAGGTGTGTGCCACAATGCCTGGCAGGTTTATCTGGTTTTAATAGTATACAAAAAATGAATGTAATCATGACATTTTAATACACATCTGTTGAACTTTGTTCACCTTGACCCCCACTACACTATCATGTCTGCCAAAGAGTGTTGCAGTTACCTTCTCATGATGGTGACAAGCACCTGAGATATACCTTCTGGAAATACCTTCTGGGAAGAAATGCATTATTACAGGTGTACTGACTCCAGGACAAGCTTTATCATGATGGAAGAAGTTTGCCCACCTCATACATCCACAGCAGAGCAGAGAGAGAAACAACAGCCATCACCAGCAAGGAAGATCTGACCCTGCACACATCTTTTGGCTGGACTAAAGATCTACCCCAGTAGGGCTCCACCTGCTGGAGATGAAATCAGAAGCTTAATTAAAAAGTACCAGAGGTGCCTGGCATATGGTGCATCCCTTTAATCCCAGTACTAAAAAGGCTAAGATAGGAGGATCTTTGTGAGTTTGAGTCCACTCTGAGACAACATAGTGAATTCCAGGTCAGATGTGGCTAGAACAAGACCCTTACCTCGCACCCCCCCCCCAAAAAAAAACCTACCAGAATCTATGTGGTCAATTACAGTTCTCCAAAGTGTAAATCTTGTTATTCCTTGTCCTGATACTATTCCTTTCCACCCACCTTCCTCAAGTGATACTTCTGCTTTCATGTATTTTAGCTGTATACATATCTAATATTGAAATGTGACAGTAAATAAGTGATATTTTCTGAATCAGGGTTTATTTTGCTTAACAATGTATAGTATACATATACTTTTTATAAGATATTTGTTCATAGGAAGTCTTTAAAGTGTAACATGATATACCAAACCCAATCTAATCTGAGAATCAATAAACACTATTGACTTCATTTTAGTACCAAATTTTACTGTAGTAAATATTAATCTGATTTTATACCAGTATATTTTCTCCATAAGTTTATTTCATTTCCATTGTTCTCCAGATGACTAAAATACCTGCAAGCACTCAAACGAATGATTTTTAAGCTGAAAATGAGAATTAATTTCATTTTAACAACTATTCTCTGCATGGGAGTATTGTATTGTGTGCACAGGTGTGTATTTGGGTTCATATATGTGGGGACACATGTATATGGACATGGATTGTAGAGGTCAATGTTGAATAGTTTCCCCACTCACTTTACATGCTGTGTTTTGAGACAGGTATCTGACTGTGCCTGTAGCTCAGTGATTTGGTAGATGAGCTAGCCACCAGGCTGCTTGGATTATCTACTGCTAGCACCCCAATACAGGGTTAAAGGCCTGTGACATTCTACCTGGCTTTTGTGTGAGTGCTGGGAATCTGAACTCATGTCCTTATGTTTGTGAGGCCAAGCCTTTACCAGCAAATCCATCTGTCTCACTGGCCTCTATAATGATTCTTTACAAGGAAGTATATGCTTAGTGTTGTATTTACAAGGAAATTATGATTTTTTATTTGCTTTCTGGAACAAGTACAGAAATGTCCCGATGCAAAGGTAATAAGTTTATCCTGAGTTATTATGTATGCATTGTGTGACATATGCAGCAATTAAGTGTCCTGCTTTAGAACCCATCCAGTCTGCCATTGAAGAGAAAGTACCTGTTTCAAGTGATGTACAAGAAATGACTGAGGCACAAGAATTGATCACTGTTAAAGTTTGCCTTATAAATCACTTTGAATATAAGTACAGTAAAGTTTAAAATGACAGCTGTCATCCCATGCCTAATTATGATTACCTCCAACCAAATATTATGGTCAAGAGTTGCTGTATAAAATGCTAATCCCACAGTTGGCATCTATCATACAAAATGCTATTATCCAACACACAATAATGTTTTCCATTATGAAATGTTCATGGTAGGCATTTCTAATTTAATTTTTCAGTACCCAAACCAAACATTGTGGAATATTAGTACTTGAGGATTTATGGAGTTTAACTGTGGAACTCTTGTCACCTTTCCTAAGACTATAAAGTGCTTCTGGAAAGTCTGAGTCTAATGCTGCACACCTGTAATTCTCCACACATCGAAACAGGCTACAGGTTTATTTATAACTCTTTTGTGGTTGCTGTTGTTTATTTAAGGTACAGTCTCTTGCCAGCGCTGATGTGGAAATCACTCTGTACACTCCAGCTGTCCTCACTCAGACTCACAGCCATTTTCCTATCTCAGTCCCCCAAATGCTTGTGATTAAAGTGTGCACCACCTTGCCTTGCTGTGTCTGTATTTCTCAGGGGGAGGTGTGAGGGAGGTTGCGGTAGGATCTCACTGTAGGCCAGGATGACCTGTAACTTATTCTGTAGCTCCAAGCTACTCTCTAACTCACAGCTTCCCTTCTACCTCAGCCTCCTCAGTGATGAGGCTAAAGACATGTACAGTCATTCCTGACCTCATTAATAACCCTTGAAGCTGGTATTTGACCTTATCTTTGCTCCTGGCCAACTTTATTCACCATCCTCCATAGTACTTCTTCTACTTTCATACCTTTTATGTATATGTAAGTCTAGAATCCACACACGAGGAAAACAAGTGCTTCTGCATGTTTTTCAAGCTGACTTATTTTGCTTAAAATGCTACACTTGATTGATTTCAGGTATCTAATTTTTGCTTAAGTTATTAGCTTTATAAAATTCTTCAAATGAAACAAATTACGTGGGCTGGAAAGATGGCTTGGCAGTTAAAGAACTTTGCCTGAAAAGCCTCAGGACCCATGTTTGATTCCCCAGTACCTACATAAGACAGATGCACAGTATGGCACATGCATCTGGAGTTTGAAGAGGCTGGAGAGCCATGGTGTTCCTATTCTCTTTCTCCCTCTCTATCTCTCTCCCTGTCTCTATCTATCTATCTATCTATCTATCTCTTTCTCTCTTAAATAAATAAAAATCAAATAGGTAAAAAAATTTAAATGGTCAGCCAGGCATGGTGGCACACGCCTATAATCCCAGCACTCGGGAGGCAGAGGTAGGAGGATTGCCATGAGCTCAAGGCCACCCTGAGACTACAGAGTTAATTCCAGGTCAGCCTGGACCAGAGTGAGACCCTACCTGGAAAAAAAAAAATTAAATGATGTACCAACCTAGTCTAAAATGGGAAACAACAACATAGCATGCTTTATTTTATTGATGCCAATATTCTTACTTTTAGTAATGTTCCCATGATCTTTAAAAATATTTAATTTTACTTCAGAGAGAGATAGAGGCAAGTAGAGCGAGAGAAAATGGGCATGCCAGGGCCTTCAACCACTGCAACTAACTCCAGAGACATGTGCTACCTTGTGTAGCTTGGTTACATGGGTCATGGGGAGTTGAACCTGTGTCCTTTGGCTTTGAAGGCAAGTGCTTTAACTACTAAGCCATATGCCCAGCCCTCCACGGATTTAAAAAAAAATACTTCATTTTATTTTATTTTACTTATTTATTTGAGAGAGAGAGAGAAAGAGAGAGAATGGGCATGCCAAGGCCTCCAGCCACTGAAAACAAACTCCACATACATGTGCCACTTTGTGCATCTGGCTTAAGTGGGTCCTTGGGGAAATCAGACATGGATTCTTTGTCTTTGAAGGCAAGTGCCTTTACCACTAAGCCATTTTTCTAGCTATCCCCTGAATCTTCATCAGTATATTTTCATCAGTTTATTTCATCACGTTGCTATCCAGACCCACAAAGCCTGCAAATATCTGAAACTCAAAGTAATAATGTTGTAAGCTAATAAAAAGAATTCTATCTTAACTTATTTTGTGTTTGCCTGTGTATGGGTGGTGTGGCTGTGTTCACGCTCCAATGAGTGGGAAATATGGATATGAAGATGTATCTGCATGTCAACATGAATAACTTCTTCAACTACTTCCAAATTTACATTTAAGAAATATTTGTGTGCCTGTGTGTGTGTGTGTGTGTGTGTGTGTGTTAATCATGAAAGTTTCACCTGCACACTAAGGAAAGCACATGTCAGTGGTTCAGTGTTCTCATTAGTCTATCCATTTCTGTAATCACTGTGACAACAATGCATACCTACCCCAAGGGAACCAATATTTCATACTTCACATTTGACAGTTGTATGCAGTGTAATACTAATGATTTCCCAAAAGTGTAAGGGAATCATGATAATAAAACATATAAAAATGTCTCAATATTTTGCTACACTAAGCTGTATCATTCAGGTTTGATTATTTAGGACTATAAGTCTTTCCATTGAATGTTATATTGACAGTTTGCTCAACACTGTGGCATGATTTTATTGCTTACTAGAGATTATATTGATCTGATTCAGAAAGTCACAGTGGAAGGGTGTGGTCGAACACACCATTAATCCCAGAAGTCCCACCCTGAGACAAGATAGGAATTCCAGGTCAGCCTGGGCTGGAGCAAGACACGACCTTAAAAAACCAAAAAAAAAAAAAAAAAAAAAAAGGTAGAGTAATACTACTTTTAAAGTCGGTACTATGTTTTTGATACTTATTTCTGTTTCAGTAAATTTCAGTCTTCCACACAAGCATAGATTTACATTTTGACATGTAGAGTTCTACTATTTTGTTGTCAAAATAATCATTACACAATCACATAAACTAGATACCCAGGAACCACCTTAAATTTTTTCATTATTAAATAGTGTTATGACCATAATTTCCTATACTGATTCTGAGTTAAATGATAACAGACTATGTCATCATTCGGCATATTCAGTCGTTTCTGTTTATATTCTTAGGGTTTTGTGTTGGACATCAAAAACACGAGGTAATGCTTCTTACTCAACTTTGAGTCACTAAGCTGGTAAAGTTGGAACCATACCTGGGTGGATGAGCTTTTCTGGCAAAGGTCTTACCCGCTGAGTCATCAATCCAGCGCGAACCTTCTCTGAGCACGTGGGTCTGTGGGTTGGGTGGGCGGGGCATAGAAGGCCGCACATGCGCACAGTGCACTGCATACACTATGAGGTCAGCGCTGGGGGAGACGCGGCGGCCCCGGGTCTGTCTTCTCGGTGGGGACAGAGGCCCAGAGCAGTACCAGCGCCCGAGGACCGGGACCTGAGCCAGCTCGGCATCGAGGTAGAAGGAGGCTGAGTGGATCACGCAGTGTCTGAGGCCTCAGCCTTCAGGAGACAGCAGATGGATGGATGGACAGAGGCTGGACACAGCAGACTTTGGATTCCTCACAGGTGTGCGCAGCTCCCCAGGGCTGGACCGGCTTGGGCCCTCCGTCCCGTCTGCGGGCGCCCAGACCTCCAGGGTCGGCACTGGGTTAAGACCCCGGTTCTCTGCAGACCCGGAGGGGGCCGAACACAGGTCTGCATTCTTCTGTGTCCAGTCAGTGCCCTGGGAAGAGAGGGCCAGGCCAAGGCTTCTAGAAGCAGAGGCTCAGGTAGGGTGGTGAATGTCAGTCAATTAGAGCGTAATAGTCCCTACATTGTAACTGCAATAATTAGGACTGTTGGACTTCCTGATGAATATGCACTCAGGGACTTGAAGAAGTCAGAATACTACAGATACAAAAATAACTGATAACATAAGATTAGTTGATAGTATTATTGTGAGACTTTTCTGTCACCCTGTCAATGGTTAAAATCTACCCACTGATGAAATTAATAAAGAGATGACTATAATTCCTGATTTACTGCATATGTGGGATGGAGACACAATAGTAAAGGTGAAATTAATGTTAAGTATAAATATCAAGGGGTATAATTGATTCTAAAGTGATGGCTATTATTCATTGTATGTGAACTTTAGATGTATAAACTAGGATTTTTCCTGATTGTGTTTGATTTCGTCCTCCTCAGCCACCAAAAAGTTTAGATAAATGGTAAGTCTTTGAGGGTATTAGTTTCAGTTATGCTGGTAATAGTTTTACAGATGTTAATGATACCTCTTGAGTACTTCCTGTTATCAGAAGTGGAATGGGGACAGGCCTAGTGTCATTACCAGTAATAATGTTATGAACAAGGGTGTAATTTCATCGTCTGATTTATGTAAAAGTCCCTGGCCTTGAATATATAAAGTTGATCCAAATGATTGGTTAGAGAAGGATTGAGGTGGCTGCTTGCTTATGTGGAGTGGGAATTTGCTGTTTTTTTAATTTGAATTGGGATAATTACTAAGTTGTGCATTTCAAGGCCTGCTCATATAACTAAAGCATGAGACCTAAAGATGGTGATTACAGACCTTGAGATTACTGTTATTAAAATAGACATTACTAAAAACTATTTTTTCTTTGTACAAGAAGGGTATAAATCTACATTTCCAGTGGATGGGCCTGCCAACTTAATTATTTGATTTTACTTATGATATAGTGGACTTTGCAGTGAACATATATTTAAAAATCAGTTCAAATTTTAACATTCTAGAAATAAAAAAGCTTAATTCTCTGTGATTTCCTCTATGAAAGTAACTTTGTTTTTATTATTGAGGCAAAGTCTCACTGTTGCTCAGGCTGTCCTCAAACACATGGTGACCCACCTTGTTAAATCTCTGTAGTGCTGGGATTAAAGGCATGTGCCATCATGGCCTACTCAAAATGACTTCTTTTTCAGACATATTTCTGTATGTAAGGGGTATTATAAAATGTCATATTCAAAGAGTTAATGCTAGGGGTATATATTATATTTCATAATAAGTTTCTTAATTGATCATAGTGTAATAATGGTTATGATGCTCAAATTCATAAAAATAGAAATGACAGGATTAATGTTTTAATTATGAAATCTAAGATTAATAATTTTTGAATAAGGGAGTTATAAAAGTACCTAAGAAGATAGTAGTAGTTAGGACATTTATAAGAGTAATATTTATATATTTAGCTATAAAAATACTGTTAATGGGCCTGAAATACGTTCTACATCAAAACCAGACACTACTTCAGACATCCCTCAGATCACATAAGGCATGGTTGTTTTCTGTTAATGACATTATTGCTAAAGGTCTGATGGTTAAAATCAGTCATGTATATTCTTGTGTTTGAGTTAGTGAGGACCAAGTAAATGACCATGAAACAGGAGAACTGAGAGTATGGTGATCGCAAGTGACACTTCACATAAGATTGACAGGACTGTATACAGCTGAAGTGCTCCAGTAAGTGGAGTTTAGAGTTTGATGCTGATAGAATGGAATATAGTGATAGATTTCATGTAGCCAAGATGGATACAATTCCAAGACTTATGTCTGAAAGTGGCTGGGACATGGGTAGTGGGATCTATAAACTAAGTCTAGAATTAAAGCTAGGGTTGTGACTGCTATAAATAAGGGACTAAATAGGGAGTTTTGGTGAAGGAGTTCCTTAATAAATAATTTGCAGCATAAGAATATGGTTGGAGAAGCCCATATGGTCTGACAACATTTGTCCCTTTTTGCAGTTGTATATATTTCAGTAGTTTATGTTGGTGATTGGGATAAATAGTACTATGGTATTAATTAGATGACTTCATGTTAATGAGAAGAATTGAACCACTGAAAATTAAGCTTTAAATGTCATGCAATTACTGCTTCTACCACCTTAACAAGTCATGCTCCTGAATAGGTTTGTTGTGGTTACTTTCTTATTGCTGGGATACACCTGACCACAAGTAGCTGATGGGAGGAAATTTTGTTTTTGTTGTTTATTGAGGTAGGGTCTTACTGTGGTCCACGCTGACCTAGAATTCACTATGTAGTCTCAGGATGGCCTTGAACTCACAGCGATCCTCTTAGCTCTGCCTACCAAGTGCTGGGATTAAAGGTGTGTGCCACCATGACCAGCTCAGGACAATGTTTTGTTTGGCTTACAGTCTGTGTCTTGAAAGGGTTAGGAAGCTTCAGCATAGCAGGATGAATTGCGAGTAGATATAAACCAACCTGGAGTACTCCAGTGTGAACTCAGATCAAGTAGGACTTTAATCATTGAAAAATACACCCTAAGAGTTGCTGTCCTCCAGGATGCTCTAATCCAAAATTGACATCATAAACCCTATTGGTGAATTCTTCAATGGGCTAGTGCTGTTATCCATAGGGTTACGTGGTTTGTTGATCAATTTTATTGGGTTAATTTATCATATTAATAAATTTGTTAAATTATGTCAGAGGAGTTTTTGTTATCCAAAGGTCACTTCAACCAAAATTATTAATTTTGATTTTTATTGATTAGTCCATGAGGTTAAAGTTTTGGTAGTGAGCCAGATGTGGTGGCACATGCCTTTAATACCAGTACTCAGGAAGCAGAAGTAGGAGGATTGCTGTTAGTTCAAGGCCACCCTTAAACTACATAGCAAATTCCAGGTCAGCCTGAGCTAGTGTGAGACCCTACCTTGACAAACCAAAAATAAATACACAAATAAAGTTTTGGAAGTTAATTAAAAAGTTTTAGCTCCAGAAGTTTGATTTTCAACTATTAATTTATTCCAGAATCTTCACTGGGAAGTTAATTTCACTGTTTGGAAGCAAGAGACAATTAATTCCCCTTTTTGTCATTCATACAGGTCCCTGTTTAAGGGACAATTGATCAAACTACCTTTGCATAATTAGGATCCTGCAGTTCTTTAATATGGGTCATAACTATGAATGTAGACCAAGTATTCCTTTTACTAATGAGCAAACTCAGAAAGTTAAGTATTTTGTGATAATTCTCTACATGAAACTTTGATCATAACCAATAATTAGTTCTGACTTATGTGGTATTTGTGCCTTTTTCTTATGATTATATAAAGCTATACAGACATTTAAAATACATTTTATTTGTTTACTTGAAAGCAGAGGAGAGAGAGTTGGAGGGAAGGAGGGAGGGTGAGATAGAGGGAATGGACATGAAAGGGTCTCCTGACAGTGCAAATGAACTCCAGTTGCATTTGCCGCTTTGTGCATGTGGTTTACATGGATACTGTTGATTTGAACTTGAAGTGCCAGGCTTTGCAAGCCAGCACCTTTAAGTTTTGAGCCATTTTTCCTGTTCCCACTATATGTTTTCTATAAGAGATTATTTTGTGTACCAAGTAGGTGACATAGTTGTAGGGGCTATGTTTTTGATATAAATTGATAGTTATGTACACAGGAGATGGGTTCTGTTTTAAGGCTACTCAACTAAGCATTTATGTACAAATAGCTTAAGTTGTAACTAGATTTTATAATCTCATTAATTTTCTTGTATTTTAAGGACTATTTATGTGTGTTATTTATTTATTATTTGTATATGTAGGAGAAGTATGGGTGCAGAAGGTCTTTTGCTGCTGTAAACAAATATGAGATTTTATTTTGACAGTGTTTGCATCTGCAATATGTGTGACTTGATAATTGAACATGGTTTGTAGCCAAGCACCTTGAACAGCTAAGCCATCTCCCCAACCCCCTTTTGTACCTTTTAAAAAATTTATTGACATTTTTCATGTAGATACATAATGTACTTTGATCATAATTCCCTCTCTTTCCATCTTTAATCCTTTCTTGTCCATTGTCCTTCCACTGAACCACTTCTTTATCCAGCTTGTCCCTCTTCTGGTTTTAGGTGTTTTTTGGCCTCCTTCATCATCCACTTGGAAAAGTTGATTGGTCCAATATTGTATCGGTCTACTGAAAGTAATGATAACTGCGATGAGGTCATTTATACAAAGGACACAAGCTGTCCAAAAGATGGCTTTCCAAAGCACCATAACATCCCCTTTCTATGATGCTTCTGATCCTTGCATTAGTTGGTATTAATATCCAATTTATCATTGAGAACTTAGAAGTCACTTTTTCTTTCTAAAATATTTATTTATTTAGTTATTTAGTTATTTAAGAGAGAGAGAGAGAGAGAGAGAGAGAGAGAGAGAGAAAGAAAGAAAGGGTACACCAGGGCCTCTAGCCACTGCAAACAAGTTCTAGATGCAAACACCACCTTGCACTTTTGGCTTATGTGGGTTCTGGGGAATTGAACCTGGGTCTTTTGGCTTTACAGGCAAGTACCTTAAACACTAAGCCATCTCTGCATTGCAGCAGTCAATTTTTCTTAGCACTCTGATGACATTTGAGCTTCCTTGCTAGTCACCACCATCCAAAGAAAGAGTTTATCTGGACCTAGGAGAGAGCAGCACAGACCTATGGGCAAAGACAAATTCTTCGTGGGAAATCTGATGGGTACAACATGTTCATTTAGCCAAGTCACCTAATAGCTAGTGAAGAAGTAGGTATCTATACAGCTTGTTCAAAACATCTTAAATTCTTTTTACTTTTTAAATTTTATTTTGAGAGAGAAACAGAGAAGGAGGTGTGTGTGTGTGTGTGTGTGTGTGTGTGTGTGAGCACACACACACACACACACACACACACAGAGTGGGGGGGATAGATGTGCTAGGGCCTTTGCTGAGAAAAAATTCCAGACATGGTGCCCCCTTGAGCACGTGTGTAGCAATGCACACTTGTGTCACTGCATCATCAGTTGATGGGTATCTGGGCTGATTCTGTTTCCTAGCTGTTGTAAATAGAGCAGCAGCAAACATGGTTGAACAGTTGCCTCTCTGAGAAAGTCTGGAGTATTTTGGTTATGTGTCCAGGAGTTGTATATCTAGGTCAAACAGCAGATCTATGTGTAGATTTTTAGGAACCTCCATGCTGATTTCCATAGTTTCTGTAGACGTTTGCACACCCACTAGCAGTGGATGAGGCTTCCTCATTTCCTACACCCTCTCCAGCATTTATTGCCGCTTGGAAGCCTGTGAACTGAGTTTGTTCATCCTCCCTTCCTTCCTTCCTTCCTTCCTTCCATTTTGAAGTAGAGTCTTGTTTTATCCTAGGCTATCTGGAATTCACTATGTTGTCTCAGAGTGGCTTCAAGCTCACAGGAATCCTGCTACGTCTGCCTCTCGAGTGCTGGGTTTAAATGTGTGAGCCACAATGCCTGGCTTCATTTTTACTTTTCATTAAGTTTATCTTTAACATATCTATTTCTTTATTAATTCCATTTCACTTCTTGGGTTTGACTTTCATAATTTTACTTCAAATGCATTCCTGCATTTGGTCATGTCCTCTTTGAGTTTGAGTTCATTGTTCTGTTCATTAAGTTGTTTTCCTTGATTAACATTCCTTTTCATTCATTGTTCTATTCATTTCTTTTTGTTCAGCTTTCTATTGAGTTGTATTTGTTGGTTTTCTCTCATTTCATTCATCCATTTGTTCATGGCCTCATTAAGCTGGTTGAGTATGCTTATGTTAATTACATTTTGGAATTCTTTTTCTGGAGATTTTTCTAACTAGTTATTGATTTTTTTCTTTACTTTTTAAATTTATTTGATGGGGGATGGGGGAAGAGTGAGGGAGGGTGGGAGAGAATGGGCACACCAGGGCCTCCATCACTGCAAACAAACTCTAGAAGCATATACCACTTTGTGCATGTGGCTTACATGGGTCTTGGTGAACTTAACCTGTGTCCTTAGGTTTCATAGGCAAGTGGCTTAATGGCTAAGACACTTTTCCAGCCCATATAACTAGGTTTTATTGAGTTTTCCACTATGAGACTAGGCATTCTTCTTGGGCATATCTTGCCATGGTTTCTTGTGTTGTTTTGCACTAGGGTTTGCCCATCTATAGATAGTTCTTTGTCTTGCTGGGAATGTATCAGGAAGTCTTACAGAACCCATGTTGCATGGCCTGGTGAGACCTGATTTGGGTTAGTGCGGGCTTCTGGTCAGTCCACATGTCTGGGCTGGGCACACTCGAAGCTGAACAAACTCCTTTTATATATGCAGTGTCCATGCAGGTCCAGGCTGGGGAAAGGGGTCAGCTTTGGATTCCCTACACAGAGCAGAGCTGGTGGGCAGGCCAGAGAGTGAAGCAAGTGCCTAATGAGCCGGATCCCCCATCTCAGTGTACACAGGTTGGGGCTGTACCCATGAGACTGAGTATGCTGATGAGGGGAGTTGAGCACTTATCTGAACCCTGGGTCACCTTGTCAGTGCCCTTGGCTGGTGACTGCAGTCAGCTTCAGTGTCCCTACTAAGGGTGGCACAGGATTGCAGGCACAGAATGAGGTCAGTGCCAAATTTGACTTATTCCCAATTTGAGTGTAAGTGGGCTGGGGTTGTACACAAGGGACTGAATGGACATCATCTGGACCCTGAGTGGCCTATGTAGTGACCAGGGTTAAGGGATGTGGCTGGAGAGTGTGACCAATTCTGGTGTCCTTTCTTTTGCAGCCCAGACAGGGAGGCCAGGTAGTGAGGTAAATGCCAAATGGGTTGCATGCTGCCTATGAACTTGCATGATGGTCCCTTAGTTGTAAAATATCTTTAAGTTACATGAGGTCCTATTTGTTGGTTGCCTTATTCCTGGACAATGGAAGTCCTATTAAGAAAGTCCTTCTCTACAGCTGTATCTTAAAGGAATCCCATTACCTTTTCTTATATGTTCAAGGGATTTAGATCTTACATTGAGGTCTTTGATCCATGAGAGGTCTGAGATCTCCCTTGCTTCAGAGTTCCACCTTGACGCAGCATGGGTTGCCCGTGGCCAAATCTGAACATGCATTCCCTCTGGGCTTGGCTGGCCATGCCTTACCCCAAGCCTGATCTGGTTTTGCCTTCCCATCTCCCTTGTCTCTCTTGGCCTTGCTGTCTTCCTTGCCTTGAATTGTACCTATACCTAAATCACAGTCCATTATGCATGACGTGTCCTTGCCTTCCCTGTTACCTTCTATCTGCTCTGCCTTGCCTTCCTCATCATCTTCCCTTCTGCCTGTCCTGTCCTGGCATTCCCCATTGCCTGTCCTGGCTTGCCATCTGCCTGGCCTGCTCTTGAGTCTTCACCTAGCCTTATTTTCTCCATTGCTGTGAAGTCCACCTTGCCTGACCATGCCTTCTCCTCACATTGCCTGGCCCTTGCTTGCTCTCTGCTGAATGTGCCTTGTGCCCGTCTTTGTTCACCTGTATACCATCCAGTTGGCCAGGCCTTGTGTTACCCCTTGCTTGGCCTGACCTCCCATGAGACCTTGCCTGGCTGTCCCTGCCCTTGAATCCCTTTGCCTTACCCCTTGCCTGCTCTTGCCTGGCCTTCTCCTATGCTCATTTTTGCCTGGACATGGCTTCCTCCTGTCCTTCTTGCTTTGACTTTTCCTTGGTCTTACCTCTTATTTATCCTAGCTTTTCAACCACCCCTCCCCCTACACACAACATGACCTTGCTTTCACCTTGCCTTGGTGACACAGTGTTTATCACCCCTTTCTCCGGTTCTGACTGGCTCCTGGCCTGGTCTGCCTTGGTTTCTCTTCCCTTTTTTCTACCTAGCCTTGCTTTCCCCCTTTCCTGACATTTAGCCTCGCCTGGCCTGGCCTTGCCTTCCTCCCTTCCTTACCTGGCCATGCCTTCCCCTTCCTTGGTCTGGTCTTGTCTTCCCCAGCTCTAACCTTCCCTTCTCCTCTTCCTCTGCCTTGGTCCTGCTTTATCTTCCCCCTGCCTTCCATCTTGACTTCATTCTCTTGGTGTTCCACACTGCATGGTGTCAGTACGTCTGTTTCTGTGCCTTGTGTCCAGTGTGGTCTTGTCTTCTCCTGAATAGATTTGCCTTTTTCCTTTCATTTTTTTGTCTGCCCTTGTCTCCTGTCCCTTCATCTTTGCATTTGCCCTGTCCTTCCCTCTTTTACAACCTTGCCTTCCTCCTGTCTTCTTCCAGGCTCCTTCCATCTGCCCTTGCCTTCCTTCTTGATTGACGAAGCCTTGGATTACCCTGCCTTGGCCTGGATTCTCCTTTGCCTTCCCCTTGGGCTGGCTTTTACTGAACTGTGTTTAATTTTCTCCTTCCTTGTCCAGCTCCTTCCCTACCTTCCTCCTTTCCTGTCCTTATTTGGCTTTCTCTTTTTCTTGCCATGTCCAGCAATGCTCCCCCCTTTTTGTTGCATTTCCCCTGTCCTGGTCTCGCAGTCTCAGGGCCTAGACTGGCCTTGTTTAACTGTTTCCTGGCACTTCACATTTCCTGGCCTTTGCTGGCTGGAGCTTGCCTGACATCCTTTGCTCTCCACCTTGCCTGGCTTCTCCTTTCCTTCCCATGGCCTGACCTGGCATGGAGTTCACACTGACTGGGTCTGGCCTTGCCAATTACTTTGCTTTCTCTTTGCCAGGCATAGCTTGCCTTCCTTTTCCCTGGTTTGGCCCATCCTGTCCTCTCCCTTACCTGGGCTGGCATCCAGCTTGCCCTGACTTACTTTTCCTATTACTTAATCTGGTCTTCTTTCTCCTTTTCCTCATCTGACCTACCTTTGCCATGACTGCTTGTCTTCTCTTTTGATTGGCTGTATCTACCCTCTTGCCTGGCCTTGTGAACTCTGCTCTTCCCCTTTATTGCTGTGGCCTTTGACTTCCATTATCTAGCCTTGCCTTCACACTTCCTTGCTCCTGTCCTTGTGTTCAGCCTTGCCTTGCCATATCTGTGTCCTGGACTGGCCTTGCCTTGTCTCTCTTGAAAGGCTTCATCTTACACACCTTGCCTTCACTTGCCTGCCTTGTCTTCTTCCTGATTTTGCCTGCCTTTCCTTTCCCATGACCTTACCTTATTACCTATTCTCTAATGATTTTCTATCTCTATGCAATTTTAATTCTTTTAAGTATTTTTTGAGATACAGTGTAACTCTAGCCCAGGCAGTCCTGAAACTCACTCTGTCACCCAGTCTGGGCTCAGTGATTCCCCTGCCTCAGCCTCCATAGTACTGGGTTTAAACGTGTGAGCCTGCTGCTTGGCTGATATTGTCCCCTTCTTTCCAGGGCATGAGTTACTGCCCCCGCTTAAAGCTATTGAGCACTCTGCACCTGACATTTCACAGGTTGTCTTTGAAAGTGGATGGAGTGATTGGGAGCAGAGAGGAACTGGCTGATGGGTGTTTCCACACGAGGCAAAGTACACATCATATGTTCACAGTGAAGAAAGCATGGAGCACACTGTACCCCACACTTCAGAAGTTTATGTCTTCAGAAGCAGACACAGCAGCTTCTGTGCTTTCCACCTCTCAGGGAGACTCAGCCCTACTTGTTCCCTGGGGCATTGGGCAGTCTAGGTGGGGAGCTCACCCGTTCCTAGAGGAGGAGACTGAAATAGACAGAGGTCTAGCCTTTCTCCTCAGGAGATGTCAGAATGACACTTGAGAATGTGGTCTAAGGTCAGTTTAGTTACTCTTCACAGGTAAGTACTCTGGATGAAGATGGTGTCTTCTGCTCATGAGGTACACCCCACCCCTGCTGTCTGTCTTCCAGCACCTCCCCCTGTGTGTCCAGCACCCACCATGTTTTTCTGTGGAGCAGGTCTCCAGCTACAGAGCATGTCCAGGTAGAAAGGTATAGAGGTCACCTCCTGAGTCCTGATAATCTTGCCTGTTCTTGCATAGACCAAGACCAGTGGTAAGTTTTTGTAAACCTAAGTGCAATCTTTTTAGGTTCTTTTGATCTACTTCCTTGTGAGCTCTTGGCCACATAAGTCTTCCAAAGTCTGAAGAGTGATCAGCCTCAGAGGCATGCAGCTTGAATTTGAATTCCTATGATCATTCATAATGGTGAACATCTGGGTTTCCCTTTTGAGTTTTTCTGGGGGCGTTTTGAGGTTTATCAGGCTATTGTTTAGTATTCATAGGTTGCTGGGCTTCCCCCGACAGGTAGTGCTGAGGAAGGACCAGGCCCGCTGGTTCCTCCCAAGGGGTTGAGGAGTAGGATGAGTGTTGTCGACTCAGAACCTCTCCTAGTCAATGGAGAAAAACCACACTGAGTCGGGAGTCTTGTCAAAGCAGGAACTCGCTTTATTGTTACAGGCAGTGGCCTATATAATGTTGAGAACGAGGGTGGAGATTTTAGGATGAGGGGAGAGGTTAGGGCCAATAGTAAACTGTGACTATTGAAATGATTGGTCCCAAGCGCACGTGTGGGAATTCCAACTCCTACGCGGAAGTAGCAGGCAAGAAGCCATTAGGTGTCTTGCTGAGTCCTAGCTGGCCAGAGACAGGTCACAAAACTTTAGCTAGGCTCAGGAAGTTCCACTAGGCCTCTGGTCCAGGCCTCTCAAGGCCCAACAATAGGTTCTCTTTCCGTGAATGCCTTTTGCCCTTTCACATCACTTGTATTTACTTGGATTTGCATTGCTTATTTGTGGTTGTTCTTTGTAGATTCTATTTCTGTGGGTTGCAAATGACTTCTCCAAGAATGTGTAGAGAGCTTCCTTTGAGGAATAGTGATCCATACAACTCCCCAAATTACTATTGCTTTGTAATGATCTTGGATGAAGGAGAGCCTTATTCTACTTGCCACTTTAGAAGTGTTTGATCCTTATTGCTTTTTTTTTTAAACTGCCTATACTGGTTTTGCTTTACTCCATGGCCTTTTTCTTAACCTTGCTAGGCATGGCCTTACTCCATTGTTTACCTGCCCATGCTGTTCCCTAACCTTGATCCCTGCTTCTTTCTCCTAGCCTTGTCTTCCCCTAGGTCTGCATTTCCTTCCCCCTTGCCTTCTTCCTGGGCTTTTTCTGAACTTACATGGGATAGCCTTTCACCTTGTCTGCCCTTGCCCCCCGCCCCTTGTCTTTCTGCTCAACCTGAGCTTCAGTTCTGTCCAGGTTGTCACTGGTGCTACAGAATCGAATCTAAGCAGCAGGGTTTGCAAACAAATGCATTTCATTTCCCCAGACTCTGCTTGTTTACAACAGGATCTTAATATGTAGGTCAAGTTGATATGTAACTCACAGTGCAGGCTAGACTAGCCTCCCACTTGCAGGAATATTCACAACTCAGGATCCTGTGTCATGGGTTTACAAGCACGATTTACCTGCTCCTTTTACTCTATCTTGTTTGCTCCTTTGTGTGTAAGAATAAAACTTGAGATTGTCATTTGGTGTTTTTGTTATCTTCTGGGTTTCTTGGAGTCATGTAGCAATGCCTGTCATTATTTTTGGTTGTGTCAACTTGCTGTGGGAGTCTCTGGTTGATGTCTTGTAAGAAGTCAGGATGCTACCAATTTTAGCCTTTTCTGTGCAGGACAGTCAAGAAGAAAGTATTATGGAGACCTAAATAGTAGCAATGATGTGACTGAGAAGGTCAAGTAGAAACTTTAAAAGCAGCTTATGTGGGTTGATGAAAAATATTTTTAAAAACTATTGGAAATTTGTTAGAAAAATTGTCAGAATACAGACTAGTCTGAATTAAATTGGTTGATGATTTGAATCTTCTTCACATTTTTAATCATGTGAATTTTATGTAGTAAAAGACTTATTGTAAGATTTCTCTATTCTTCTATTTTGTTGACAGTAATTTACATTTTAAGTTTTTAATTCTACTTTCTGTGCATTTATTCTGGCTGTGTTTTATAACTTTCTTTTTAACAATTAACTCTTAAAATTTTTCCACTTTCTCATTTTCCATTTAAGTATCTAGAGCCATAAGAGTTAAGTTACCAAAGAATACCAAAGAATCTATTTTTTGATTTGGTTTTCTGACACTAAACTCATCCCTACAATATTTTTCTTTTTCATAGCCTGTCTGCTACATTTGTTTTTGAGTATCTATTCTTTCATCTGTCAGGCTACTTAGAATTTCTTTATAGGTTGTAAAAAATAGCATTCATGTTTTAGAAAAATATTTTGGGTATGCAAACAAAAATGTACCTCATTTTCATTCTGAAAGATTTCATGATTTTTCCCAGAAACTCATGACTTAACACAAGTGAAATCAAATGGAATCATGTGATTATTTAACTCAAGAACTGACCCTATGCTCATTTGCAGTTTTGCTTTAGGAGTACCATATTACTCATCCACCATCCATTATCCATCTCTTTTTGAAACCAGGTCTTTATTTGCACTAGAGCTCACCAGCTCACCTAGTAGTAGGATGGCTAGTCAGGGAGCTCCAGAGTTCCTGGTGTCTCCTTGTACCTGAAGGACACATTAAAGCTTTTCTTCAGCCTCCCTATGCACATACACAGAAATGCATGTACTACTGCAAATATGCACTCATGCATACACACACACACACACACACACACACACACACTGAAGGACACCTCACACAAACATATTCCTCTTTCTCTTGGTCCTCCTGTGGAACCTGATCCTCCTACTCTTCTCTTCTTTCTCTTCCCTCCTTTTTCTTTCTGTTCCTTCTCCTGAGCCTCCTTCTCATTTTCTTCTTAGTTCATATATATTTTTGTTTTAGTGTTTTGATACAAGGCCTGAGGTGATAGAAATTTCATTTTTTTCTTCTTCCTGTAGTTGTTGTTGTTGTTTGTTTTTGTGCTTTTGTGATTACTTTGTTTTGAATTTCTGGTGTTTTGTGTGTCTTGGGGATGGGTAGCTGTTTTAGTTTACATTTTTCTTTGGTATTTATGTGTATGATGTGTGTCTGTGTGTACACGTGTGAGTGCAGTGTGCATGTGCTATGGTGCATGTCAGGGGCAACTTCAGTTGTCAGTGCTCACCATCCACACTATGTGAGACAGGGTCGCTTGTTCACCATTACGTTCACAAGAGCTGACCCGTGAACATCCAGGGGATTAATTTATGCCTACTTTGCTCCTTGCTCCCTTCTAAATATAGATATGCACTGGTATTACAGACAGTCGCACTATAGCTTCAGACTTCTACATGGGTACTGGGGACATGAACTCATATGTCTTAAGCACTTCATCCACTGAGCAGGTTCCTCCAACTGTACTTTGTGTATTGTACTGAAAGAAATCTCCTGTGTAAACAGAAGAGATGACACTGCATGTCTTGAAAATGACATGACCTGATTTGAATTTTAAGACATTATTCAATTTTTTACAATGCATTTGTAGTGCAGATAGGTAAAGTAGACACTTAAAAATGAATTTAGTGAGAAATTATGGTATATGTGGTATATATATATTCAGGTATGTTAATATAAACCTTGAGTGAAACTTTGAGTTTGTGAGCCAGCTAGCCTTCTGAGTGCAGCAGTGAGCAATGAGAGACCTTGCCTCAAGTGAGGGGAAGGTGATGACTAACACCTAAAGTTGGTCCTCTGTGAAAAAGAGAGGCTGAGCAGCTGCCCATCTTGAGACCAGTTTACAGCCTGGGTTACTGGAATAGTGGATTTTCCAACAACCACTAGTGTGAAAACTGATGTGCATATGGGTTTTGAGAGATTGTTGCTGTACTGTGAGTCTGAAATGTGTCACATGAGTTCATGTTTTGAGTATTGTCACCTCGCTGTGGCACTGCTTTGGGAAGCTTGTGGAACCTTTATGAAGTGGCGCTAGCTGACAGATGAGCCTTTGAAGGTTATTCCCACTGGTGGTTCTAGTGTGACTCTCTGCTTCCTGGTCTGTTGTGATGTGAGGAGCCTCTGCCACACCCACACTCTGTTATTCCTTACCCACCATGATGGACCAAGACTTTCTAATTTCTGAGCAAAAATAAATTTATCTTCCCATAAGTGGTTTCTGTTGAGTGTTTTGTCACATGACATAAAAGTAACACCACCACAAATTTGGCTTAGATATTTTAAGTTTACAATAGATACAAGGTTAATGATAG
This sequence comes from Dipus sagitta, assembly GCA_036346955.1. Classification (NCBI taxonomy): domain Eukaryota; kingdom Metazoa; phylum Chordata; class Mammalia; order Rodentia; family Dipodidae; genus Dipus; species Dipus sagitta. The sequence goes on along the minus strand of CM070791.1, from coordinate 5,330,789 downwards.
ACAACAAAGAATATATTTGAGACTGATTATTAGAGCAGCTGAGAATGATGGTTCTGGACATAGTAGCAGCAAAGGAAGAGACTGGATCTCTACACATATGAAGTGATCTTCAAAGTTTATCTACTTGCAACCTAAATGACAGGTATGTAGTCACAAGTGCAAGTGGGTAGGTAGACAAAGTGGTAGAAATTAGTGTGAGGTCTCTTCCTATAAGAAGGCCACACCTTTTTCTCCTGAAATCCCTCTCATCTCCAGAGACTTTGAATGATTGCTTGTGGCATCTGCCTCTTTATAGGCTCCCCCCGCTCAGATAATATGTGTAACATTTGCTCACATTAATAATATAAGGCACACCCATATAGACATTACTAAAGCAGATGAAAATTATACAGACTAGAGACAAATAGCATTATATAATGCATTAGCCTTTCCTTTAACAGACATCTGAAGTGAATCAATATATAAAGAGAAAAATGTTATTTAGGCTCATAGTTTTAAAGGTTTTAGTCCATGGTTGCTTTGGGCCCACAGCAAAGATGGAAGCAATCAGTGGAGAAAGCACTTGGCTTCTGGTGAGGAAGAGAGAGAGAAGATGAGAGGAAAGTGAGGGAAAAAGACAAGATCACCGAGAGAAAGGGAAAGAGAGGCAGAGAGAGAGGAGGCTGATGTGCCAATGCCCTCTTCAGGATAATGCTCCCAGTCACCCAACTTCCTCCCCATCTGTGCCCCAGTCTTCCCTCTTCATAAGTTAGTTTGTCTTCACTGTTCTAGCACTTCCCCATGGTAGTAGTGTCACAGGCTGTCAATCATCCCTCCAAATGTAGGCCAAAGATCAGTCTACACTGACTCACAGCTGGCTAACCAGATCTTAAATGAGTAGGCTTGTTTTTTACTCTTCAGATACATTACTTAGGTTTCTAATTTAATTTCATTTGAAGGCATTTTCATCTATTTATGAGTAGAGCTAGAGAGTGTAAGAGAGAGTGGGTGTTCCAGGGACCCTTGCCTCTGCATATGAACTCCAGATAGATACACCACTTTGTACATCGAGCTTTCTGTGGGTATCAGGGAATAAAACCCTGGACCACCAGGCTTTGTAAGCAGATGCTTTTAACCACTGGTCCATCCCCACATCCTCCCCTTTATTTGAGGTATGTTATCACTCTAGCTCAGGCTGACTTTTGGAACTCATTATGTAGGAAAGCACTTGACCATGGAACCATCTTTATAGCCTGAATTCACTATATAGTCACAGGGTGGCCTTAAACTCTTGGCAGTCCTCCTATCTGTGCCTCCCAAGTATGGGAATAAATGCATATGTCAGCATGCTTGGCCTTACGTTGTTTTCTTTGTTGCTTGAAGTTGAAACTACATCATACTTGCATGGCTTAATTGGTAATTATAAATAGCATTCAATGAAAGATCCATTATCTCAGACGTTTGCAGGAAAATTAGCATACCCCACCAGAGATCATGCATGCATATGGAGGCATAGAAATATATGCAAAAGTAAAATCTGATCATTCTGGGCATACAATTTTGCACCTTGGGTTTCTTTCAGTTGATAAAACATCTTAAATTGCTTTCTGCAATACACAGGATCAGTTTTTTGAATGCATAGTGTTCCACTGCATATGAATCATATTGGCATTTAATATGGTTCTAGATATTTACTTTTGTGGTCTGGTGAAACTAATAATCACCTGTATGCTTGTGTTTAATATATGTATAAGCACCTGTTCTCAAACACATCTAGTTATATTTTTATATTTTACTAATTTATTTGCAAAAAGAGTGATAGAGAATGGGTACTTTAGGGCTTCTTGCAACTACAAACATACTGCAGATGTATGTGCCACTTTGTTCATCTGTCTTTATGTGAGTACTGGGACATTGAACCCAAGTTGTTAGGCTTTGCAAGCAAGCACCTTAACTGCTTAGCCATCTCCCTAGCACTAGTTATAAATTTTTAGTAGAACTGTTGGCATAAAAAGCAGATGACTCAAGTGTGGTCTCTTACAGCTGTAATTACAGTGCACAGGAAGCTGAGACAGGAGAAGCACCACCACTTTAAAGCATCAAGGGCAACACAATCAGTTACAGACACCAGCTTGGGCTACCAAGTGAAAGTCTGTCTCAAACCTCCACATAAGAAGTAGAGTGCATAAATATTCATCTATTATTTTCATTTTTATTTTGGAGGTAGGGTCTCACTCTAACCCAGGCTGACATGGAATTCAGTATATAGTCTCAGGGCAATCCATGGCAATCATACTTCTGCATCCCAAGTTCTGGGATTAAAGGCATGCACTACCATGCCCGGCTATTATGTTAGTGATATTCGCAAATGATATTTCAGATTCTTCAATTAAAGGCACACTGTGGCAATTTTTTGAATAATGAGCACTTTTTTGTAAGTCATATTGTTTGGAGAGGGAAAACAAACTGTGGGGGGGGGGTGGGAGTAGGGTCTTATTCTAGGCCAGTTTGACCTGGAACTCACTCTGTAGTCCCATGGTCACCTGGAACTCATAAAACTCCTCCTACCTCTGCCTCTGAGGGCTGAGATTAAAGGAGTGCATCACCATTGTTGGCATTTGTTATTATTTTGAGACATTCTGTTGTATTCTAGGGTGGCCTTGAACTCTTCATCCTCCTGCCTCAACATGAGGGCAAGATAAGTAATTCTTTGTGCTCTAACTTCATCATCAAAATTACTAGCAGTAGTCCTAAGGGACATGCTAGCACGTGCATATTTAAGACAAAGGAAAAGGAAACAAAACGCTATTTATTCTTCAGCTAAATAGAGGTTTAAATACATGACCAAATGTTTTGTCCCAGTTTTTCTTTTCCTTAAGGCATCCTACCTTTGTTCATCTCTGGGGGCAGGTAGTCCAGGGTGCCACATAATGTGGTTTTCCTGGAGGATGGAGCAGGGACGCACCACCCAAAGTCTGTGATCTTAAACTCTCCAGTTTACCTAAAGAGCAGGTTCTCTAGCTTAATGTCCATATGAATGACTTTTTCAATGACAATAAGACAGGTCATTTTCCAGCCTGGGAATATATGTAGCCATTCTCTGCTCATCAAAATTGGACTTTTCCAAGGAGACCTTTCCAAGGAGAGAATATTCTAGAATTAGGAAACTCTGATGGCATCATGGAAATAACCATAGAGCCTGAGAATGTTAGGGAGCCAAAGGTGCAGCTGTGTCTCCACTTACCTCCGGAGCTGGTGCTACACCCCCACCTTCTCCAGCTGGGCTTTCAACAGCACTCTCAGAGCCAGGATGAACTTGCTCTGCTTCTCTCTTGCCAAGTAAACATTATCAAACTTCCCTTTACCCCTCAGGCGGCCAAAGTCAAAGTCCTACAGAGTCCATTACCTCTTTTTTGAGTCTTAATTTTTCTGTTTTGATACTTGATCCTTTTTAGAATAATTTCTGGGGGCTGTGGGTTGGGCTGTGGCTGCTCACTCTTCTCAGGGTTGCTCGCTGGCTAGAAGACAGGTTATGGCATGTTGGTTGCCTGCAGCTGCTTGGGCACCAGTTTGTGACTGGAGATGAGCTTCTGTCCTTATGGAGCAATGTGCTGGGAGGAGTTGGAAAGACACAGGACCCACCGGGCAAGTCCGCTGCTGGCAGGGTCCAGCTCTTGTTGGGTGAACAAAACACGTTTTGCACCACCATCTAGATGCAGTTTTCTCTGGATATGTCCATGACAACTACCAGCCAGCTCCTGCTGGTGTCCCAAAGCCTTTAAGTCCTTCCACAATATTGTTTTTATTGGAAAATTTCACAATCAAATTAATGAGAATGCCACATAGAGTTTATATTCCTTCACTTTTCTTTTTTGAAAATTTATAAAAGATGTGTTTAATTTTAAGAAAGAATGAACCAGGTGTGGTGGCACATGCCTTTCATCCCAGGAGTACTCAGTAGGTAGAGGTAGGAGGATCACCATGAGTTCAAGGCCACCCTGAGATTATTGCATAATGAATTCCAAATCAGCTTGGACTACAGCAAGACCCTACCTTGAAAAGTAAAAATGAGTAAATAAATGAAAGAAAGAAAGAATGAATGATTGTTAGGTACAGTTTTGTCCTAAACAGCTACTGTAGCTTAATAGTTCTTAAACTGTGGTTTAAAATTTGCATAGGTAACCAGGTTTGGTGGTGCACATGTTTAATCCCAACACTCAGGAAGTAGAAGTAGGAGGAATGCCTTAAGTCTGAGGCCACCTTGAGACAACACAGTAAATTCCAGGTCATCATAGGCTAGATTCAGACCCTACCTCAATAAACCAAAAAAAAAAAAAAAAAAAAAAAAAAAAAAAAAAGCTTAAATAGATACATCACAACATTTATCCTCTCTGAATTACATCCAAATAATTCATTATTTATTTTCCCTAGGTATCTGGTTCACTTCTATTTATTTATTTACTTAGTGCCTGTTATGCATGAGCTTGGTGCTCAAGTGATATAAACTTGGGTTATTGAAGAAGTTTTTATTTAGAACCTGTTTTGCATAAAACAGTTATAGATCATTTTATGGTAGAAGTTAAGTTAAAAGTGTTACCCTAAGATGAATTGGAGTTATTTTCTAAAAGTTTGCTGCAAAAAGGATAATTTGAATAAGCAACATTAAAAGTGTACATGTTCTTAACAATGTGGACATGTGTTCTCCTGATAACACATGTTTTATGCAATGAATGCTGTATTTTCTGTAGGAAGAGATGAAATGCATCCAGGGATTGACAATAACTGTCTAAGACTGTTAGGAGAAAGTTGCAAAAAGTTTTTAAAAGTTTTATTGGGGAAATTCAATGGTATTTTAATTGTTTTGTATGTTTTAATGATGAAGCAGGTCAATCATTGAGACTCTATGCCATGGAGTCTTCCTCACTTTACTAGACATGGAAATCATATTCTGTCCACACACATTTCTTCAATTATGAGTTGGGTGAGCAAAGTACATTGCATAACAACTTTTTTAACTTTTTAACGCTAAAAGTCAAATATGAACAGATTTCCTCAGAAAATACCCAGTTCTACTCTGCTAATTCTTTTAGCTGTCAGTTTTCTTTCACAATGGATAACTCTCATCTCTTAACTATTTCCTTAATTATACTTGCCTAGTCTCTTCGTGAAGTTGTGTTTACATATTTCGATATTTATTGTGTGTTCTTTTGATTGAGGTCATGTTTAATATGTCTTTGTGCCATTGATGTGTAACAAGTTATCCCCAAGTTAGCAGTCTAAAACAACTCAAATTTATTCCCTCAGTTTCTGTAGGCCAAGAGTCCAGGTATGGATTACCTGAATGCTCTCTTCCTCTCGTATCTCTGGGGAGCAGCTAAGGTACTGACTGGAACTGAACTCTCATCTAAAGATTGGCACTTCCATTAGACACTTCCAGATGCACGATGTGGTCAATGCAAACTTTTAATCTTTTGGATCTGACTTCTTGTGATGGATGTTTTAGTTTCTTGCTGTCACCTGTAGTCTCCCTACTCGCAAATTTTACTTAGATCCTTGAGTCTTTTATTTCTTTCAATAGTATTTAAGTATACATGTCTTACTAAATTCATGCTTATGTTACATTTATTCCTTATTCTTAAATTAGCATACACAGAAACAGGCTTTCATAGGCATTTTCATTCATATTTAATTTTGTTTACTATTTTTCTCTATCTGTAACTCTCCCCATCTCTCTGTCCCCTGTCCCCACTTGTTCCCTTCCACATCCAGTATTCTTCCTCCCACATTCATACCATATGTTCTGTGATTCTCCCCATGCCTCTTCCTTAGAGCCTCTTTTCCCTGACATGAACCCTTTTTTTTTAAGTTTCCTAGCCTCTACTTGAATCTATTCTCACATTATGCATGTATATAAAAATTAGAGGCTAAAATTTGCATGAGAGAGAACATGTGGTATTTTTCTTTTAGTCTGAATTTGAAATATCTTAAGGAAAGAAAGATTTATTTTGGCTACCAATTCCAGAGCATACAGTCCATCTAGACTGAGAAGATATGAGATAGGATGGGTGGTGGGATGACCACATCCACAGTCAGGAATAGAGATGATGAACAAGAAGAGGGACGGGGCTATAAAACCTCTAGGCCCACCTCCAGTGATCAACTTCTTCATTAAAGTCTTGCTTCTTAGAGGTACCACAACCTTTCCAAACAGTCCCACCAGCAGAACACCGAGTATAAAACGTATAAGCTATGGGGGACAGTTTGCAATCAAACCGTAACATGAAGTATAGCTTGAACAAAGTTTCATTCTTTGTGCTGTCTGTTTCTTCTGTTGATAGTACTTTTTTTGGGGGGGGGGTGGTAGATATGTTTATATTAGTTTATGTTTTTGAAAGTAATATTGAAAACTGAAAGTTATATTATCATATTACATACATTTTGTATTTTTGTACACAACGTATATTTATATGGAGAAATTCATTGTTAGGTGTTGCACTAAGAGATAGATATGCAGCATTATATTTTATATGAATTTGTCCTATAATTGGCAGCAAATTATATTCTCTAAAAGAACAGGATTTGATTTTACCAGTACAGAGTTTTGACTTGTAGACCAAGTCTGCCTCCTGTGATTTATATATATGTATATATTTGACAACAAACAACAAACCTGGTATTTCCCTCCCCTCCCCTGCTTTCCCGTTCATAACTCTGCTCTCAATCATATCCCCTCCCTTTCTCAGTTAGTCTCTCTTTTGATTTGATGTCATCATTTATTTCTCCTATCATGAGGGTCTTGTGTAGGTATTGCTAGGCACTGCGAGGTCTTGGATATGGAGACCAATTTCTGTCCAGACTTGTATGTAAGGAGTGATACCCTTCCTTTGGCTCCTACATTCTTTCTGCTACCTCTTCCGCAATGGACCCTTAGCCTTGGAAGGAGTGATAGAGATGTTTTAGTGCTGAACAGTCCTCCGTCCCTTTTTCTCAGGACTATGTTGACTCTTGGGTCATCCCAGTGGTCATCGCCGTCTGAAAAGAGAAGATTCTCTAACCCGAAGTGAGACTAACCTTAATATATGAGTATGAACATTAAGTGTAGTGCTTTCAGGGAAATTTGGTGAAAGTAATATGTGCATTTATCCAGACAAGAGCAGGCTTTATACCCCTAAGGTTCATGACCTCCCATGCCATAGGCTTGTGATTACATTTTCAGTACCAGGCATGTATTCCATCTCGTAGAGTGTGCCTTCAGTCCAATTAGAGAGCAATTGGTTTCCCCCAGAGAAGACATTCCACTATTGTACTCATTCAGTCATTTAGCCTGTCTGGCCAAACTTGATGCTTCCAGTGTCCACTCTTTTTGCCACTGATGACTTCTCTCTCCCATAAAGCTGCATACAATTTAGCTTTTTTCAGCTTTCAGTTGGCTGGGCTAAAGGAGGAAGGTATTCTGCTCAGCACCAGCTTGAGTTTTCAGTGTCTTTGCTGCTCAGGCATGTGAAGACTTCAGCAATAGGGTCTTACCATCTCTTTCTCATTGGAAACCAAGGGCCCTAGCAATAGCTTATAATGTTTTGGAGGCAATGGGGCCCTCTCTGGCCAACAATGCACAGGAAGGTATCCCATCCCTAGCACTGAAATTTTTCTAGTAGCAATCTATGTCTTCTGTATGTGCCATTATTCAAGGAAGTAGATTTTCATATGTCTTACTCAGAATATCTTAAATTTGAATTGACCCTCCCCTGCCCTTCTTTTATACAATCTCTTCCCTGACCTATCTTAGGCCTTTCACCTCCCTGTAATCTGTTCCTTTTCTGACATATATGAAATACCATCCCCTATAGTCCTTTTCTCTCCACTCTGCCTTATAGCCTTTTTCTAGCTTATGGCCCTCTGCTACTGAGTTTTGGTTCCATCTCACACACAAGTCTATACATTTGTATCTAGGATCCACATATGAGAGAGAACATGTGACATTTGCCTTTCCCAGCCTGGGTTACCTCACTTAGTATAAGCCTTTCCAGATCTATCCATTTCCTTGCAAATTTCATATTTCTTTAACACTGAATATAACACCATTATGTAAATGTACCACATCTTTATTATCCATTCATCTGTGGTTCCATTTCCTAGCTATTGTGAATAGAGCAGCAATAAACATGGTTGTACAAGTAGCTCTAAGGTAGTGAGAAGAGTCATTAGGATATATGCCTAGGATTGATATAGCTGGATCATATGGTGTTGCAGTAAGGTTCATATTGCTGGTAGAAATCACCTGACCAAGAGAAGTTTGTGGGATAAAAAGAGGATTGCCTTGCTTACAGGTTGGAGGGGAAGCTCCATGATGGTATGTGAAAATGATGGCGTGAGAAGAAGGTGGACATCACCCTCTGGCCAACATAAGGTGGACAATAGCACCAAGAGAGTGCCAAACACTGGCATGGGGAAATGCTATAACATCCATAAGCCCACTCCCAGCAATACACTGCCTCCTGGAGGTGGTAATTACCAAATCTCCATCATCTGGGAACCTAGCATTCAGAATAGTTAAGCTTATGGTGGACACATGAATCAAGCTACCACATTTGGTAAATCTATTTTTAGCTGTCTCAATAACCTCCACACTGATTTCCACAATGGGTATACCAGATTACATTCCCTCCAACATTGTAGAAGGGTTCCCCTTTAACTGCATCCTCACCAACATTTATTGTCATTTGTTTTCTTGATGATAGCCACTCTGACAGGAGAGGGATGGAATCTCAAGGTAGTTTTAATTTCCATTTCCCTGATGGCTAAGTATATAGAACACCTTTTTAGATGTTTATATGCCATCTGTATGTCTTCTGATGAGAACTCTGTATTTAATTCCACAGCCCATTTTTATTAATTGGGTAGTTTGATTTCTTATTGTCCTGTTTTTTGAGTTCATTGTATATTCTGGATATTAATACTCTGTCAGATGTGTAGCTGGCAAAGATTTTCTCCCATTCTGTAGGTTGTCTCTTTGCTCTATTCACAGTGTCCTTTACTGTACAAAACCTTTATAATTTCATGGGATCCCAGCGGTTGATTAGTGGTTTTATTTTCTGAGCAGTTAGAGTTATATTCAGAAAGTCATTACCTATGCCAGTATGCTCTGGCAATTTCAGAGTTTTAGTCTGATAATAAGGTCTCTGATACATTTGGATTTGATTCTTGTGGATGGAGAAAGGAAAGGATCTATTTTCATCTTTCCACATAGAGATAATCCAGTTTTCCCAGCACCACTTGTTGAAGAGGCTGTCTTTTCTCCAAGGAATATTTTTGGCATATTTGTCAAAAACCAAATGACTATGGCTGCCTGGATTAACATCTGGGTCCTCTATTCTTTTCCATAGATCTACATGTCTGTCTTTGTGCCAATAACATGCTGTCTTTATTACATTGGCTTTGAATTATAGCTTAAAATTGGGTATGGTGATACCACAAGCCTTATTTTTTTTTAAATTTTTTTTCTCCATTTTTATTAATATTTTCCATGATAACAAAAAAAAATCCCATGGTATTACCCTCCCCCCTTTCCCCTTTGAAATTCCATTCTCCATCATATCCCCTCCCCATCTCAATCTTTCTACTTACATATATACAATACCAACCTAACAAAAGCCCTCCTCCCTTTCTTTCTCTACCCTTTCTATCTCCTTTTTTAACTTACTGGCCTCTGCTACTGAGTTTTTTCCTTCTCACACAGAAGCCCAATCATCTCTAGCTAAGATCCACATATGAGGGAGAACATGTGGCGCTTGGCTTTCTGGGCCTGGGTTACCTCACTTAGTATAATTCTTTCCAGATCCATCCACTTTTCTGCAAATTTCATAACTTCATTTCTCTTTACTGCTGAGTAAAACTCCATTGTATAAATGTGCCATATCTTCATTATCCACTCATCAGTTGAGGGACATCTAGGCTGGTTCCATTTCCCAGCTATTATAAATTGAGCAGCAATAAACATGGTTGAGCAAGTATCTCTAAGGTAATGAGATGAGTCCTTAGGATATATGCCTAGGAGAGCTATAGCTGGGTCATATGGTAGATCAATCTTTAGCTGTTTTAGGAACCTCCACACTGATTTCCACAATGGCTGGACCAGATTGCATTCCCACCAACAATGTAGAAGGGTTCCTCTTTTTCCACATCCCCGCCAACATTTATGATCATTTGTTTTCATGATGGTAGCCAATCTGACAGGAGTGAGATGGAATCTCAATGTAGTCTTAATCTGCATTTCCCTGATGACTAGGGATGTAGAACATTTTTTTAGATGCGTATATGCCATTCGTATTTCCTCCTTTGAGAATTCTCTATTTAGCTCCATTTCCCATTTTTTGATTGGTTTGTTTGATTCCTTATTATTTAACTTCTTGAGTTCTTTGTATATCTTAGATATTAATCCTCTATCAGATATATAGCTGGTGAAGATTTTTTCCCATTCTGTAGGTTGCCTCTTTGCTTTCTTCACCGTGTCCTTTGCAGTGCAAAATCTTTGTATTTTCATGAGGTCCCAGTGGTTAATCTGTGGTTTTATTGCCTGAGCAATTGGGGTTGTATTCATAAAGTCTTTGCAAAGACCAATATGTTGAAGGGTTTCCCCTACTTTTTCCTCTAGCAGTTTCAGAGTTTCAGGTCTGATGTTAAGGTCCTTAATCCATTTGGACTTAATTCTTGTGCACGGAGAAAGAGAAGAATCTATTTTCATCCTTCTACAGATATATATCCAGTTTTCCCAACACCATTTGCTGAAGAGGCTGTCTTTTCTCCAATGAGTATTTTTGGCATTTTTATCAAATATCAGGTGGCTATAACTACATGGGGTTACATTTGGGTCCTCTATTCTGTTCCATTGATCTACGAGTCTGCTTTTGTGCCAGTACCATGCTGTTTTTGTTACTATGGCTCTGTAGTATAGGTTAAAATCAGGTATGGTGATACCACCAGCCTTATTTTTGTTGCTCAGTATTATTTTAGATATTCGAGGTTTTTTGTGATTCCAAATGAATTTTTGGATTGTTTTTTCTATTTCCGTGAAGAATGCCTTTGGAATTTTGATGGGGATTGCGTTAAATGTGTAGATTGCTTTTGGTAAGATTGCCATTTTCACAATATTGATTCTTCCAATCCAGGAACAAGGGATGTTTTTCCACTTCCTAGTGTCTTCTGCAATTTCTCGCTTGAGTGTTTTAAAGTTCTCATTGTATAGATTCTTTACTTCCTTAGTAAGGTTTATTCCAAGGTACTTTATTTTTTTTGATGCAATTGTGAATGGGAGTGATTCTCTGATCTCATCCTCTGTGTGTTTGTTGTTAGCATATATGAAGGCTACTGATTTCTGTGTATTTATTTTTTATCCTGCTACATGACTGTAGGTTTTTATCAGCTCTAACAGTTTGCTAGTAGAGTCTTTAGGGTCCTTTATATATAGAATCATGTCATCTGCAAATAATGATAACTTGACCTCTTCCTTTCCGATTTGTATCCCTTTTATGCATGTCTCTTGCCTTATTGCTATGGCTAAGACTTCCAGAACTATATTAAATAAAAGTGGGGGCAGTGGACACCCTTGTCTTGTTCCTGATTTTAGTGGAAAAGCATCCAGTTTTTCCCCATTTAGTAATATGTTGGCTGTAGGCTTATCATAAATAGCCTTTATTATATTGAGATATGTTCCTTCTATTCCCAGTCTCTGTAGGACTTTTATCATGAAGGGATGTTGGATTTTGTCGAATGCTTTCTCTGCGTCAATGAGATGATCATGTGATTTTTGTCCTTCAACCCATTTATATAATGTATAACATTTATAGATTTGCGTATGTTGAACCATCCCTGCATCTCTGGGATAAAGCCTACTTGGTCAGGGTGAATGATCTTTCTAATGTATTCTTGTATTCTGTTTGCCAATATTTTGTTGAGAATTTTTGCATCTATGTTCATGAGGGAGATTGGTCTGTAATTTTCCTTTTTTGTTCTATCTTTGCCTGGTTTTGGTATCAGAGTGATGCTGGCTTCATAGAAGGAGTTTGGTAGAAATCCTTCTTTTTCTATTTCATGGAAAAGCTTAAGAAGCAATGGTGTTAGCTCTTCCCTGAAGGTCTGGTAAAATTCAGCAGTGAATCCATCTGGGCCTGGGCTTTTTTTAGTTGGGAGATTTTTGATAACTGTTAGGATCTCCATGCTTGTTATAGGTCTATTTAAGTGATTAATCTCATCTTGATTTAATTTAGGTAGGTCATATAAATCAAGGAAATCATCCATTTCTTTCAGATTTTCATACTTTGTGGAGTATATGTTTTTATAATATGTCCCTATGATTTTTTGAATTTCTCTGGCATCTGTCATGATGTTACCTTTTTCATCTCTAATTTTATTAATTTGTGTTTCTTCTCTCTTTCTTTTGGTCAGATTTGCTAAGGGTTTATCAATCTTGTTTATCCTTTCAAAGAACCAGCTCTTTGTTTCATTAATTCTTTGTATTGTTTTTTTGGTTTCTATTTCATTAATTTCTGCCCTAGTCTTTATTATTTCTTCCCGTCTACTGATTTTTGGTTTGCCTTGTTCTTCTTTTTCCAAGGCTTTAAGGTGAAGCATTAGGTCGTTTACTTGCGACCTTTCTAATTTCTTAATATAGGCACTTAAAGCTATAAATTTACCTCTTAGAACTGCCTTCATTGTGTCCCAGAGATTTTGGTATGTTGTGTTCTCATTATTGTTTGACTCTATAAATTTTTTGATTTCCTTCTTGATTTCTTCATTGACCCATTCATCATTTAGTAATGTATTGTTTAGTTTCCATGATTTTGTGTATGCTCTATAGCCTTTCTTGCTATTGATTTGTAGTTTGATTCCATTGTGGTCAGATAGAATGCAAGGAATTATTTCAATTTTCCTGAATTTGTTAAGATTTGCTTTGTGTCCTAATATATGTTCTATTTTAGAGAATGATCCATGTGCTGCTGAAAAGAATGTATATTCTGCAGCATTTGGATGAAATGTCCTGTATATGTCTGTTAGGTCCATTCCTTCTATGACCTCGTTTAGTCCAGATGCCTCTCTGTTTATTTTTTCCCAGGATGACCTGTCAATTGATGAGAGTGGGGTGTTAAAGTCACCAACTACCACTGTGTTTGGTGTTATCTGTGACCTTAGTTCTAACAGTGTTTGTTTGATGAATTTGGGAGCCCCCATGTTAGGTGCATATATGTTTAGGATTGTAATGTCCTCCTGTTGGAGTGTGCCCTTAATCAATATAAAGTGACCTTCCTTATCTTTCTTGACTAATGTTGGAGTGAAGTCTGCCTTGTCAGCTATTAGGATAGCAACCCCTGCTTGCTTTCTGGGTCCATTTGCTTGAAACACCGTTTTCCAACCTTTCACCCTAAGATAATGTCCATCCTTTGTAGAAAGGTGAGTTTCTTGGAGACAACAAATTGTAGGGTCCTGCTTTTTAACCCAGTCTGCAAATCTATGTCTTTTGGTTGGAGCATTGAGGCCATTGATATTAAGAGATATTATTGAAAGATGTGTATTTATGCTTGCCATTTTTTTTTTTTTTTGTGGTTCTGGTTCTACCTTTGCTCTCTTATATTAACTAGTATTTGAGTGTTGTTTGTTGTTTTCCAGGTTCCTTATATGTGTGTTTTTCTTTCTCTTCGGCATGGAGGATTCTTTCCAGTATTTTGTGTAGAGCTGGTTTTGTCTTCAAATACTCCTTTAGCCTGCTTTTGTCATGGAATGTCCTTATTTCTCCATCTATTTGAATGGATAGTTTTGCAGGATAAAGTAGCCTTGGTTGACAGTTGTTATCTTTCAGAGTTTGGAATACATCACTCCAAGCCCTTCTGGCTTTGAAAGTTTGTGTTGAGTAATCTGCTGTGATCCTGATGGGCTTGCCTTTGTAGGTAACTTGATTTTTCTCTCTAACTGCTTTCAATATTTTTTCTTTGGATTGTGTGTTTGGTAGTTTGATTATAATATGGCGAGGAGAGGTTCTTTCCAGGTTTTGTCTGGCTGGTGTTCTAAATGCTTCCTGTATCTGCATTGGCACCTCTTTCCCAATTTGGGGGAAGTTTTCTTCTATGATTTTGTTGAAGATGCCTACTATACCTTTGGATTGAAATTCTTCTCCTTCTACTATACCCTGAATTCTTATATTTGATCTTTTCATAGTGTCCCGAATATCTTGAAATTCCCATTCATACTTTTCTATTAGTTTGTCTTTCTCTTTGTTGGATTGTATTAGATCTGCCACCTGGTCTTCTAGCTTAGATATTCTGTCCTCTCCTTCATCCATTCTACTGGTGAGATTTTCTACAGAGTTTTTTATTTCATTAACTGTGTTCTTCATTGCTAGTAATTCTGACTGGTTTTTCTTCATTATTTCTATTTCCTTATTTATGTCTTGTATTGATTTCTTTATTTCGTTAAATTGGTGTCCTGTATCTTCTCTGATTCCTTTGATTTCTTCTTTGAGTTCATTGAACATATTTACAATCATTCTTTTGAAATCTTTCTCAGGCATTTTCTCTAACTCGTTTTCACTAGAGGTCATTTCTGAAGCATTGATGCTTTTTGGTGGATTTATATTGCCTTGGTTTTTGGTGTTTCTTGTGTTATAATGTATATATTTTTGCATCTTGGATTAAGTTACTGCTTAGATTTTCCAATTAGCTGGGTATCCTTTGCTGTATCTATTGATCTGATATTGTATATCTTCTATGTAGGAGATTAAGATGTTAGGTGTGGCTCTTACCACTCTCAGAGTATCTAGACACGTGTTCCTAGGGGTTAAGTTTGCCTGCTATGGGAGTATTCAAATAGGTTGAGTGGAATAAAATACAGGTAAGTTCTAAAATTTAACTAAACCCTATACACATTCAGTCAAGAACAGCACCGAGCATTTATGCAAGATTAGGTATTATAAAAACCAGATCCTCTATCAACAAAGAAGTTAAGATTTCTGGTCTGTTGAGGGATCCAAGTCAGCTTGTGACCAGGTGAGACCCTTCCCTGGTTCAATCCCAGTTACCTCTTTGGATGCTTTTGGTCTCAGTCAAGTTGCTGGCTGGGATGTTGGGCCGCTGTTCTGCTTTCTGGAACTGGGTACTGGCTTTTCCTGTGGGGCAAACCAAGCCTGGCAACTGTGGCCCTGCAGATTGGCGCCCCTGATGCTGGATCCCCGCTGCTGCCGCTGGAGCTGCCGCTGCTGGGACCACTGCTGCTGGATCCGCCACTGGAGATGCCGCTGCTGGGTCTGCCCCCGCTGATCCGCTGGAGCTGCCGCTGCTGGGTCCTCCGCCTCTGATCCGCTGGTGCTGCCGCTGCGGGATCCGCCTCTGCCGCTGAAGCCGCTGGAGCCTCCGCTGCTGGATTCGCTGCCCTGAAGCCGCTGTGGCCAGTACCGGAGCAGCTGATGGTGTTTTTGGGGCTGGAGTCACGGCTTCCCCCGCTGCTTCCGGCTTCCACCGCCGCTTCCGCTGCCGGGGTCTGAGCCGCCGCTGTTGGATCCCGAGTCGCCACTGCCGGAGCCTGAGATGCAGCTGCCGGTGCCCGTGCTGCCGCTGCCGCTGCCAGAGTCCGAGTCGCCGCTACCGGGTCCCGAGCTGCCGCTGCCGGATCCCGAGCTGCCGCTACCGGGTCCCGAGCTGCCGCTGCCGGAGCTGCTTCAGCCTGCCCATGTGGGCTCTGGATATCTCCTACTTCTCCGCTGCTGTTTTAATCTCTTATACACCTCCCTTGTGTATTTTGCTGGGTTTTCTTTGGCTTTTTCTCCCCTAGGCTGCTTAGGCGTGGTTCCTATGCCGCCATCTTGACCGGAAGTCACAAGCCTTATTTTTGTTGCTCAAAACATTTTGGGGGGATGGAGAGATGGCTCAGCGGTTAAGCGCTTGCCTGTGAAGCCTGAGGACCCCGGTTCGAGGCTTGATTCTCCATGACCCACGTTAGCCAGATGCACAAGGAGGCACACGTGTCTGGAGTTCGTTTGCAGTGGCTGGAGGCCCTGGCGCGCCCATTCTCTCTCTGTCTATATCTGCCTCTCTCTCTCTCTCTCTCTCTGTCCGTCTCTCTCAAATAAATAAAAATAAACAAAAAAAATTAAAAAACATTTTTGGATATTCTAGGTTTTTTTTGTGCTTCCAGATGAATTTTAGGATTTTTTTTTCTATTTCTGTGAAGAATACCATTGGAATTTTTATGGGGATTACCTTAAATGTGAATTTGCTTTTGGTAAGATTGACATTTTGACAATATTGATTCTTCCAATCCAAGAACATGGAATGTCTTTCCATTTCCTTGTGTCTTCTGTAATTTGTAATTGTAGAGACCCTTAACTTCCTTGGTTAAGTTTATTTATTTATTTATTTTTGAGGCAATTGTGAATGGGAGAGATTTCTTAAGTTCATCTTCTGCACGTTTGTTGTTAATGTATAGGAAAGCTACTGATTTCTGTGTGTTTACTTTGTATCCTGCTAAGTTGCTACAAGTTTTTATCAGCTCTAACAGTTTTCTAGTAGAGTTTTTAGGGTCTTTTATGTATAGAATCACATCATCTGCAAATAGTGATAATTTGATCTCTTCCTTTCCAATTTGTATCCCTCTTATGAGTGTCTCTTGCCTTATTGCTATAGCTAAGACTTCCAGTACCATATTAAATAAAAGTGGGGACAGTGGACACCTTTGTTTTGTTCCTGAATTTAGTGGAAAAGCTTAGAGTTTTTCACCATTTAGTATTATGTTGGCTGTAGGTTTGTCATAAATAGCTTTTATTATGTTGAGATATGTTCCTTCTAGTCCCCGTTTCTATAATACTTTTACCATGAAAGGGTGTTGGATTTTGTAGAATGCCTTTTCTGCATCTATTAAGATGATCATGTGATTTTTGTCCTTCAGACCATTTATATGATGTATTACATTTATTGATTTGCGTATGTTGAACCATCCTTGCGTCCTTTGGATAAAGCCAACTTGGTCAGGGTGAATAATCTTTCCGATATATTCTTGTATTTGTTTGCCAATATTTTGTTCAGAATTTTTACTTTTATGTTCATAAGGGAGATTGGAATGTCATTTTCTTTATTTGTTCTGTCTTTGTCTGGTTTTGGAACGAGGGTGATGCTGGCTTCATAGAATGAGTGAGGTAGAATTCCTTCCTTCTCTATTTTATGCAAAAGTTTTAGAAGCAGTGGTGTTAGTTCTTCCATGAAGGTCTGGTAAAATTCACCAGTGAATCCATCTGACCCTGGACTTTTTTTTTTCTCTTTTGGTTTTCTGAGGTAGGGTCTTGCTTTAGCTCAGGCTGACGTGGAATTCACTATGTAGTCTCAGGGTGGCCTTGAACTCATGGCAATCCTCCTATCTCTGCCTCTTGAGTGCTGGGATTAAAGGCATGTGCCATGACGCCCGGCTCCCTGGACTTTTTTTAGTTGAGAGACTTTTTATAACTCTTTGGATCTCCATGCTTTTTATAGGTCTGTTTAATTAGTTTATATCATTTTGATTTAATTTTGGTATGTCATATCAATCAAGAAAATCATCCAGGTCCAAGTTTCAAGCAATGGCAAGTGGAAGTGAGCTGCGGATTTAGCTCAGGATTTGAAGCGAACGTAAGATGAAGACTTCTGGTCAAGATGATGGCCTCCTGTCCATGCTTCAGCTCCCCCAGAGAAGATAAACCGCCCCTCGTACTTTAGCCAAGCCCCAGCTGAAATCACAAAGGAATTGGGGAGATGAGCAAGAGTGCTGTTTCCATGGTGAACCTGACAAACAGCATCAGGGTGAAGGAGACGCAACACCTGCCAAAGTAGACATCCAGAAGCTGTTGAGAGCTCAACACTGAAGGTGATTAAAACACACCCACCCAAACCGTTACTAAAAAGGTGTATAAGAGATTAAAACAGCATCAGAGAAGTAGGAGAGATCCAGAGCATCCAGAGCCCACACGGGCAGGCCGAAGCAGCTCCGGCAGTGGCGGCTCGGGCTTCGGCAGTGGAAGCAGCAGTGGAAGCTGTGACTCCGGCTCCAACAGCAACATCAGTGGCTCTGGCACCGGCTACAGTGGCTTCAGTGGTGGCGAATCCATCAGAGGCAGCTCCAGCAGCTTCAGCACCAGTGGATCCAGCAGCAGCAGCTCCAGCAGAGCAGTGGCGGTGGACCCAGCGGCAGCAGCGTTGGATCCAGCAGTGGCAGCTCCAGCAGCAGCAGCGTTGGATCCAGCAGTGGCAGCTTCAGCGGCAGCAGTAGCAGATCCAGCAGCAGGGGTGCCTATCGGCAGGGCCACAGTTGCCAGGCTTGGTTTGCTCTGCAGCCCAACGTCCCAGCCAGCAACTTTACTGAAACCAAAAGCATCCAAAATGGTAACTGGGATTGAACCAGGAGAGGGTCTCACTTGGTCACAAGCTGACTTGGATCCCTCAACAGACCAGAAATCTTAACCTCTTTGTTGATAGAGGATCTGGTTCTTATAATACCTACTCTTGCATATATACTCGGTGCTGTTTTTGACTGAATGTGTACAGTATTTAGTTAAATTTTAGAATCTACCTGTATTTTATTCCACTCAACCTACTTGAATACTCCCATAGCAGGCAAACTCAACACCTAGGAACACTTGTCTAGATACTCTGAGAGTGTTAAGAGCCACACCTAACATCTTAATCTCCTATATTGAAGATATACAACATCAGATCAATTGATACAGCTAAGAATACCCAGCTAACTGGAAAATCTAAGCAGTAACTTAATCCAAGATGCAAAAATATATACATTATAACATAATAAACACCAAAAGCCAAGGCAATATAAATCCACCAAAAAGTATCAATGCATCATAAATGACCTCCAGTGAAAACGAGTTAGAGGAAATGCCTGAGAAAGATTTCAAAAGAATGATTGTAAATATGTTCAATGAACTCAAAGAAAATCAAAGGAATCAAAGAGGAAATCAAAGGAATCAAAGAAGACACAGTACACCAATTTAACGAAATAAAGAAGTCAATACAAGACATAAATAAGGAAATAGAAATAATAAAGAAAAACCAGTCAGAATTACTAGCAATGAAGAACACAGTTAAGGAAATAAAAAAACTCTGTAGAAAATCTCACCAGTAGAATGGATGAAGGAGAGGACAGAATATGTAAGCTAGAAGACCAGGTGCCAGATCTAATGCAATCCAACAAAGAGAAAGACAAACTAATAGAAAAGTATGAATGGGAACTTCAAGATATTTGGGACACTATGAAAAGATCAGACATAAGAATTCAGGGCATAGTAGAAGGAGAAGAATTTAACTTCAAAGGCATAGTAGGCATCTTCAACAAAGTCATAGAAGAAAACTTCCCCCAAATTGGGAAAGAGGTGCCAATGCAGATACAGGAAGCCTTTAGAACCCCAGCCAGATAAAACCTGGAAAGAACCTCTCCTCGCCATATTATAATCAAACTACCAAACACACAATCCAAAGAAAAAATATTGAAAGCAGTTAGAGAGAAAAATCAAGTTACCTACAAAGGCAAGCCCATCAGGATCACAGCAGATTACTCAACACAAACTTTCAAAGCCAGAAGGGCTTGGAGTGATGTATTCCAAATTCTGAAAGATAACAACTGTCAACCAAGGTTGCTTTATACTGCAAAACTATCCATTCAAATAGACGGAGAAATAAGGACATTCCATGACAAAAGCAGGCTAAAGGAGTATTTGAAGACAAAACCAACTCTACAGAAAATTCTTGAAAGAATCCTCCATGCCAAAGAGAAGAAAAAACACACATATAAGTAACCTGGAAAACAGCAAGCAATACTCAAATACTAGCTAACACAAGAGAGCAAAGGTAGAACCGGAACCACAAAAAAAAAAAAAAAGAAAGAAAAAGAAAAAAACGGCAAACATAAATACACACCTTTCAAGAATATCTCTTAATACCAATGGCCTCAATGCCCCAAACAAAAGGCATAGGTTTGCAGACTGGGTTAAAAAACAGGATCCTACAATTTGTTGTCTCCAAGAAACTCACCTTTCTACAAAGGATGGACATTATCTTAGGGTGAAAGGTTGGAAAACGGTGTTTCAAGCAAATTGACCCAGAAAACAAGCAGGGGTTGCTATCCTAATATCTGACAAGGCAGACTTCCATCCAACATTAGTCAAGAAAGATAAGGAAGGTCACTTAATATTGATTAAGGGCACACTCCAACAGGAGGACATTACAATCCTAAACATATATGCACCTAACATGGGGGCTCCTAAATTCATCAAACAAACACTATTAGAACTAAGGTCACAGATAACACCAAACACAGTGGTAGTGGGTAACTTCAACAGCCCACTCTCATCAACTGACAGGTCAACCCAGGAAAAAATAAAGAGGCATCTGGATTAATGAGGTCATAGAAGGAATGGACCTAACAGACATATACAGGACATTTCATCCAAATGCTGCAGAATATACATTCTTTTCAGTAGCACATGGAACATTCTCTGAAATAGACCATATATTAGGACACAAAGCAAATCTTAACAAATTCAGGAAAATTGAAGTAATTCCTTGCATTCTATCTGACCACAATGGAATCAAACTACAAATCAATAGCAAGAAAGGCTATAGAGCATACACAAAATCATGGAAACTAAACAATACACTACGAAATGATGAATGGGTCAATGAAGAAATCAAGAAGGAAATCAAAAAATTTATAGAGTCAAACAATAATGAGAACACAACATACCAAAATCTCTGGGACACAATGAAGGCAGTTCTAAGAGGTAAATTTATAGCTTTAAGTGCCTATATTAAGAAATTAGAAAGGTCGCAAGTAAACGACCTAATGCTTCACCTTAAAGCCTTGGAAAAAGAAGAATAAGGCAAACCAAAAATCA
This sequence comes from Dipus sagitta, assembly GCA_036346955.1. Lineage (NCBI taxonomy): Eukaryota > Metazoa > Chordata > Mammalia > Rodentia > Dipodidae > Dipus > Dipus sagitta. The sequence continues at coordinate 5,309,899 of CM070791.1, read as the reverse complement.
GTAGATGGGAAGAAATAATAAAGATTAGGGCAGAAATTAATGAAATAGAAACAAAAAAAAAAAACAATACAAAGAATTAATGAAACAAAGAGCTGGTTCTTTGAAAGGATAAACAAGATTGATAAACCCTTAGCAAATCTGACCAAAAGAAAGAGAGAAGAGACACAAATTAATAAAATTAGAGATGAAAAAGGTAACATCACAACAGATGCCAGAGAAATTCAAAAATCATAGGGACATATTATAAAAGCATATACTCCACAAAGTATGAAAATCTGAAAGAAATGGATGATTTCCTTGATTTATATGACCTACCTAAATTAAATCAAGATGAGATTAATCACTCAAATAGACCTATAACAAGCATGGAGATCCAAACACTTAAGAAAAATTTCCCAACTAAAAAAAGCCCAGGCCCAAATGGATTTACTGCTGTATTTTACCCAGACCTTCAGGGAAGAGCTAACACCATTGCTTCTTAAGCTTTTCCATGAAATAGAAAAAGTAGGAATTCTACCAAACTCCTTCTATGAAGCCAGCATCACCCTGATAACAAAACCAGGCAAAGATAGAATAAAAAAAGAAAATTACAGACCGATCTCCCTCATGAACATAGATGCAAAAATTCTCAACAAAATATTGGCAAACAGAATACAAGAATATATGAGAAAGATCATTCACCCTGACCAAGTAGGCTTTATCCCAGAGATGCAGGGATGGTTCAACATATGCAAATCTATAAATGTTATACATTATATAAATGGGTTGAAGGACAAAAATCATATGATCATCTCATTAGATGCAGAGAAAGCATTCGACAAAATCCAACATCCCTTCATGATAAAAGTCCTACAGAGATTGAGAATAGAAGTTACATACCTCAATATAATAAAGGCTATTTATGATATGCCTACAGCCAACATATTACTAAATGGGGAAAAACTGGAAGCTTTTCCACTAAAATCAGGAACAAGACAAGGGTGTCCACTGCCCCCACTTTTATTTAATATAGTTCTGGAAGTCTTAGCCATAGCAATAAGGCAAGAGACATGCATAAAAGGGATACAAATTAGAAAGGAAGAGGTCAAGTTATCATTATTTGCAGATGACATGATTCTATATATAAAGGACCCTAAAGACTCTACTAGCAAACTGTTAGAGCTGATAAAAACCTACAGATAAATACACAGAAATAAATACACAGAAATAAATACACAGAGATCAGTAGCCTTAATATATGCTAACAACAAACACACAGAAGATGAAATCAGAGAATCACTCCCATTCACAATTGCATCAGAAAACATAAAGTACCTTGGAATAAACCTAACCAAGGAAGTAAAGAATCTTTACAATGAGAACTTTAAAACACTCAAGCGAGAAATTGCAGAAGACACTACGAAGTGGAAAAACTTCCCTTGTTCCTGGATTGGAAGAATCAATATTGTGAAAATGGCAATCTTACCAAAAGCACTCTATACATTTAATGCAATCCCCATCAAAATTCCAAAGGCATTCTTCATGGAAATAGAAAAAACAATCCAAAAATTCATTTGGAATCACAAAAAACCTCGAATATCTAAAATAATACTGAGCAACAAAAATAAGGCTGGTGGTATCACCATACCTGATATTAACCTATACTACAGAGCCATAGTAACAGATACAGCATGGTACTGGCACAAAAGCAGACTTATAGATCAATGGAACAGAATAGAGGACCCAAATGTAACTCTAAGTACCTATGGCCACCTGATATTCGACAAAAATGCCAAAAATACTCATTGGAGGAAAGACAGCCTCTTTGGCAAATGGTGTTGGGAAAACTGGATACATATCTGTAGAAGGATGAAAATAGATTCTTCTCTTTCTCCATGCACAAGAATTAAGTCCAAATGGATTAAGGACCTTAACATCAGTCCTGAAACTCTGAAACTGCTAGAGGAAAAAGTAGGGGAAACCCTTCAACATATTGGTCTTGGCAAAGACTTTCTGAATACAACCCCAATTGCTCAGGCAATAAAATCACAGATTAACCACTTGGACTTCATGAAATACAAAGATTTTGCATTGCAAAGGACACAGTGAATAAAGCAAAGAAGCAACCTACAGAATGGGAAAAAAATCTTCATCAGCCATATATCTGATAAAGGATTAATATCTAGGATATACAAAGAACTGAAGAAGTTAAATAATAAGGAATCAAACAAGCCAAGCAAAACATGGGCTATGGAGCTAAATAGAGAATTCTCAAAGGAAGAAATACGAATGGCATATAAGCATCTAAAAAAATTTTCTACCTCACTAGTCATCAGGGAAATGTAGATTAAAACTACATTGAGATTCCATCTCACTCCTGTCAGATTGGCTACCATCATGAAAACAAATGATCATAAATGCTGGCAGGGATGTGGAAAAAGAGGAACCCTTCTACCCTGTTGGTGGGAATGCAATTTGGTCCAGCCATTGTGGAAATCAGTGTGGAGGTTCCTAAAACAGCTAAAGATTGATCTACCATATGACCCAGCTATAGCACTCCCAGGCATATATCCTAAGGACTCATCTCATTTCCTTAGAGGTACATGCTTAACCATGTTTATTGCTGCTCAATTTATAATAGCTGGGAAATGGAACCAGCCTAGATGTCCCTCAACTGATGAGTGGATAATGAAGATATGGCACATTTATACAATGGAGTTTTACTCATCGGTAAAGAGAAATGAAGTTATGAAACTTGCAGAAAAGTTGATGGATCTGGAAAGGATCATACTAAGTGAGGTAACCCAGGCCCAGAAAGCCAAGTGCTACATGTTCTCCCTCATATGTGGATCCTAGCTACAGATGATTGGGCTTCTGTGGGAGAAGGAAAAAACTCAGTAGCAGAGGCCAGTGAGTTAAAAAGGAGATCGAAAGGGAAGAGAAAGGAAGGAAGGGAGGAGGGCATTTATTAGGTTGGTATTGTATATATGTAAGTAGAAAGATTGAGATGGGGAGGGGATGTGATGGAGAATGGAATTTCAAAGGGGAAAGTGGGGGGGGGGGAGGGCACTACCATGGGATATTTTTATAATCATGGAAAATATTAATAAAAATTGAGAAACAAAGAAAATCATCCATTTCCTTCAGTTTATCAAAATTAGAGGCATGCATATTCTTATTGTATGTCCTTATAATTTTCTGAATTTCTTTGTTATCTATTGCAATGGTGCTTCTTCATCTCTAATCCTATTGATTTTTGTCCTTTCTTTCTTTCTTCTAGTCAAATTTACTAAGGGTTTATATAATCTTGTTTATCCTTTCAAAGAACCAACTCTTGGTTTCGTTGATTCTTTGGATTTTTGTTGTTGTTGTTGTTTCTATTTCATTAATTTTGGCACTAAACTTTATTATTTCTTCTCATCTACTAACTTTTGGTTTGCCTTGTTCTTCTTTTTCCAAAGCCTTCAGGTGAAGCATCACATTGTTTATTTGTGAACTCTCTTAATTTCTTAATATAGACACTTAGTGCTATAAATTTCCTTCTTAGGACTGCTTTAAATGTGTCCCAAAAGGTTTGGTATGTTGTATTATCATCATAATTTGATTCTATGAATTTATTGATTTTCTGTTTGATGTCTTCAATGACCCATTGATTATTCAATAGTGTACTGTTTAGTCTCCATGAGTTTCTGTATTCTCTGTAACTTTTCTAGTTGCTGATTTGCAGTTTAATCCTATTTTGCTCAGTATGGTACAAGGGATTATTTCAATTTTCCATTTTTTGTTGAGATTTGCTTTGTGTCCCAATATATGGTCTATTTTGAGAATGTTTCATGTGCTGCTGAAAATACTGTATATTCTGCTGCATTTGGATGGAATGTTTCGTAGATATATGTTAGGTCCTTTTGTTCCATGACATCATTTAATTTAGATTTCTCACTGTTTATTTATTTATTTATTTTTGCCAGGATGACCTGTCAATTGATGAGAGTGGGGTATTGAAGTCAACCACTACAATTGCGTTTGATGTTATCTGTGCCATTAAGTCTAATAGTGTTTGTTTGATGAAACTGGGAGCCCCCATGTTAGGTGAATATATACTTATACTTGTAATGTCCTCCTATTGGAGTGTCCCTTTAATCAGTATAAAATGTCCTTATTTATCTTTCCTCACTAATATGTATTCGAAGTTGATCATGTCAGATATTAGGATAGCAACCCCTGCTTGTTTCCTAGGCCCATCTGCTTGAAAAACCATTTTCAATCCTTTCCAGCCAGTGTCTGTCTTTTATTGAGAGATGAGTTTACTTATGAAATAAGGAAATGAGAGGATCCTGAGTTTCAATCCAATCTGCAAGCCTGTGTCTTTTGGTTGGTGCGTTGAGACCATTGCTATTGTTTTATTATTGAAAGGTATGCATTTATTCTCACCATTCTTCTTATTTTGTAGTGTTTTCTGTTTTCCCTTTACTCATTTGCTTTTGCTGTTGTTTGAGTGTGGTTTATTTTCCTATTCCTCCTGTGGGTTTTCTGTTTTCTGTTCAGCATTAAGAATTCCTTCAAGTATTTTCTGTAGCGCTGGTGTAGTTGTCATAAATTCCTTTAGCCTGTTTTTGTTTTGGAATAACCTAATTTCTACATCAGATTGGATGGATAGCTTTGCAGAATAAAGTAATGTTGGTAGACAGTTGTTATCTTTCAGAACTTGGAATAGATCATTCCAAGCCCTTCTGGCTTTTAAAATTTGTGTTGAGTAATCTGCAGTTATTCTGATGGGTTTACCTTTGGAGGTGATTTGCTTTTTCTTTCTAGCTGCTTTCAATATATTTTCTTTGGTTTCTGTGTTTAGTAGTTTAATTATAACATGGCAAGGAGAGGTTCTTTCCAGATTTTGTCTGTTTGGTGTTCTAAAAGCTTCTTGTATCTGCACTGGAATTTCTTTGCCAATTTGGGGGAAATTTTGTTCTATGATTTTGTTGAAAACACCTACTAAACTTCTTGATTTAAATTCTTCTCCATCTGTTATTCCATGAATTCTTATGTTTGATCTTTTCACAGTGTCCCAGATTTCTTGAAATTTCCATTCATACCTTGGTATTAGCTTGTCTTTCTCTTTGTTGGGCTGTATTTGATCTGCCACCTGATCTTCTAGTTTAGATAGTCTGTTCTCTCCTTCATCCATTCTCATGGTGAGACTTTCCACAGGGTTTTTTTTTTTTTTATTTCACTAACTGTATTCTTCAGAGCTAGGATTTCAGCCTGCTTTTGTTTTTTGTTTTTTGTTTTTTGTTTTTTTTTTTTTTCTTCAGTATTTCTCTTTCCTTATTCATGTCTTGTAATGCCCTCCTTATTTCATCGAGCTTCCTGTGTTCTCTTTCAGAAGTTTGTTTTCTTCTTTCATTCCTTTTTTTCTTCTTCTTTGATTCCCCTCATTTCTTCTCTGATTTCTTTGAGCATAGATACCATCATTTTCTTGAAATCTTTTTCAGGCATTTCCTCTAAAACAGTCTCATTGGTTACCAGTTCTGTTGAATTTATAATTATGATGGGACTGTAATGTCTTCACTCTTTGAGTTTCTTGTAGTATAATGTAGCGCCTTTTGCATCCTGAATTGATTAGATGCTTGGGTTTTGTATTTATTTGCAGTGTTCCCAAAGGTGGCATTCCACCTCTATATACCCTCATGATATGAGTTCAATGTGCCATGTGTCGCCGTTATACCACAATGCAGGCACAGAAGTAATCATAGGTGTTGATTTTGCTTGCTAAGCAAGTATTCTAGTGGAGTGGGTGGAATAATTTACTAACAAATTCTAAATTTAAACCAAGCAACATACGCCATCAATAGAAAACAAGTACAAAGTATGTAATTGTGGGGACTAAAACAGTCTCATAAAACCAAATTCCTTAAGGGTGTGTGTTGTTCTGTACCTTTAATCTTGTCATCTGGGAGGTAGATATTTCTTTTCTGAATTGGGTTGTAGTTTAACCTTCATCTGAATGAGACCCTGCCCCAAATGATGACAGAAGCAAAAGAAAAAAGACCTGTAAATATGAAAGCATCAAAGGCAACAATATCCAACCCCCAAATACAGGTTATTTGAAAATGGTTAAGCCAACCAAGAATATATAACACATAACCTTCCCCAAAAAGGAAAAAGAGATTAGCTCTACCAATGCAGGCCTATGTACCTGTTTTTTCTTTTGTTGTTATTAGTTTGTTTTTTGCCATTCAGTCTTGTTACCTTTTGTGGTGGCTTCCAATCTCACCAATGCTAAGTTCCACCTCTATCCCTCCATATTATTCTGTGGAGCTGGACCTCTGATCAGCTCTGCTGGCTGCCCTGCCACTGGGGGAAGAATGCTGGAGTTTCCCGCTTCTGATGGTGGAGGATGGGGGAGTTCAGACTTCTGCAGTTGCTCACACAGTTTAACCTGTATCCTTTTCAGTAGATCTTTGGTTGATCTCAGCTGTCTTTAATTCTGTTTTCTGTTTTTTTTTTTTTCTTTTCTTTATTAGTCAGTTTTGTATTCAGCAAATACAGTCAGTTTGATACCATTATTAGGCTCATCCGAGACCTACCCCCTCCCCTTGGCCCCTCCTTGTTGAGGTATATGGGTCATGCATTGTGGAGTTAGCCCACAGTTATGGGTAAGATAAATGTCTCTGCATATCATGACCCAACATGTGGCTCTGACATTCTTTCCGCCCCCTCTTCCGCAAAATTTCCCTGAGCCATGTTGGGTTCATTTTTGGTCTGCTTCACTGATGAGGTGTTGGGGGCCTCTGAAGCTCTGGCTCTCGATTTGGCAGGAGTTGATTTTTCTCTGTGCTGATCTCCTTCCCCCTTGTGCTGGTATCCAGTTCCTCAGGAAAACAGCCCCCTTGCTTGTTTCTCTAATTTTTCTTAGTTTCAGCTGGGGCCCTTTTGAGGTATGATGGGGTGTCTCTCTCTTTAGGATCTACATCTATCTGAAAAAGAGAAGCAGATTCTCCAACGGAGAGTAAGTTAACACCAGGACAAATGAGATAACCCTTAATTTTTTTTATAAAGAATTTAATAGGTGTAGCCCCTCTTGTAGCCCAGAATTGATGGTAGCTTGATATTGGAGAGTGGGCTTAAGTTTGGATATGGTTCTGACTTGTTTCCCAGCTCCAGCGATGGGTCCCATACCAGTGAGGGGATCAGTTAGCCAAATTGAGAGCAGTTGGTTCCCCACCATGGCTGTGTGCCACTACTGCACTTGTGTGGGCATCAAAACAAGTTATTTGCTGCTAAGTAGGTTAGACCATGCGTTGCTTTGACAGATATTGGTCATTTTCCACCAGTCGCCCATGTAGCACCTTCTGGCACTAGACACGCTGACTGTCTGGGGACTGACTCTCTTACCACTTCCAGCCATGCCATTCTAATTGGCATGTCAATCACATAAGGTGTCTTCAGCAGGAGGGTCTCACCACTACCCTTTGATGGGTCATCATGTACTCTGACAGAAATCTGTCTTTTTTTTAGGAAACCGTGTAAGTCTCTCTGATCAAAAGCTCATTGTGGATGATAGCCCCATGCTGGATCTGGGAGTTACAGGTCAGTCCCACTATGAAAATGAGGAAAAAGATGACTAATATACAAGAGTTAGAGAGAAGAGAGAGAGGGAGAGGGGAAGTGAGGGAGGGAAGATGTAGAAGATTAAGGTTAGTCTTGATCTTACCCTCTCCAGTGTCTTGTGGTTCAGGTGTTCCCTGTAAGGTCCTGGTGAAGGATCAGCCATTTGGTCTGTCTTTTAGTAAGTAGGAGATTATGGTACCGTTGTCGTTTGGGTCTAGGTTTGTGTTTCCCACCCCTTTGATGCCCTCCTATCCCTCCCCTTCCATCCTAGTGTCTAGTCTAGGAGATGCTTGCTGAGTATGTAAGGTATCTTGGGTAGATTCAGGTTAGGTGTTGTAGATGAGTGAGACTATGTGGTGATTTTTTTTCTGTGATTGGGTAAGTTCACTGAGAATGATCTGTTCCAGGTTCAACCATATTTCCTCAAATTTCATTGTGTCATTTTTTCTTACTGCTGTATAGAATTCCATTGTGTGGATATACCACATCTTAGTTATCCATTCTTCTAGTGATGGGCATGTGGGTTGATTCCAGCTCTTAGCTATTACAAATTGAGCCGCTATAAACATGGTTGAGCAAATCTCTCTGGCCTGTGGTTTGAAGGTTTTAGGGTAGATGCCCAGTAAGGGAATAACTGGGTCTGTTGGTATCTCTGTACTCAGCTTTTTCAGAAGTCTCCATATTGCTTTCCAAAGTGGTTGTAACATCCTACATTCCCACCAACAGTAGATGAGTGTTCCTATTTCTCCACATCCTCGCCAGCATTTATTTTTATTTGATTTTTTGATATTTGCTATCCTTATTGGGGTAAGGTGGAATCTCATAGGTGTTTTAATTTGCATTTTTCTGATGATTAGGGATGATGAACATTTTCTTAAATGTATGTTTGCCATTTCTATTTCTTCCTCTGTGAACTGCCTGTTCAGCTCTTTGCCCCATTTTGTGAATGGGGTGTTTGACATCTTACTGTTTAGATTTTTGAGTTCTTTGTAGATTCTAGAGATTAGGCCTCTATCAGTTGGATAAACCGCAAATATTTTCTCCCATTCTGTGGATAATCTATTGGCTTTGCTTATTGTATGCTTGTCTGTAAAGAAGCTCTTCAGCTTCATGTGATCCCATTGGTTGAGTGACGGTTTAGGTTCATGAGCTACTGGGGTTTCGTTCAAGAAGTCTTTTTCCTTTCCTATATCATGAAAAGTACTTACTAAATTTTCTTCCAGTAGTATTCGAGTTTCTGGTCTTATATTGAGATCTTTGATCCATTTGGACTAGAGTGTAGTGCAAGGTGAAATGTGTGGGTCACGTTTCAGTATCCTGCATATGGTTATCCAGTTTGTCCAGCACCATTTGTTGAAGATGCTGTCTTTTTTCCAGCCTATATTGTTTTGGCCTTCATCGAATATCAAGTAGCTATAGTTGCTTGACCAAAAGTCCGGGTCCTCAAGTCTATTCCATTGACCTATACTCCTGTTTTTATGCCAGTACCATGCTGTTTTTATTACTATGGCTTTGTAATATAGCTTTAGATCAGGTATGGTGATGTCTCCGGAGGTATTTCTTTTGCTGAGGATATGTTTGGAAATGCGAGGCCTTCTGCCTTTCCATATGAAATTTGAGATCATTTTTTTCTATCTCTGTGAAGAACAAGGTGGGGATTTTAATTGGAATTGCATTAAATCTGTATATTCCCTTTGGTAGGACTGTCATCTTCACAATGTTAATACTGCCTATCCAGGAACATGGGAGGTCTTTCCATTTTCTCAAGTCCACCTCAATTTCTTTTTTGAGTGCTTTTATGTTTTCATTGTATAGATCTTTCACTTCCTTGGTTAACGTTATTCCAAGTTATTTTATTTATTTTGTTGCAATTGAAAATGGGACTATGTCCCTTATTTCTTTCTCTGTATCATTGTCCTTTGCATAAAGGAAGGCTACTGATTTTTGTGCATTGATTTTGTATCCTGCTACTTTGCTAAAGGAGTTAATCACCTTCAGGAGTTTTGGGATGGAGTCTCTCGGGTCTCTTACATATATAATCATGTCATCAGCGAATAAAGCTAACTTAACTTCTTCCTTTCCAAATTGTATCCCTTTTATTTCCTTCTCCTGTCTTATTGCTTGAGCTAGGACTTCCAGAACTATGTTGAAAAGCAGAGGTGAGAGTGGACAACCCTGTCTTGTTCCTGATCTTAATGGGAATTCCTCCAGTCTCTCTCCATTAAGTATTATTTGGGCCTTCGGAGCTTTGTATATTGCCTTTATTAGGTTAAGATAGGAATCAACCATGCCAATTCTCTCCAATGTTTTGAACTGAAGTGATGTTGTATCTTGTTAAAAGCCTTTTCTGCATCTATCGTAATGATTATGTGGTTTTTATGTTTAACCTTGTTTATGTGGTGTATTACATCGACAGATTTCCGTATGTTGAACCACCCCTGTTTTCCTGGAATGAATCCCACTTGGTCAAGGTGGATAATGCTTTTCATGTATTGTTGGATTCGGTTTGCAAGGATTTTGTTTAGGATCTTTGCATCTAAATTCATCAGGGAAGTAGACCGGTAGTTTTCTTTTCTTGTGGCTTCTCTGCCTGGTTTTTGAATTAGGGTGATGCTAGCTTCATAAGAGGAGTTGGGTAGCTTTCCCTGTTCACCAATTGTGTGGCACAGTTTGAGGAAGGTTGCTTTGAGTTCTTCCATGAAGGTTTGATAGAATTCAGCTGAGAAGCCATCTGGTCCTGGACTCTTCTTTTTTGGGAGGTTTTTTGTCACTTTTTCGATCTCCATAAGTGTGATGGTTTGATTGAGGTGATTAATCTGCTCTGTGTTTAGCTTTGGTAGATTCCAAGAAGTCCAAGAATTCCAAGAATTTATCCATCTCCTCCACATTATCCAATTTTGTGGAGTAGAGGTTTTTGTAATAAGTCCTGATGATTCCACCAATTTCACTTATGTCTGTTGTGATCTCTCCTTTTTCATTTTGAATTTTGTTAATTTGAAGCTTCTCCTTTTTTTGCTTGATCAGATTGGCCAGGGGTTTGTCAATCTTGTTTATTTTTTTCAAAGAACCAGCTCTTTGTTTTGTCAATTGTCTTAATTATTTCCTTCGTTTCCAGTTCATTGATTTCGGCTCTGATTTTAATTATTTCTTTCCTTCTGGAGCTCTTTGGGTTGGAGTTTCTTGTTTTTCCAGTGCCTTTAGGTGGATGGTTAGGTCATTGATTTGGGACCTTTCAGTCTTTTTTATGAAAGCATTGAGTGCTATGAATTTTCTCCTGAGGACCGCCTTCATTGTGTCCCATAAGTTTTGGTACGATGTGTTCTCATTGTCGTTCAATTCCAGAAATTTTGCAATTTCATTTTTTATTTCATCCACTATCCATTTATTGTTTAAAAGTGTGCTGTTCAGTTCCCAGGTGCCGTTGGGATTCTTGGTGGGTCTTTTGTTGTTGATTTCTAGCAATATAGCATTGTGATCTGATATCATGCAGGGAATTATGTCAATCTTCCTAAATATGTGCAGGCAGTCTTTGTGACCCAGTATATGTTATTTAGAGAATGTTCCATGGGCTGCTGAGAGGAATGTGTAATCTGTGGATTTGGGATGGAAGGTTCTGTAGATGTCCGTTAGGTCTAAGTGATCTATGGTTTTGTTGAGCTCTCTTACTTCCCTGTTGAGTTTCTGTCTGGATGATCTGTCTATTACTGATAATGGTGTATTGAAGTCACCAGCTATGATGGTGTTTGTGGTTATTTCTGTTTTACTGTCAAGTAGGTTTTGTTTTATGACTGTGGTGCCCCTGTGTTTGGTGCATACAGATTTATGATTGTAATATCCTCTTGATGGATCGTTCCCTTAATAAGTGGGAAGTGGCCTTCTTTGTCTTTTTTGATTATTTTTGGTTTGAAGTCTATTTTATCCGATATTAATATTGCTACACCTGCTTGTTTCTTATTCCCATTTGCTTGGAATACTGTTTTCCACCCATTCACCCTGAGGAGATGTCTGTCCTTAATGGTCAGGTGTGTTTCTTAAAGGCAACAGATTGAGGGGTCTAATTTTTTGATCCATCCTGTTATCTTGTGTCTCTTGATGGGTGGATTAAGGCCATTAATATTTAGGGTAATGACTGTGAGATTTGATTTGATCCCTGCCATATTGTGATGGTAAATGTGGGTTGGTGTTTTCGTGGACGTTGAAGTTTTTTGTGCCTACCCTGAGTTTGGTTGTTGTGATCTGCTTCTTGTAGGCAATTGTGTTGGATTATTTTTTTCTTCTCTGTGGAGAATTTCCTGAAATGCTCTCTGTAGGTTTGGTTTTGTGTTCATATAATTGTAAAGCTGAGTTTTGTTGTGGAATGTTTTTCTTTCACCATCTATTATGAGGGATACTTTTGCTGGGTAGAGTAGTTTGGGTTGGAAGCCATAGGTTCTTAGACTTTGCAGTGTTTCATTCCAGGCCCTTCTAGCTTACAGGGTTTCCATTGATAAGTCTGAAGTAATTCTGATGGGGTTACCTTTGAAGGTGGTGTGCTGTTTTTCCCTAGCTGCTTTAAGGATTTTCTCTTTGGTGTCAATGTTTAGAGTCTTAATGATAATATCTCTTGTAGAGTTTCTCCTTTGTTCCAGTCTGTTTGGAGTTCTATTTGCTTCTTGTATCTTGATGGCCCTTTCTTTTAAGAGTCTGGGGAAGTTTTCTTCAATTATTTTGTTAAATAAGTTATCCATGCCTTTGGTCTGAATTTCTTCTCCTTCTGGTATTCCAATGATCCTGGTATTAGGACCTTTAAGTGTATCCCACAATTCCCTCATATTCTGTTCATAGGAGCTTTTGAACTTACTGAAATTTTTGAACTCTCTAACTGTTTCTTCCATCTTGTCTTCCAGATCATAGTTTCTATCCTCCACATGGCTGACTCTATTCTTGAGAGCTTCTAGCGAGTTTTGCACTTGTTCAATTAAGTTTGCATTTTCTATTTCTTTTGTATGTATAATTTCCATCCCTCTGCCAAGCTCCCTTTTCACATCATTTTCTGATTTTCTTGACGATTCTTGGAGTTCATCCTTGCATTTCTTTATGTTTTCATTTAGCATGGCCAGGTGATTTTTAAGGTCTTCTGTTTTTTCACTCTCCCTCAAATCTCTTAATTCTCTTTGAAATCCTTCCAATTTCTTATCTATTAGTTCTAGTTTAGTGATGGCAGCATTCACATGATTGTCGGCCCTTTGTTGCTTTCCTGAAAGTTCTACCAGTAGGTTGGTCAGGGTTGCATTGCTCACAGCTTCAACTTGGTTTTCTGGTCCTATTGGTTCTTCTATGTTTTGGTTAGATGTATTCATTGTGAGACTGGGTGATCTAACTGGATCTTCTTGCATTTGATTTTTCATGTTATTTCTTTTGCGCTGTGTTCTGCCCATGACAGTGTATGGGCATGTAGGTGGGCGTATCAGCCTGGGCTCAAGAACAATGGGAATCTTATGCAGCCTGGGGCAGTTGCCAAGTAGCCTGGGCTTTGTCTCTCACTTGCCAAAGCCGCCTATCTACTGCCTGGCATGGGCGCCAGAGTTGCCTGATTTCTCAAGCGGTAATGTGCCAATGGTGCCTGCGTTTGAGGTAGGACTGGCACTGAGGCACCAAGCACTGAAGCAGCTCGACCTCTGGCTGGGAACGCTGGGAGCCGGAAGCTGTCTGCACTCCGCTGCCACAGGACAATGGCGGCCGGCCGGCACGGCTGATAGGTAGGGGATGGCACCTAAGCTGGCGCAAGCAAGAGACACAGTCTGAGCTTGCCTGGCACCTGCTGTGGGACTGGGCTCGCTCAGTAAGTGGGCGAGTGGACGAGAGTGCGGAGCAGTCTAAGCTTCTGCACGCAGGGAACCATCTGCGCGTGGTGGCAGCAGCAGCGGCAGGGGCGGTGCTGTGATCATGGCGGTTATTTGGGGGGAGGAGTGGGCTACCCGCCCACGAGGAGATCCGCAATTCCCTGTTCCCCCGCCTCTGTGCCCTCACAGATTTCTCTCCCCTAAAAGCCACTATATACCCTTAATATCTTGCTTTTCTTTCCCTGGGATTTGCAGCGCAGCTAGGCGGTCGCCATCTTGGCCGGACGTCCACTTCTGTTTTCTTAACTTTGCAAGGAGGCTGATGCAATTGAAGAAGCCTCTTGTGCCTCTGCTGCTGCCACCACTTGGCACGTCTGGCGGGGCAGTGCCAGGTGGGTGCATGGATCACGTGGACCAGGCCATTTTCTTCCTTTCTGGTTGATCTTGGTCTCTCTGGCTTCTCTGCCCTGTGAAAGAATAACCTGTACCCCTTCACTTTTCAAAAGAAGAATTTGCCTTACTGGGGTTTTGCTTAAATCCCTCCCTAGGCTGGTTTGGTGTGGCTCCTATGTCACCATCTTTCCTGGAAGTCAATAGTATTTTTTCTGGGTAGAAACTTTCTAATTTCATGTAATCTCATTAATCAATTCCTTGGGTAATTTCGTATCCCAGACTGAGCTGAAATTCACTATGTAGTCCCAGGCTGGCCTTGAACTCATGGAGATCCTCCTACGTTGGTATTCTGAGAGCTGGGATTAAGGGCAAGCTGTACTACAACCCACCGTTTTTTTTTTCTTTTTGAGGAAGGGTCTCATTCTAGCTCAGGATGACCTGAAACTTACTCTATAGCCTAAGATAGCCTTGAACTCACCACTGTACTTCACCTCAGCCTCCTGAGTGCTAGGATTAAAGGTGTGTCACATGACACCTGCCTAAGATGTTCATTATCCATTTTTTTACTATAGAATATGTTTATCTCTATTAGCTTTTAAAATTAAACTTCACTTAAATAGGCTGAAATGTTGACACTGAAATGAATTTTTTAATGAAAGTAACAAGAATGCCAACTTAATTTTCTATAATATATTTGAAATTATTAGTAGAGACTAGAGATATAACTCAGTTGTTAGAGTGCTTGCCAAGTGAGTATGAAGACCTGGGTTTGAGCCCCAACACTGCATAGTTGGACATGGTAGCACATATTGTAGTTATCCTCAGCTATATGGGGAGTTGAAGACTAGACTAGGCTATATGACCCTGACTCAAAATAAAAACATAATTATGAAAAACCACTATGAGTCAGTGAAGGGATGAAGAACTTTTTAAAAAATTTTGTCAGAAAGTTCTTAATGACTCACTATTTTACTGTTCCAACTCTATCCAATCTACCTTAATACTAAAGCATTCTGCTTATATATGTCCCAATGCCAAATTGGTGTGTGTGCTTTTGTGAGCATGTTCATGTGTGAGAGCAGGCACAGAAATTAGAGGAGGCAAGATTGCTCATTGTGAAGAGCTTCTGGGATTTTTAGGAAATTCTCCCATATTATCTCATGGTCAGCATGCTAGAACTACAGAAGCTTGCCATGGCTTTTGCCTTTTACACAGAATCTGGGGCTGAACTTCTGTATTGAAGCTTGAGCTGCAAGCACTTTATCTCTACTAAGGATTTTTAAAAAAATAAATCCAGCTCCATAATCTAAGTTGCTTTCTCAGTATGTGAGTGGGCATGGTGGCCTGGAGGGAGTAGGCCAGACCCCTGTTTCCTGCCTCCTCCCATCACCCCCTGATCTGTGTTTCCTGCACAATGTGCGGCTAGTTGCAGTGGTCTGGAGTGAGTAAGCTAGAACCCTGTTTCTGGGCTCCTCCCACCTCCCTGGTCTGGGTTTCCTGTGCCAATCTGTGTTCTGGAGGGCATGACATGGAGTAAGTATGGCAGATCCTTGGCTACCTGTTCCTCCCAGTACCCTAGTCCTGGTAGGTCCCATTGTGTATTGCTTAGCCCCTGTGTGAGCTGTGGAATCAGGCCTTTTGCTCTGGTATTCTGACTGGCTACCAACATCCATATTCACCTGAGCCAGAGGGTGCATGGTCCAAAGTACAAAAACTTGCTTCATCCTCAATAAAATAAAATAAAGAGTCCTTCTAAAATGGGTAGATAACAAGGCAAAAAATCCAGTTGAAGTCAGAAAATTGAGAGATCTCCACAAAGGATGCCTGGTCCTACAATGGAAGCATCCAATGAAATCTTAGAGAAATCAACATAAATTCATTTACAAAATGGAAACACAACAACCAATGAGACTCTTTTTAAGAGTATTAATGGAACTGAATATAATCATCTCCTAAAATGTTCAGGTTTTGAAAGTAGGCTTAACTTCATTGAATAAAATGTTAGAACCCTCCAATGAGATATGAATAAATTGAAGTTGAGATCATCTCAACAACCAGTTGGTTAAGCTTAAAGAATATTTGATCAAATGCAAAAATGAACTCCAAGAAACATCAAGAAAATCAGAACTAGAATTGAAATTGTACCTCAAAAAAGAAGAACACAAAACAAAATAAAACAACAGAAAACAAAAATCAAATTGAAATTATTGAAACCTCTCCACAAGCTCCCACTAACAGAGTTATTTATGTGGAAGAGAGAACCTCTAACCTGGAACAGAAGACAGAAGAAATTGATCAAGAGGCAAAATCTTTACTAAGTTCAAAAAATCAAGTGAACATAATATGAGGGAACTGTGGGACAGCCTAAAATGACAAAACATCCAGATCATGGGTATACAAGAGAGGAAATCCAGGCCAGAGTCATAGAGAACATAGTCAACAAAATTATTGAATACAATTTTCCAAATGTCTCAAAAGAGACAAGTCTCTCTCTCTCTCTCTCTCTCTCTCTCTCTCTCTCTCTCTCTCTCTCTCTCTTAAAGCAGCAAGAGAGAAACAATTCACAACCTATAAAGGCATCCCATCAGAATGACAACAGATTTCTCCATGAAAGCCAGAGGGCCTGGAATGGAACAATTCAAAGTCTAAAAAACTGTGGCTTCCAACCCAACCTACTCTACCCAGCAAAAGTATAATAATATAATAGATGGTGAAAGAAAAACTTTCCTTGAAAAAAGCCAGTTCTTTGATGATATGGGCACAAAGCCAAACCTACATAGAATATGAGAGAATACTCCACACAGAGCAGTCAAATAACCAATCTCAAGAGCCAATAAGAACAAGAACACAATAATGAATAAAGACCAGGCTCAAAAATAGTACAAAACACAAGAAAGCACAAAACCCAATAAAACACCTCATCATGGCAGGGATTAAGTCAAACCTCACAGTACTAACCTTAAATGTTAATGGTCTTAATCCACCCATCAAAAGACATAGAAAACCACGATGGATCAAAAGATTAGAACCTTCTGGAATTCTGGTCAAGATGGTGTTTGCCTAATTTCACCTCACCTCACAGGGAAGGAAAGATAAAGTGCTTCAAGTTCAGTTTTTTTTTAGGGGTTTGCTTATTCTAGTAGGCTTCCAGTGGGAGGGTGCAGAGGAGCAAAACAGGGAATCTACTCATTCCTACACTTTCAGGTAGCCCACAAGTCCCCCAGTCCCTTCAAGCAGCCTTCCTAGCCACACTACCAGCAGCGGGTACCTCTTGTACTAACTACAGGCCAAGTGGATATAAGCTGGCAGGTTAGGTCCTCCTCCCTAAACTTTCCTGGCATTGCATTAAGCTCAAAGGGTGTGAACGCCATCCCACTCACTGTTTCCACTCTAGCTTGCCAGTCCATGTGAACACGATTGCCTTCCCAGTCGCCAATCCCAACCTAGCCTTTCTGAGCCCCCCACACAGGATTTTCATCCCATTTGCTGTTCCTGCCATAGCCTTGCTGACACCCATGTGTGCGATCACCATCCCATTCACCATTCCCACTCTAGCCTTTTGGAACCCTGTGCACACGATAACCATCCCAGTCACTGTTCCCGCCCTAGCTTTTCTGAGCTCCATGAACACGATCACTGGCCCACTCACTGCCACCCCCCACACCAGGCCAGCAGGCCAGTGTGCCTACCCGAGCCATTCTGAGCTGTGCACATGCGATCACCATCCCATTCAGTGCTGCCACCTCCTACCCCTGAACAAGGATCCAGGCTACTGTCTCCATCCTAGCCTTCCTGAACTCCAACAACTGCCGTCCCACTTACCACCACCCCCACTCCAGGATAGCAGGATAGTGTTCCACAACCTAGGTTTTCAAAACCATTGCCATGGGCAGACCACAGTGATAAAGGAATAGCACGAAAAATCAGATGCAAGTAAATACAGCTAGATTGCCCAGACCCAGAATGCATGTTTTTAATCAAAACGTAGAAGAGACAATAGGATCAGAAACCCAAAAAGACAATTCAAACTATGCAAACATGGCCAAAGAAATACCAGAACTTGCAGAAACTCAACAAAGGACCAAATTGAACAAGCCCAAAAACTCGGTAGAAGCTCTCAAGATTAGAGTCAGACATGTGGAGGATAGAAACTCAGAACTGGAAAACAAAACAAAAGGAACAGTATGTGAGTGCAAAAGATTCAATTTCTGTGAACAGAACATGAAAGAACTGTGGGATACCATTAAGCATGACAACATTCAGATCATGGGAATGCCAAAAGGGGAGGAAATAGGGACCAAAAGAAAACTTATCCAACAAAATTATTGAAGAAAATTTCCCACTCTCTCACAAGAAAATCCCATCAAGTTGCAATAAGCTACCAGAACTCCAAACACACTGGACCAAAGGAGAAATTCTCCAAGACATATTATCATTAAGACTCTTAGCACTGATCACAGAGAGAAAGTTCTAAAGGCAGCTAGGGGGAAACAACATTTTACAGATACCTATCAGAAATACCTATCAGGAAACCCTATCAGAATCACTTCAGACTTCTAAATGGAAACCCTAAAAGCCAGAAGGATCTTGAGTGGAACACTACAAAAGCTAAGAACTTATGGCTTCCAACCCAAACTATTCTACACATAAAAAGTATCTCTCATAACAGATGGTGGAAGAAAATCTTTAGCCGGGCGTGGTGGCGCACGCCTTTAATCCCAGCACTCAGGAGGCAGAGGTAGGAGGATCGCCATGAGTTCGAGGCCACCCTGAGACTCTGTAGTGAATTCCAGGTCAGCCTGGGCTAGAGTGAGACCCTACCTCG
The DNA here is from genome assembly GCA_036346955.1 of Dipus sagitta. Lineage (NCBI taxonomy): Eukaryota > Metazoa > Chordata > Mammalia > Rodentia > Dipodidae > Dipus > Dipus sagitta. Next base: position 5,291,272 of record CM070791.1, on the reverse strand, counting down.
AAAAACCAAAAAAAAAAAAAAAAATCTTTCCATGATTAAACTCTTACAAGTATATGAACACTAAGCTAAACCTACAGAGAGTACTTCAGGGAATGCTCCACATAAGATTCAAATAACCAAACTCAAGTGCCTACAAAAGCAGATCAAATTAACCAAACCTGGAGAAGGCACAAAAAATACAATGGCCAAGAAAATACCAAACAACATGAACTACACAATATGGCAGGTATTAAATCAAACCTCAAAGTTATTACCCTAAAGTTTTATGGCCTTAATTCACCTATCAGGAGACATAACCTAACAGGGTGAATCAGAAAATTAGACCCCTCAAACTGCTGTCTTCAATAAGCCCACCTCACCACTAAAGACAGACACCTCCTCAGGGTAAAGGGGTGGAAAATGATATTCCAAGCAAATGGAAATAAGAAGCAAGCAGATGTTGGTATACTTATATCAGATAAAATAGACTTCAAACAAAAGTAATCAGAAAAGAAAAAGAAGGCCAATTCTTATCAAGGGAACAATCCACCAATAGCATGTCACAACCATAAATCTCTATGCACCAATCACAGGGACACCACATTCATAAAACAAAACCTACTTAACAATGAAACAGAAATAACCACCAACACCATCATAGCTAGAGACTTCAATACTCCACTATCAGCAAAAGATAGGTCATCCAAAGAGAAAATCAACAGGGAGGTAAGAGAGCTCAACAAAACCATAGATCAATTAGACCTTATGGACCTCCTCTACAGAACATTCTAACCAAAATCCATAGATTACACATTCTTCCCAGCAGCCCATGGAACCTTCTCTAAAATAGATCATATACTGCATCATAAAGCATGCCTCCATATATTTAGGAGGATCAACATAATTCCCCGCATGATATTGCTAGATATTAACAACAAAAGAAATTAACAACTGAACAACACACTTTTAAACAATAAATTAGTAGTGGATGAAATAAAAAGTGAAATTGTAAAATTTCTAGAAATTAATGACAATGAGAACACAACATACCAAATATCAGGGGAAAATTCATTGTGCTAAATCCCTTCATAACAAAGACAGAAAGATCCCAAATTAATAACCTAACCATGCACCTAAAGGCCTTGGTAAAACAAGAAGTATCCAACTCAAAAAGTTCCAGACAGAAAGAAAGAATTAAGATCAGAGCAGAAATTAATGAATTTGAAACTAAGAAAACAATTATGAAAATTGATAAAACAAAGAACTGGTTCCTTAAAAAAATACACAAGATTGGTAAACCCCTGGCCAATTTGATCAAGCTATAAATAAGAAAATAGACAATGCTAATTCACAAAATTAGAAATGAAAAACGAGAGATCACAATAGACATAAGTGAAATTTGGAGAATCATCAGGACTTACATCAAGAACCTCTACTCAGGGCTGGAGAGATGGCTTAGTGGTTAAGCGCTT
>CM070791.1:5254693-5289721 GCA_036346955.1 Dipus sagitta | reverse complement strand
GCCTGTGAAGCCTAAGGACCCCGGTTTGGGGCTCAACTCCCCAGGACCCAGGTTAGCTAGATGCACAAGGGGGTACCACAAGCATCTGGAATTTGTTTGCAGTGGCTGGAGGCCCTGGCGCGCCCATTCCCTCTCTCCCTCTCTCTATCTGCCTCTTTCTCTCTCTGTTGGTCACTCTCAAATAAATAAATAAAAATAACAACAACAAAAAAACCTCTACTCAACAAAAGTGGATAATATGGAGGAAATGGATGAATTCCTGGGCACATATTGCCCAACAAAACTAAACTCGGAGCAGATTAACCTGCTAAACAAACCCATCACAACCACCGAGATTGAAAGGGTAATCAAAAACCTCCCTAAAAAGAAGAGTCCAGGACCAGATGGCTTCTCAGCTGAATTCTATAAAACCTTATTCAAAAAACTGAAACCGTTTTTTTTTTCAAATTGTGCCACAAAACTGGAGAAGAAGGAGAGCTCTCCAACTCCTTTTATGAAGCTAGTATCACCATAATACCAAAACCAGGCAGAGATTCCACAAGAAAGAAAACTACAGGCCAATTTCCTTGATGAACTTAGATGCAAAAATCCTGAACAAAGTCCCCCCAACCTAAATTCAACAGCACATGAAAAGCATTATCCACCTTGATCAAGTAGGCTTCATCCCAGGAACACAGGGATGCTTCAATATATGGAAATCTGTCAATATAATGCACCGCATAAATGAGCTTAAACACAAAAACTACATGATCATCTCAACAGACGAAGAAAAGGCCTTTGACAAATATATAGATAGATAGATAGATAGATACAGATATCACAACATAATAAAGGCTATATATAAATATCACAAAGTCCACATAATATTTAATGGGGAGAGACTGAAGGAATTCCCATTGAGATCAGGAACAACATAGGGGTGTCCACTCTCACCTCTGCTTTTCAACATAGTCCTGGAAGTCCTAGCTCAAGCAGTAAGACAGGAGAAAAATTAAAGGGATACAAATTGGAAAGGAAAAAGTTAAGTTAGCCCTATTTGCAGACAACATGAGTCTATACACAAGTGACCCAAGAACCTCTATCTCAAAACACTTAAAAGTGATTAATTCCTTCAGTAAAGTAGCAGGATAGAAAATCAATGCACAAAATCAGTATTCTTTCTGTATGCAAAAGACAAACATACCAAGCAAGAAAAAAGTGACTTTGTCCCATTGTCAATAGCGTCAAAAAATAAAATAGCTGGGCATGGTGGCACACACCTTTAATCCCAGCGCTTGGTAGGCAGATGTAGGAGGATTTCCATGAGTTCAAGGCCACCCTGAGACTAGATGGTGAATTCCAGGTCAGCCTGGGCTACAGTGAGACCCTACCTTGGAGAAAAAATAATAATAAATAACTACCTTGGAATAATTTCAGCCATGGAGATGAAAGATCTTTATAATGAAAACACAAAAAATCTCAAGAAAGAAGTTGAGGAGGACTTGAAAACATGGAAAGACCACCCATACTCCTGGATAGGCAGAATTAACATTATGAAATTGGCAATCTTACCAAAAGTACTATATAGATTTATGCAATACCAATAAAAATCCCAACATCTTTCTTCACAGAGATAGAAAAATGATCTCAAAATTCATATGGAATGGCAGAAGGCCAAAGATATCAAAGCATATCCTCTTCAAAAGAAACACCTCTGGAGGCATCACCATACCTGATCTAAAACTATACTACCAAGCCATAGTAATAAAGACAGCATGGTACTGGCATAAAAACAGGATTATAGACCAATGGAACAGAATTGGGGACCTGGAATTTGAGTCAGTTAACTACAGCTACTTGATATATGACAAAGGCTGTAACAATGTAGACTGGAAATGTAGACATCATGGAAAAAATGGAAAACCATATGCAGGAAAATGAAACTCGATCCACACATTTTGCCATGCACAAAATTCAAGTCCAAATGGATCAGGGACATCAACATAAGACCTGAAACTCTGCTCCTACTGGAAGAAAAAAATAGAAGAAATGTTCCATGATATAGTGGTGGGGAAAGAATGCCTGAACAAAACCTTAGTAGCTCAGGAAATTAAACAATCACTCAAGCATTGGGGTCTCAGTAAGCTGAAAAGTTTATTCACAGACAAACATATAATAGGCTGAGACAATAGATTGCCCACAGATTGGGACAAAATTTTTGTGGGATACACATCAGACAAAAGCCTAATTTCTAGAATCTACAAAGAGCACAAAATCATAAACCATAACAGCTCAAACAACCCACTCACAAAATGCGGCAGAGAACTGCACAGGGTGTTCTCAGAGGAAGAAATACAAATGGGAAAGACATCCTTAAGAAAATGTACAACACCCCTAATCATCAGCGAAATACTAAATTAAAACAACTATGAGATTCCACCTTACCCCAGTATGGATAGCAAACATTAAAAGATCTAATAACAACAAATGCTGGCAAGGTTGTGGAAAAAGAGGAATCTTCATTCATTGTTGGTACGAATGTAAGCTGGTTCAACCACTATGGAAAGCAATATGGACACTCTTGGAAAGCATTACTATAGAAGTACCAACAGACTCAGTTATTCCCTTAATGGGCATTTCACCTAAAAGCTTCAAACCTCAGCTCAGAGATATTTGCTCAACCATGTTTATAGCTGCTCAATTCATAATAGCTAAGAGATGGAATCAACCCAGATGTACATCATTAGATTAATGGATAATAAGATGTGGTATATCTACATGGAAAAATGACACAATAAAATTTGATGAAAAATGGTCAAACTTGGAACAGATCATTCTCAGCGAATTCACCCAATCACAGAAAGATAATCATCACATGATGTCACTCATCTGTGCCTCCTAACCTGAATCTGCCCAAGATGCTGACATACCTAATGAACTAAGGACTAGACAATAAAGATGGTGAAACAGGAGGGGAGAGTGGGGGGGGGGGCAAAAACTGGACTCAAATGGAAATGGTACCATAAAATGCTACATCCTGAAAGACATAATAAAAAGTCAAACCTTCATCAGGGGCTTAGATAGAACACCTGTATCACAGGGACCTGGAAAGGGAATGATAAAGGCTATCCTAAATCTTCTCCTGTTTTTCTCTCGCTCTCTATCTCTATCTCTCTCTATCTCTCATATTTCTATATTTTTCTTCCTTCTTTTCCCTTGGCACTCACCTGTAATTCCCAATACCGGCATGTGGGTAACATACACAATGAGCTGTTGATCATAGAGACCTACAAAGTTTCCCAAAAGAAGACAGAATTCTATCAAAGTAGTTGGTGACTCACCAAAGGTTACTGGTAAGACCCTACTACAAAAGACCCCATATGCTGTTGGGATAGAACATGGAGCAACCTGGCTGGAAACTGGAAGAGAGTCAATCCTCAGACAGTTAGCTTGTCTAGTGCCAGAAGGTGTTACATGAGTGAGTGGTGGAACATGACCATCTGTCTAACTCGCAGTCTAAGCTACTCAGCAGCAATCAATCTGATGTAATACTCACAAAAGTGCAACAGTGGCACACAGCCATGGTAGGTTACCAACTGCTCTTGCTTTGTCTAACAGATCCACTCAATGTATCAGAATCCATACCTGGAACAGGGAAACAACTGAGAACCATATTCAAAAATGATCCCGTTTTCCAATATCAAGCTCCCACCAATACTGGGTTGCAAGAGGGCCTACACCTATTAAATTCTCTCTAAAATAATAAAGGGTATCCATGTATCTTGCACTGACCTCACTCTCTATTGGAGAATTTACTTCTTTTTGTTTCAGATGGACGCAGAACCTGAGGAGAGAATCAGCCCAACATACCTCACCAGGGCGCTAGCGGAAGCCATAGACTTAGTGGGGAAATGAATAAGAATTGCTTCTCAGTAAACCTAGTATCCACACAAGAATGAAGGAGATAGACACAGAGAACACTCAACTCCTACCAAAGCAGATATCCAGAGACACAGAAGTCCCCAAGACCTTGTCACTGAAATAGACCTAAAATGAAACCAGCATGGCTCAGAGAAATTCACAGAAAAGTCCAAGAAAGATTGTTAGAGCCATATGTTTAGCCATGGAAGTTTAGTCCAATTCCTCTATTATTTGAGTATGTTAGATATAACTGAATTAATTTCAGAAACTGACTTATAGATTGTGTGGACACTTTATTTAGCTTTCAAAAGTGTAAAATCATATATATATATATATTATCCCAATTCTGATAAACTTTTAAAATTGTAAATATTGTTCATGTATTCATGTTTAAGCCAAAAATGTTATTACGTAATATTGATTTCTTGTTTATTTTCAATTCTGCAAGCAGATATTTTGTTCATAGTTTACTCTCTGTAGCCTCATGTTATATGCCTTAAATATGTAAACTTTACTTGTTGTTAGTAACAGACTTTTCAGGACATCTAAATATTATAATTTGGTTTATACAAAGTCCATTATGTTTGTCTATCAATAAAAATGCACCACCATGCCTGGCTAAAACTTTAATTTTAAGATGGTTCTTGTTCATGCTAGTTTTGCTGGGTAATTAACACTGAGATAATAATCTAAGTCTTATGAAAAGTGACTTATTGTGATTTTGTTCTTAGAAAAACTGAGAAAGCTCCCCATGTCTTAGGGAAATCCACTCTATGCAAACATTGTTAATGTAATTTGTCTAAGCTTCATGTAACAGTTATAAATATTTCTTTAGTTAAACCTTAAAATTGTTCAATGGTAAAAGATACTTATTTAAGTAATTACTTTGTGTCTGCCATATTGTCACTAATGTATGTTAAAATTGGACTTGCTTAGTTCAACAATGAGCAGGTATTATTTTATTCTTGAGTGATGTATAATCAGTCTCAGACAAGGTTACACTTAATTAATTGTCTCATTTCTTGTATCTTAAATTCATTACTTATAGATACTGCTACTTAAGACATCTTTCCTACCCTATAAAATAATCTTAATTTGCTGTTCTGTAAGCAAAAATAACCCTTTTTCACATAAGTTGCACTTGATTGATTGTTTTTGGCCAGCAATGCGAATCTGACTGCCACAGCTTCATTTGTCTATTTAAAAAAATAGCCTTATGGTGGAGAGATGGCTTAGCACTTGCCTTCAAAACCAAAGGACCCAGATTCAATTCCCCAGGACCCTCAGAAGTCAGATAAACCAGGTGGTGCATATGTCTGGAGTTCATTTGCAGTGGCGGGATACCCTGGCACATCCATTCTCCCACCCATCTCCCACACGTGCTTCTTTCCCTCTCTGTCAGATAAATAAATAAAAATAAAATAAACAGCCCTAAACTTATAACGTTTTGATATAAATCTATGAATATTGGCTTCCAGCCTAATTTTGTAGACTATTATTCTGGAGCCTATCATACCTTTATATAAGCTCTTTTGTATTCTCTGATTTTTTGTATGTATACTTTCATCTTTTCCTGGGGTACATGTCATGTACTGTGTTCACTGTAGAAATATTTAGAAATCACATCAGATGCCTTTCATCCTGACAGAATTGCTTAGTTGTGTTTCACTTGTCCTGTGGCCAGATCATTTTACTCCAACATTAGAGAGAAAAATGAGAGACATAATATGTTCTGGAAATCTCTTCATTTCATATGCCCATGGTTTCTTTCTAGTACATGTCTGTGGTATCCAGCCACTGCAAATGAACTCCAGACATATGCACCACCTGGTTCAAATGAGGGAGGGAGAGAGAGAAAGAGAGAGAGAGAGAGAGACAGAGAGAGACAGAGACAGAGACAGAGAGGGACAGGGAGAAGAATAGGCATGCCAGGGACTCTAGCCACTGCAAACAAACTCCAGACACGTATGCCACCTTGTACATCTGGCTTACATGTGTTGTGAGGAATTGTACCTGGGTCCTTAAGTTTCATAGGCTAGCATTTTAACTGCTAAGCCATCTCTGCAGCCCTCTGTCTGTTTTTGACATCAAGGTATATATATTTCATCAAGTATTTGTAGTCTAGAGAGATAGAGTGCTTGTCTACTATGCATGAAGCCTTGAGTTTGATCCCCAGTACTACAAAAGAAAAAAATGTTGGGGTTATATTTCTCTCATATTTACTGTAAGAACTTAAACAGAATTCCTCCTAGTTCTTTCTTAACAATTTGGTAGAATTTCATAGTGAAACCATGTGGAACTGGAGATTTCTTTCTTGGGAATTTGTATATTATGAATGACATGGTATGTTTTTGTTCTGTTTCCTGTGTTTTTGTTTGTTTATTTATTTTTTAGATAGTATCCTTGATATGATTACATTCATCATGGACCTTAGGAAGGCAAAAAGTCAGGCTACATATTCAGCTTGTCTCTGGGTGTGCAAGCAATGTTGTTGGCCAACTGGCCAGTCATTGGACTGGAGACAAATTGGGGATCAAGTATGCAAACACATAAGCAGATAGGGGAAATTTTAATTTGATGAACAAAGACGAGAAAATAGGTAGAGTGTCCATGTCTCACTAATCCCAAGTTCATCCTGCCCTGATGTAATTTTTGCCCTCTCCTGTGGTAATTTCCATTTGAGACCCCACCCCAACTTATATCAAGTGGTGGCTGTTGCCATGACTTGTGTCATATGATATGAGCCAAGGCCACAATGAGTTTTCATTATGAGCCTCATCCATGAGTAATTGCATGTGGAAATAGTTGCTGTGGACAGGAGTAAGATGTGGTGACTGAAGGCCTGTGTGGGTGATACAAGCTGTCTCAGGAGAAATGGAGCATACTGGGAACAGCTTCCCATAAAAGTGATCTTGGAACCACAGTCTGAGGAGTGTCTAGAAGGATAAATGTGGAGGAGATCTCAGACTACAGTGAGACTAGCATTATAAAAACTGGTAGGTGTGAGCCTAATCCAAAATGAAAGAACAGTGTTTCTAGGGTACAGATATTGATGGCGATCATTAAGAAATGTGAGAGGTGGTAGGTCTTAAGTTCTCAATGATTTGTGAGCGAGTGAGGATCTTGTGAGAGATTCCTGAAGGACTAAAATATATCATTCTAGAAGTTGTCAGTCCAAATTGAAGGTGCTAGCAGGCCTGGTCTTTTAAAAGGTCCCAGGGAGGAATATTTTCTGTCTCTTCCAGGTTTCTGTAGATACTGGCTCCCCTGGTGTCTGGGCTTGTAGATTTGTCATTCCATTTTCCATTCCATCTTCCTTGTATGTGTTAATCTCTGGTTCTTTATTTTTAGATAGGGTCTCTTTGTGTATTCCAGGCTGGCTTTAAACTTGAATTCTCTTGCCACAGACTCCCATGTGGGATTACAACTGTTTATAATCAGGGCTGGAGAGAGGTATTAGTGGTTAAGGTGCTTGCCTGCAAGGCCTAAGAACTCACGTACAACTCTCCAAGTCTCATGTAAGTCAGACACACATTGACAGAAGCATGCAGTGTCACACGTACAAGTGGGCACATGCATCTATAGTTCGATTGCAGTGGGTGAATACCAGGAGCACTAATTCTGTTTCTTCTCCTCTCCCTCTCTCCCTCCTGTGTCTCTCATGTGTATAAAAATGAAATGAAATGAAATGAAATGAAATGAAATGAAATGAAATGAAATAAAATAACAAGTGCGTATAATATCGCCTTGTGTTTTTGTTGTTGTTTGTGTTACTGTTGTTTGGGGTTAGGGTATTGCTCTAGCACAGACTGACCTGGAATTCACTGTGTAGTCTCAGGATGGCCTCAAATTCATGGAGATCCTACCACCTATGCCTCCAAAGTGCTTGGATTAAAGGTATGTGCCACCACACCTGGCTCCTGCTATCTTTATCTGTCATGGTTTCCTCTTATAATAATGCTAAGTATATGGGACTTGGACCCATGGTAAGGCTTACTTTTTATTCAGCCATCTTTCTGAAGGACCTGTTTACAGTGAGTTGGCCACAGGTGCTGGGTTTTAGCATATGAATTTGGAAGTCAAAGACACAACTTAACCACAGCAGAAGTTCTGACTATGAGGGAGAGGTGTGGGGTAGAGACAGGGAGGGATATCTCTGTCCCTTACATTTCCTCTCACCACTTCTAGTGGTGTACAGGCTGGTGACAGCCAAACATTACTCCTGTTTTCGGAGAGGCACATTGATCCACTTGTCTTCACTTAGTATGTTGTGATGGCCTGACCTGGGGGATATCATTCTTCTGAGAGAAATATCTTTTCTGGGCTCCCCACTTGAGATCATGAAAAGTGTTTGTGTTACATAGAGCTGAGAATTTAGAGTCCTCTTCAGGAATTGGTCTTGATCACTGGGTCACCTAGCAGACATGAAGCCTCTTTAACTACCCTAGATATCCTCTATCTTCTACATGACCTTGATGTCCCAAGTGCACACCTCTCCTCACTGTTTTGACAGATCCTGGACTCTGAGTACCCCACATTTTCACAGCCTTCAAAAATCCCCTTCTTCTTGCACAATTTTCCAGAGCCTAAAAAACTCTGCTGCTAAGAACCCTCTGAGAATGTGGGGTGGGGAGTGAGTAGCCTGCAGGGTGGTACTTTAGTGGGAAGGTGATGGGAAGTGGTTGGGTCAGTGACATTGTGGTGCATACATTCCTAGTGCCCTTCAGTGCCAACAAGTGGGCTTCACATGGAATGAAAGTGGAAACATACTGCTCACACACATATGTATTTTAGGAAGACTAATGAAGACTGAATGATCCAAGAACAAGTAGACAAGGTCAGGTGATCAGCAATGACATGAAAGATGTCCCCATGTGTGAATGAGGCTTATATTTCATGGTCAAGGTGCCTTCATGTACATAATCCCATATGACCTTTAACAGCATCTGTGAAGGTCAGAAGTCAGTGGTTTCCTGTGAGAAGATGAACATCCAGCAAAAAAGACTCTCAGGAGACCAAAGATTTAACTCCAAAGAAACAACGCACAACTCCTTTCTGGACATCACACTTGGGATCTATGTGAGCAGCACCCACTGCCCTGGTTGGGCCTCGCTACTTCATGTCCATTGGTGAGCAGAGCAGGGGCTGAGAAGTGTTTTGGGTCTCCATATCTTCTGTGGCCCTGTGCTCTGAGACCTGTTTCTGAGACAGATTATGCCTTCACATGACACCTTCATATCATAGACATGACACTTTATGTGAATGACAGGAGGGGAAAACCTGGAGTGATCAGATCTAACAGGCGGGGATGTTCCTTTGTATGTTTCCTTCCTTCTTCAGCTATGTCCTGGCCCTGTGGTTTATTATTCCTATTGTCTCTAGGATGCTTAGATTTCCATTAACCTGGTATGCAGCATCTATTAAATTAACAAGATTGTTTCTCTTTATTAACTTTAGAAGGGACTGAAGAGGTACTTTTTTGTCGCGACTGCCTCGACCAGCAAGGAAGACGCAACACTCGGACTCTTCTTTAAGCAGTTTATTCAGGAACCTTGAACAATCTTCTGACCCCGAGGAAAGCCCGCCCATCGTAATTAAGGCCTTTGGGTAGCCAACCCCAGTACGCCACGTGGTGAATGCAGATAGGTCCACATACGAGGAAGCAAGCCAGATTCTCAGCCTTAGCCATATATGGAGTTGATTACGACAGAGAGCACTCACCATCGGGGAGGTGGAAGGCGGAAGCCAGCGCCATCTTTAAGGCGCGGCACTACGCAGCTCTCTACACTTTTTATTTTATTTTTTATTAATTAGTTTTGTACTGAGCAAATGCAGTCAACTTGGTACCATTATTAGGCTCATCCATGACCTACCTCTCCCCTTGGCCCCTCCTTGTTGATTATTATCTGTGTTGATCTGCTTCACTGTTGTGCTGGTCCCCAGTTCATCAAGAAAATGGCACCCTTGCTTGTTTCACCAATTGTTCTTAGTTTCAGCCGGGGCCCTTTTGAGGTATGATGGGGGGGGCTCTCTCCTTAGGATTTACATCTATCTGAAAAAGAGAAGCAGATTCTCCAACAGAGAGTATGTTAGCACCAAACAAATGAGATAACCCAGATTCTCCAACAGAGAGTGAAGTCAGCATAGTTTAAATGGGATAAGCATTATTAATTTAGGGAGAAATTGATGTAGTAACCACACTTTAGCCAAAGACTAGTGAGAGCTTGACAATGGAGAACATAACCTTTGTCTTTATAGGATTCTGATCTGGTTCCCAATACCAGATATGGGTTCCTTTCACACTGAGTGGATCTCTTCGACAATCAGAAAGCTACTGGTTACCCAATGAGGACGTGTGCCACTATTGCACTGGAATTTACATTGTGTCACAATGTTTGCTTCTGAGTAGCTTAGACCTTTATTTGCTCAGACTATTGTTGGCCATTTTCCCCCAGTAGCTCATGTAGTACTTTCCAGCATTAGTCAGGCTAACTGCCTGGGGACTGGCTCTCTTCTGAATTCCAGCCAGGTCTCTTCATGCCCTGTTTCAGCAGGATATGATATCTTCAGCAATAAGGTCTTATCTTTTGCCTCAGGCAGGTAACCAAGTACTTTCACAGAAAGCTACCTTGATTTGGGGACCTTATAGGTCTCTTTGACAAACAGTTCAATGTGGGTAGCAACCAATCTCTGGTACTGGTAGTTACAGGTCAGAGAAAGAGAGAGAGAGAGAAAAAAAAAAAAACTTTTCTTTAAGCTTAGGCTTCATCCCACCCTTACAAGAGCCCTGATTTTCAATTGTTTCCCCCTTATTCCTTTGTGTGTTATATCTTTGAGGCTGTTTCCAAGGATAAAGGTTTCTATGTTATCAGCTCATTTGGGTTTAATTTTGTGTTTGTTTTCTCCCTCTTCCCTTCTCTTCCCATACCCACAAACCCTTCCATCCCTATGTCTGGGCCATGAGTTGGCGATCAGGCAAGACAGGAACTCTAGCAGGTGCAGGGTATGAACCACACATATGTGAAACCATATGGTGTTTGTCTTTCTCTGATTGTGTAAGCTTTGTGAGTATGATGTGTTCCAAGTCTGTCTGTCTGTCCATTTTTCTACAAATTTCATTGTATCAGTTTTTCTTACTGCTGAGTAGAATTCCATTTGTGCAAATGTACCACAACTTTGTTATCCATTCATCCAATTATGGATATTTGGGTTAATTCCAGTTCTTAGCTATAATGAATTAAGCAGCTATAAACATGCTAGAGCAAATGACTGTATTGATGCATGAAGTATTTAAGATAAATGTCCAGTAAGGGAGTAACTGGGTCTATTGGTAGCTTTATGTTCATCCTTTTTTAAGAATTTTCAAATCGATTTCCATAGTGGTTATACAAGTTTACATTTCCACCAACAGTGAATGAGGCTTCCTTTTCCCCCACATCCTCTCCAGAATTTGTTGTTGGAATTTTTAATGATTGACATCCTTACTGGAGTAAGGTAGAATTTCATACAGGTATTAATTTACATCTTCATAATGGTTAAGAATGTTGGACATTTTCTTAAGTTTGTGCTAGCCATTTGTAATTCTTCCTCTGAGAACTCCCTATCAGTTCTCTGCCCCGTTTTTTGAGTGGGTTGTTTGATTTTTCATTATTTAGTTTTCTGAGTTATTTGTAGAATCTAGATATTTGGCTTCTGTCAGTGGTATAGCAGGTGAAAATTTTCTCCTACTCAGTAGATAATCTATTGGCTCTGCTTATGGTGTGTTTCTATGTGCAAACTCTTAGCTTCATGAGATCCCATTACATTGGAACTTCTTTGATTTCCTGGAATACTGTTGTTTTGTTTAGGAAGTCTTCTCCCCATACTTATATTATTCAGAGTGCTTCTTATTTTTTCTTCCAGTAGTTGAAGTGTTTTAGATTTTATATTTAGGTATTTAACCCATTTAGACTGATTTTTGTATATGGAGAGATGACTGGGTCTGGTTTCATTTTTCTAGATATGATCATCCCATTTGAAGATGCTGTCTTTTCCCTAGTCCAATTTTTTTTTTCTCCTTTTTCAAAGAACAAGTAGCTATAGTTACTTGACCTATGGTCTGAGTCTTCAATTCTGTTTCATTCATTTATGTTTCTGTTCTTATGTCAGTACCATGCTGTTTATGTTACCAAGGTTTGGTAATATAGCTTTATATTTGGTACAGTGATATTTCAAAGGGTTTTTTCCCCCCTGAAGATATGTTTAGATACCTGAAGCCTACTGACATTCCATATGAATTTTAAGATCATTTTTTCAATCTCTGTGAAGAATGATGCTAGTATTTTTATTGGTATTGCTTAAATCTGTATATTGCTCTTAATAGAATTGTCATTTTCACAATTTTAATGCCACCTATCCTGAAGCATAGGTGGTCTTCCCATCTTCTCAAGTCCTCCTCAGTTTCTTTCTTGAGTTATTTTTATTGTTTCATTATATAGCTCTTTCACATCCTCAATTAGTATTTTTCCAAGGCATTTAGTTTTTGTTGCATTGAAAATGGGAACAGCCTCACTAATTTCTCTATCTGTATATTTGTTCTTTGCATATAGAAAGGCTACTGACTTTTCTGCATTGATTTTGTGTCTCACCACTTTACTGAAAGAAGTTGTGAGATGAAGACTCTGGGGCCACTTATGTATGGGATCATGCCCATCTGCAAATAGGGTCAACCTGACTTCTTTATTTCTAATTTCAGTCCCCCTTGTTTCCTTATCCTGTCTTATTGCTTGGGCTAGTACCTGTAGTACTATGTTGAAGAACAGTGGTGAGAATGGGCACCCCTGTCTTTTTCCCAATGTCAGTGGTAACTCCTTGCATCCTTCCCCATTAAGTATTATTTGGGCTTTGGGTGCTTTCCATATAGCCATGATTGTATTGAGATATAAACCCACTATGCCTACTTTTTCAGCGTCTTGATCATGAAGCGTGTTATATTTCATCAAATGCCTTCTCTGCACCAATTGAGATGGTGATGTGGCTCTTATAGTTAAGTTTATTTATGTGGCGTTTTACATTGACCAATTTCTGTATGTGGAACCAGCCTTGTATCCCTGGTATGAAACCTTATTGATCAAGGTGGATAATGCTTTCAATGTGTTGCTGAATTGGGTTTGTGAGGATTTTGTCCAGGGTCATTTCATTTAAATTCATCAGGGATATAGGCCCATAATTTTCGTTTCTTGGTGTATCTCTGTTTGGTTTTTGTATTAGCATGATACTGGCTTCATAAAAATATTTGGAGAAGATTCTCTGGTCTTTTATTATTCAAAATAGCTTGAGAAAAAATTGTTTCCATTCTTCAATGAAGGTTTGATAGTATTTGGATGAAAGGCCATCCAGTCCTGGACTTTTCTTTTAGGGGATGTTTTTAATTACTTTTTCAAACTCCATGGATATGAAAGTTTTTGTTAGGAGACTAATGTGCTATTATTTAACTAAATAGGAATTTAGTTTGGTAGTTGGTATGTATCTAGGAATTCATCCATTTCTTCCAGATTATCAAATTTTGTGGCATAGAGATTATGAAAGTATTCCCGGATGATTCTTCCAATTTCACTGAGATGTGTTCAAACTTCTCCTTTTTCATTTCTGATTTTGTTAATTTGAGACTTCTCTTTTTTGCTTCATCAAACTGGACAGGGCTATATCAATCTTGTTACTTTTTTTAAAAGAACCAGCTCTTCATTTCATTGATTTTTAATTTTTTTAGTTAACACTTCATTAATTTCTGCTCTGATTTTGATTTTTTTTTTTCCATCTGGAGCCCTTATGGGTGGATTCTTCCTGTTTTTCCAGTGCAATTAGGTGGACAGGTTATTAATTTGGAATCTTACTGTATATGATATGAAGGTACTTAGCCCTATGAATTTTCTCCTTAGAAATGATGTCATTGTGTCCTACACGTTTTGGTAGGTGGTATTTTAATTTTCATTCAGTTGTAGGAATTTCACAATTTTCTTTAGTTTCTTCCACAACCCACTCATTGTTTAAAATGTGTTGCTTACTGCTGCATAGAATTCCACTGTGTAGATACACCACATCTTAGTTATCCATTCTTCTAGTGATGGATATCTGGGATTACAGCTCTTATCTATTATGAATTGAGCCACTACAAACATGGTTGAGCAAATCTCTCTGGCCTCTGATTTAAAGGTTTTAGGGTAGATGCCTAATAAGGGAATGACTGGGTCTGTTGGTATCTCTATAGTCAGCTTTTTCAGCAGTCTCCATATTGTTTTCAAAGTGGTTGTAACATCTTACATTCCCACCAACAGTGGATGAGTGTTCCTAATTCTCCACATCCTCACCAGCATTTATTTTCATTTGATTTTTTGATGTTTGCTATCCTTACTGGGGTAAGATGGAATCTCATAGTTGTTTTAATTTGCATTTCCTTGATGATAAGGGATGATGAACATTTCCTTAAGTGTGTGTTTGCCATTTGTATTTCTTCCTGTGTGAACTGCCTGTCTGGCTCTTCTCCCCATTTTGTGAGTGGGGTGTTTGAGTTTTTACTGTTTAGGTTTTGAGTTCTTTGTAGATTCTAGAGATTAGGCCTCTGTCAGTTGGATAACCAGCAAATATTTTCTCCCATTCTGTGGGTAATCTATTGGCCTTGTGTATTGTATGCTTGTCTGTAAAAAAAAACTCTTCAGATTCATGTGATCTCATTGGTTGAGTGATTGTTTAAGATCGTGAGCTACTGAAATTTGAGGAAAAATGGTTGAACCTGGAACAGATCATTCTCATTGAACTTGCCCAATCACAGAAAGAAAATTGCCACATAGTCTCTCTCATCTACAGCACCTAACCTGAATCTACCCAAGATGCCTTACATACGTAGCAAGCATTTGTAGACTAGACAAGAGGATGGGTGGGGAGGGAGGAGAGGGCAACACAAATCTAGACCCAAACAGCAATGGTACCATAAAATTGTACATCCTAAAAGGCAGACCAAATGGCTGAACCTTCAGCAGGCCCTTAGAGGGAACACCTGAGCCACAACACACTAGAGAGGGTATGATGAAGACTGACCTTAATACTCTACAGCTTCTCTCTCTCTCTCTCTTCTCTCTAATTCTTTTATATTATTATCTTTTTCTTCCTTTTCTTAATGGGCACTGACCTGTAACTCCCAGTACCAGCATGTGGCTATCATCCACAATGAGCTTTTGATCAGAGAGACTTACAAGGTTTCCTAAAAGAAAGACAGACTTCTGTCCAAGTACTTTATGATAAAAAGAAAGAAAGAAAGAAGGTAACAAAGAAAAAGAAATAGCCAAACAAAGCAGAAGTATAAGACTCTGTTTTGGAACGGTTAGAGTCAATGGGGAAATAAAAGTCCAAACACAGTAAGTTCAAAATGATGTGATGATCATGAGGATGTTTCCACCACATAGGACTGGTACAATGAGTTGATGTTGCAGAAATGGAGAAAACCTCTGCTTTTTTTTTCCTATTTTTTTTAACTAATTAGTTTTGTACTCAGTGACTACAGTCAAGTTGGTACCATTGTTAGGCTCATCGATGTCCTACCACCTCCCTGTGGCCCCCTCCTTGTTGAGGTATATGGGTCATGCATTTTGGAGTTAGCCCACAGTTATGGGTAGGATAAATGACTCTACATATCATGACCCAACATGTGGCTCTGACATTGTTTCCACCCCCTCTTCTGCAAAATTTCCCTGAGCCATGCTGGGTTCACTTTTGGTCTGTTTCAGTGATGAGGTCTTGGTGACCTCTGGGTCTCTGGATATCTGATATGGTAGGAGTTGATTGTTCTCTGTGTCGATCTCCTTCACCCTTGTGCTGGTACCCGGTTCACCAAGAGAAAAGCACCCTTGCTTGTTTCACCAATTGTTCTTAGTTTCAGCTGGGGCCATTTTGAGGTATGATGATATGGTTCTGTCCTTAGGATCTGCATCTATCTGAAAAAGAGAAGCAGATTCTCCAACGGAGAGTAAAGTTAGCACCAGACAAATGGGATAGTCCTTATATTTTATGGAAAATTTAGTAGGTGTAGGCCTGCTAGTAGCCCAGGACTGATGGGAGCTTGATAATGGAGAGTGGGCTCATGTTTGGATGTGGTTATGACTTGTTTTCCAGCTGCAGCTATGGGTCCCGTACCACTGAGTGGATCAGTTAGCCAAATCAAGAGCAGTTTGTTCCCCACCATGGCTTTGCGCCACTATTGCACTTGTGTGAGCATCACTACAGGTTATTTGCTGCTAAGTAGGTTAGACCATGAGTTGCTTGGACATATATTGGTCATTTTCCCCCAGTCGCCCATGTAGCACCTTCTGGCACTAGACGTGCTGACTGTCTGGGGACTGACTCTCTTCCAGCTTCCAGCCATGCCATTCCATTTTACGTGTCAACTGCATATGGTGTCTTCAGCAGTAGGGTCTTACCACTAGCCTTTGTTGGGTCTTCCATTCCTCTGACAGTAATCTGCCTTTCTTTTAGGAAACCTTGTAAGTCTCTCTGATCAAAAGCTCATTGTGGATGAAAGCCACATGCTGGTACTGGGAGTTACCGGTCAATGCCCTCTAAGAAAAGGAAGAAAAACATAACTAATATTGTAGCAGACAGCTTCAGGTTCGCTGAGATGAACTTCCAGACCAGGAACAGTTATGGAGGAAGGGATTTATTGAAGCTTACAGATCCAGGGGAAGTTCCATAATGGCAGAAGAAATTGGCCTGCCTTCACATGCCCAAGCAGAGAGAGAGCAGTACAAGCCTAAAGGTCAAAAGCCAGAGCACACTTCAGGAACTCCAGCTAGGCACACTTTGCATATCTTTAGATTGAAATCTCAAACCCACCACCACACCTTAAGATCCACACAATGGCATTGCCTCCAGCCAGATGGCTAGAGATGCAAACTACAAACAAATAAACAACTGAATATATTGGGGGCCATCTATTCTATTCAAACTACCACAAATATAAAACATTTAGAGAGAAGAGAGACTGAAAGAGAGAGGGAAAGAATCTGTAGAAAATTACAGTCAGTCTTCATCATACACTCTCCAGTGTCTTTTGGCTCAGTTGTTCTCTCTAAGGGCCTGGTGAAGGTTCAGCCATTTGGTCTACCCTTCAGGATATAGAATTTTATGGTACCATTGCCATTTGGGTGTAGATTTTTGTCTCCCACCCCCTCTGTTGCCCTCTCCTCCCTCCCCACCCACCCTATTGTCTAGTCCTTGAGATGCTTGCTGGGTATGTAAGGCATCTTGGGTAGATTCAGTTTAGGTGCTGTAGATGAGTGACATTATGTGGCAATTTTCTTTCTGTGATTGGGTATGTCACTGAGAATGATCTGTTCCAGGTTCAACCATTTTTCCTCAAATTTCATTGTGTCATTCTTTCTTAATGCTGTGTAGAATTCCATTGTGTAGATATACCACATTTTAGTTATCCATCCTTCAGAGGTGGACATCTGGGTCAATTCCAACTTTTAGCTATTACGAATTGAGGCACTATAAAAATGGTTGAGCAAATATCTCTGGCATGTGGTTTAAAAGTTTCAGGGTACATGCCCAGTAAGGGAATAACTGGGTCTGTTAGTAATTCCATAGTCAGCTTTTTCAGGAGTCTCCATTTTACTTTCCAAAAAGGTTGTACCACCTTACATTCTCACCAACAGTGGATGAGGATCCTAAATGTCCACATCCTCTCCAGCATTAATTTTCATTTGATATTCTGATGTTTGCTATCCTTACTGGGGTATGGTAGAATCTCATAGTTGCTTTAATTTGCATTTCCCTGATGATTAGAGATGATGAACATTTTCTTCAGTGTGTGTTTGCCATTTGTATTTCTTCCTGTGTGAACTGCCTGTTCGGCTCTTTGCCCCATTTTGTGAGTTGGATGTTTGACTTTTTATTAGTTAGGTTTTTGAGTTCTTTGTATATTCTAGAGATTAGGCTTCTGTCAGTTGGATAATCAGCAAATATTTACTTCCATTCTGTGGGTAATCTATTGGCTTTGCTTATTGTATGCTTCTCTGTAAAGAATCTCTTCAGCTTCATGTGATCCCATTGGTTGAGTGACTTTTTAAGATTGTGAGCTACTGGAGTTTTGTTCAGGAAGTCTTTTTCCATTCCCATATCATGGAAAGTTCTTTCTATATTTTCTTCCAGTAGTAGCCGATTTTCTGATCATATATTGAGGTTTTTGTTCCATTTGGACTTGTGTGTAGTGCATGGAGAGATGTGTGGATCAACTTTCAGTTTCCTGCATATGGTTATCCAGTTTGTCCACCACCATTTGTTGAAGATGCTATCTTTTCTCCAGCCTATGTTGTTAGGGCCTTTGTCATATATCAAGTAGCTGTAGTTGCTTGACCCAAAGTTCGGGTCCTCAAGTCTACTCCATTGGTTTTTATGCCAGTACCATGCTGTTTTTTTTTTTTTTTTTTTACTATGGGTTTGTAATATAGCTTTAGATCAGGTATGGTGATGCCTCCAGACTTATTTCTTTTGCTGAGAATATGCTTGATATCCAAGGCCTTCTGCCTTTCCATATGAAATTTGAGATCAGTTTTTCTATCTCTGTGAAGAAAAATGTTGGGATTTTAATTGGAATTGCATTAATTCCAATACATTAATACATACATACATTCCAATACATTAATAAATACATTAATTCTGTATATTGCCTTTGGTAGGATTGCCATCTTCACAATGTTGATTCTTCCTATCCAGAAGCAATGGAAGTCATTCAATTTTCTCAGGTCCTTCTCAATTTCTTTTTTGAGTGTTTTTGTGTTTTCGTTTTATAGATCTTTCACTTCCTTGGTTAATGTTATTCCAAGTTATTTTTGTTGTTGCTGTTGTTGTTGTTGTTGCTATGGAACATGTTACCATGTCCCTTAATTCATTCTCTGTATCTTTGTCATTTGCATATAGAAAAGCTACTGATTTTTGTGCATTGATTTTTGTATCCTGCTACTTTGCTATGGGAGTTAATCACCTTCAGGAGTTTTGGGATGGAGTCTCTCGGTTCTCTTACATATACAATCATGTCATCCAGAAATAGAGCTAACTAACTTCTTCTTTTCAAAATTGTATCCCTTTTATTTCCTTCTCCAGTCTCATTGCTTGAGGTGGGACTTCCAGTAATATATTGAAAAGCAGAGTTGAGGGAGGACAACCCTGTCCTGTTCCTGATCTTAATGGGAATTCCTCCAGTCTCTCTCCATTAAGTATTATTTGGGCCTTCAGAGCTTTGTATATTGCCTTTATTATGTTAGGATATGAACCAACCATGCCTTTTCTTTCCAGTGTTTTGATCATGAAGTGATGCTGTATTTTGTCAAAGGCCTTTTCTGCATCTATCAAAATGATCATGTGTTTTTTTTGTGTTTAACCTTGTTTATGTGGTGTATTACATTGACAGATTTCCGTATGTTGAACCACCCCTCTATTCCTGGGATGCATCCCACTTAGTCAAGGTGGATAATGTTTTTGATGTGTTGTTGGATTCTGTTTGTGAGGATTTTGTTCAGACTTTGCATCTAAGTTCATCAGGGAAATAGGCCCATAGTTTTCCTTCCTTGTGGCATCTCTACCTGGTTTTGGAATAAGGGTGATACTTGCTTCATAGAAGGAGTTGGGTAGCTTTCCCTGTTCTCCAATTGTGTCACACAGCTTAATGAAGATTGGTTTGAGTTCTTCCATGAAGGTTTGATAGAATTCATCTGAGAAGACATCTGGTCCTGGACTCTTCTTTTGGGGAGTTTTTTTAAAATTACATTTTCAATCTCCTGTGATAAGTTTGTTTAGGAGATCAATCTGCTCTGAGTTTAGCTTTGACAGTCACTGCCATCCTAAAGTATCCAGACTCCTTTATTTCTTCTTGTCCCTCTCTTCTGGATGAGCTAGATAATTCCCCACAAAATAAAACTTACTGACATAGAAACACACAAGTACAAAAGGGGAAAGTGGTGGTGGAGGGAGGGAATTACCCTGGGTTATTGTCTATAATTAAGGAAGTTGTCAATAAAAATTTAAAACTACTTAAATGAATGTTCTTGTAAAGGCAAACAAAATTGGTGACTGTATAAAGTCGGTATCTTCACTAATTATAGCCTTACCTGACTAATAAAGAAATTGGGTAAGCAGATTTTCAAGCTTATGGCTATTTAGCCCTTTAAGAATTGTATTTTGTGCTGGGCATGGTGGCATAGCCTTTAGTCCCAGCACTCGGGTGGCAGAGGTAGGAGGATCACCATGAATTCGAGGCCACCCTGAGACTACATAGTGAATTGCAGGTCAGCCTAGACTAGAGTGAAACCCTACCTCAAAAAAACAAAACCAGAACAACAACAAAAGAAAGAATTAAATTTAATATATTAGGTATGGAATGTTTAGAAAATAAAGGCTGGTCACATCTTTATGAATTAAATAATGGCCATAGGAAATAAATTCAAGACTAAGATATGAGGATTCCTTGAGAAACACCAAAGTGGTGAGATTATGTTTTACTAAATAACTTCAGAATACTGTTTTTCCTCCTGAGACCATTGCCAAATTATACTGTCATTTCTTTTTTTTTTTTTTTCTTTATTAGTTGGTTTTGTATTCAGTAAATACAGTCAGTTTGGTACCATTATTAGGCTCATCCGTGACCTACCCCCTCCCCTTGCCCCCACCTTGTTGGTGTATATGGGTCATGCATTGTGGCGTTAGCCCACAGTTATGGGTAAGCTAAATGTCTCTGCATATCATGACCCAACATGTGGCTCTGACATTCTTTCCACCCCCTCTTCTGGAAAATTCCCCTGAGCCATGTTGGGTTCATTTTTGGTCTGCCTCAGTGATGCGGTGTTGGGGGCCTCTGAGACTCTGGCTCTCTGATTTGGTAGGAGTTGATTTTTCTCTGTGTTGATCTCCTTCCCCCTTGTGCTGGCATCCGGTTCATCAGGAAAACAGACCCCTTTCTTGTTTTGTCAATTTCTCTTAGTTTCAGCCAGGGCCCTTTTGAGGTATGATGGGGTGTCTCTCTCTTTAGGATCTACATCTATCTGAAAAAGAGAAGCAGATTCTCCAACGGAGAGTAAGTTAGCACCACGACAAATGAGATAACCCTTAATTTTTTTTATAAAGAATTTAATAGGTGTAGCCCCTCTTGTAGCCCAGAATTGATGGTAGCTTGATATTGGAGAGTGGGCTTAAGTTTGGATATGGTTCTGACTTGTTTCCCAGCTCCAGCGATGCGTCCCATACCACTGAGGGGATCAGTTAGCCAAATTGAGAGCAGTTGGTTCCCCACCATGGCTGTGTGCCACTACTGCACTTGTGTGGGCATCAAAACAAGTTATTTGCTGCTAAGTAGGTTAGACCATGCGTTGCTTTGACAGATATTGGTCATTTTCCACCAGTCGCCCATGTAGCACCTTCTGGCACTACACACACTGAGTGTCTGGGGACTGACTCTCTTACCACTTCCAGCCATGCCATTCTAATTGGCATGTCAATCACATAAGGTGTCTTCACCAGGAGGGTCTTACCACTAGCCTTTGATGGGTCATCAAGTACTCTGACAGAAATCTGTCTTTCTTTTAGGAAACCTTGTAAGTCTCTGATCAAAAGTTCATTGTGGATGATAGCCTCATGATGGTTCTGGGAGTTATAGGTCAGTGCCCACTAAGAAAATGAGGAAAAAGATAACTAATATACAGGAGTTAGAGATAAGAGAGAGAGGGAGGGAGAGAGGAAGTGAGGGAGGCAAGATGTAGAAGATTAAGGTTAGTCGTAATCTTACCCTCTCCAGTGTCTTGTGGTTCAAGTGTTCCCTGTATGGGCCTGGTGAAGGATCAGCCATTTGGTCTGTCTTTTAGTAAGTAGAAAATTATGGTACCATTGCTGTTTGGGTCTAGATTTGTGTTTCCCACCCCTTTGATGCCCTCACCTCCCTCCCCTTCCATCCTAGTGTCTAGTCTATGAGATGCTTGCTGGGTATGTAAGGTATCTTGGGTAGATTCAGGTTAGGTGCTGTAGATGAGTGAGACTATGTAGCGATTTTTTTTCTGTGATTGGGTAAGTTCACTGAGAATGATCTGTTCCAGGTTCAACCATATTTCCTCAAATTTCATTGTGTCATTTTTTCTTACTGCTGTATAGAATTCCATTGTGTAGATATACCACATCTTAGTTATCCATTCTTCTAGTGATGGACATCTGGGTTGATTCCAGCTCTTAGCTATTACAAATTGAGCCGCTACAAACATGGTTGAGCAAATCTCTCTATCCTGTGGTTTGAAGGTTTTAGGGTAGATGCCCAGTAAGAGAATAACTGGGTCTGTTGGTATCTCTATACTGAGCTTTTTCAGGAGTCTCAGTATTGCTTTCCAAAGTGGTTGTACCATCCTACATTCCCATCAACAGTGGATGAGTGTTCCTACATCTCCACATCCTCACCAGCATTTATTTTTATTTGATTTTTTGATGTTTGCTATCCTTATTGGGGTAAGGTGGAATCTCATAGTTGTTTTAATTTGCATTTCTCTGGTGATTAGGGATGATGAACATTTTCTTAAGTGTATATTTGCCATGTCTATTTCTTCCTCTGTGAACTGCCTGTTCACCTCTTTGCCCCATTTTGTGAGTGGGGTGTTTGACTTCTTACTGTTTAGTTTTTTGAGTTTTTTGTAGATTCCACAGATTAGGCCTCTGTCAGTTGGATAACCTACAAATATTTTCTCCCATTCTGTGGGTAATCTATTGGCTTTGCTTATTGTATGCTTGTCTGTAAAGAAGCTCTTCAGCTTCATGTGAACCCATTGGTTGAGTGACGGTTTAAGTTCATGAGCTACTGCGGTTTTGTTCAGAAAGTCTTTTTCCATTCCTATATCATGGAAAGTACTTCCTAAATTTTCTTCCAGTAGTATTCGAGTTTCTTGTCTTATAATGAGATCTTTGATCCATTTGAACTTGAGTGCAGTGCTTGGTGAAATGTGGGCATCAAGTTTCAGTTTCCTGCATATGGTTATCCAGTTTGTCCAGAACCATTTGTTGAAGATGCTGTCTTTTTCCAGCCTATATTGTTTTGGCCTTCATCGAATATCAAGTAGCTATAGTTGCTTGACCAAAAGTCCGGGTCCTCAAGTCTATTCCATTGACCTATACTCCTGTTTTTATGCCAGTACCATGCTGTTTTTATTACTATGGCTTTGTAATATAGCTTTAGATCAGGTATGGTGATGCCTCCAGAGGTATTTCTTTTGCTGAGGATATGTTTGGAAATGCCAGGCCTTCTGCCTTTCCATATGAAATTTGAGATCATTTTTTCTGTCTCTGTGAAGAACACTGTAAGGATTTTAACTGGAATTGCATTAAATCTGTATATTGCCTTTGGTAGGATTGTCATCTTCACAATGTTAATTCTGCCTATCCAGGAACATGGGAGGTCTTTCCATTTTCTCAAGTCCACCTCAATTTCTTTTTTGAGTGTTTTTAGTTTTTGTTGTATAGATCTTTCACTTCCTTGGTTAACGTTATTCCAAGTTATTTTATTTATTTTGTTGCAATTGAAAATGGGACTATGTCCCTTATTTCTTTCTCTGTATCATTGTCCTTTGCATAAAGGAAGGCTACTGATTTTTGTGCATTGATTTTGCATCCTGCTACTTTGCTATAGGAGTTAATCACCCTCAGGAGTTTTGGAAAGGAGTCTCTCAGGTCTCTTACATATATAGTCACGTCATCAGCGAATAAAGCTAACTTAACTTCTTCCTTTCCAAATTGTATCCTTTTTCTTTCCTTCTCCTGTGTTATTGCTTTAGATAGGACTTCCAGTGCTATATTGAAAAGCAGAGGTGAGACTGGACAAGCCTGTCTTGTTCCTGATCTTAACGGGAATTCTTCCAGTCTCTCTCCATTACATATTATTTGGGCCTTCATAGCTTTGTATATTGCCTTTATTATGTTAAGATATGAACCAACCATGCAAATTTTCTCCAATGTTTTGAACATGAAGTGATTTTGAATCTTGTTAAAGGCCTTTTCTGCATCTAACGAAATGATCATGTGGTTTTTATGTTTAACCTTGTTTATGTGGTGTATTACATTGACAGATTTCCATATGTTGAACCACACCTGTGTTCCTGGTATGAATCCCACTTGGTCATGGTGGATAATGTTTTTGATGTGTTCTTGGTTTCGGTTTGCAAGTATTTTGTTTAGGATCTTTGCATCTAAATTCATCAGGGAAATAGGCTAGTAGTTTTCTTTTCTTGTGGCATCTCTGTCTGGTTTTGGAATTAGGGTGATGCTAGCTTCATAAAAGGAGTTGGGGAGCTTTCCCTGTTCACCAATTGTGTGGCACAGTTTGAGGAAGATTGGTTTGAGTTCTTCCATGAAGGTTTGATAGAATTCAGCTGAGAAGCCATTTGGTTCTCGACCCTTCTTTTTTGGGAGGTTTCTAATTACTTTTTCAATCTGCAT
Source organism: Dipus sagitta (assembly GCA_036346955.1). Lineage (NCBI taxonomy): Eukaryota > Metazoa > Chordata > Mammalia > Rodentia > Dipodidae > Dipus > Dipus sagitta. The sequence goes on along the minus strand of CM070791.1, from coordinate 5,265,334 downwards.
GAGTGTGATGGGTTGATTGAGGTGATTAATCTGCTCTGTGTTTAGCTTTGGTAGATGGTATTCATCCAGGAATTTATCCATCTCCTCCACATTATCCAGTTTTGTGGAGTAAAGGTTTTTGAAATAAGTCCTGATGATTCTCCCAATTTCACTTATGTCTGTTGTGATCTCTCCTTTTTCATTTTGAATTTTGTTAATTTGAAGCTTCTCCTTTTTTTGCTTGATCAGATTGACCAGGGGTTTGTCAATCTTGTTTATTTTTTCAAAGAACCAGCTCTTTGTTTTGTCAATTGTCTTAATTGTTTCCTTCGTTTCCAGTTCATTGATTTCTGCTCTGATTTTAATTATTTCTTTCCTTCTGGAGCTCTTTGGGTTGGAGTTTTCTTGTTTTTCCAGTGCCTTTAGGTGGATGCTTAGGTCATTGATTTGGGACCTTTCTGTCTTTTTTACGAAGCCATTGAGTGCTATGAATTTTCCCCTGAGGACCGCCTTCATTGTGTCCCATAAGTTTTGGTACAATGTGTTCTCATTGTCATTCAATTTCAGAAATTTTGCAATTTCATTTTTTATTTCATCCACTATCCATTTATTGTTTAAAAGTGTGATGTAGGAGGATTTCAAGGCCACCCTGAGACTCCATAATGAATTCCAGGTCAGCCTGGGCTAGAGTGAGACCCTACCTCGAAAAACGAAAAAAAAAAAAAAAGTGTGATGTTCAGTTTCCAGGTGCCGTTGGGATTTTTGGTTTTTCTTTTGTTGTTGATTTCTAGCAATATAGCCTTGTGATCTGATATCATGCAGGGAATTATGTCAATCTTCCTAAATATGTGCAGGCAGTCTTTGTGACCCAGTATATGGTCTATTTTACAGAATGTTCCATGGGCTGCTGAGAAGAATGTGTAGTCTGTGGATTTGGGGCTGAAAGATCTGTAGATGTCCGTAAGGTCTAAGTGATCTATGGTTTTGTTGAGCTTTCTTACTTCCCTGTTGAGTTTCTGTTTGGATGATCTGTCTATTACTGATAATGGTGTATTGAAGTCCCCAGGTATGATATTGTTTGTGGTTATTTCTGTTTTATTGTCAAGTAGGTTTTGTTTTATGAACTGTGGTGCCCCTGTGTTTGGTGCATACAGATCTATGATTGTCATATCTTCTTGATGGATCGTTCCCTTGATTACTAGGAAGGGGCCTTCTTTGTCTTTTTTGATTATTTTTGGTTTGAAGTCTATTTTATATGATATTAATATAGCTACACCTGCTTGTTTCTTCTTCCCATTTGCTTGGAATACTGTTTTCCACCCTTTCAGCGTGAGGAGATGTCTGTCTTTAGTGATGAGGTGTGTTTCTTGAAGGCAACAGATTGAGGGGTCTAATTTTTTATCTATCCTGTTGTCTTGTGTCTCTTGATGGGTGAATTAAGGCCATTAATATTTAGGTTAATGACTGTGAGATTTGATTTGATCCCTGCCATATTGTGATGGTAAATGTGGGTTGGTGTTTTCATGTACATTGAAGTTTTTTGTGCCTACTCTGAGTTTGGTTGTAGTGATCTGCTTCTTGTAGGCAATTGTGTTGGATAATTTTTTTCTTTTCTGTGGAGAATTTCCTGACATACTCTCTGTAGGTTTGGTTTTGTGTTCATATAATTGTAGAGCTGAGTTTTGTCGTTGAATGTTTTTTCTTTCACCATCTATGATGAGGGATACTTTTGCTGGGTAGAGTAGTTTGGGTTGGAAGCCATAGGTTCTTAGACTTTGTAGTGTTTCATTCCAGGCCCTTCTAGCTTTCAGGGTTTCCATTGAGAAGTCTGAAGTAATTCTGATGGGGTTACCTTTGAAGGTGGTGTGCTGTTTTTCCCTAGCTGCTTTTAGGATTTTCTCTGTGGTGTCAATGTCTATAGTCTTAATGACAATATGTCTTGTAGAGTTTCTCCTTTGGTCCAGTCTGTTTGGAGTTCTCTTGGCTTCTTGTATCTTGATTGGCCATTCTTTTAAGAGACTGGGGAAGTTTTGTTCAATTATTTTGTTAAATAAGTTCTCCATGCCTTTCGTCTGGATTTCTTCTCCTTCTGGTATTCCAATGATCCTTATATTAGGACCTTTAAGTGTATCCCACAATTCCCTCATGTTCTGTTCACAGGAGCTTTTGAACTTACTGAAATTTTTGAACTCTCTAACTTTTTCTTCCATCTTGTCTTCCAGATCAGAGTTTCTATCCTCCACTTGGCTGACTCTATTCTTGAGAGCTTCTAGAGAGTTTTTTATTAGTTCAATTAAGTTAACGTTGTCTACTACTTTTCTATGTATAATTTCCATCCCTCTGTCAAGCTCCCTTTACACATCATTTTCTGATTTTCTTGATGATTCTTGGAGTTCATCCTTGCATATCTTTATGTTTTCATTTAGCATGGCCAGCTGCCTTTTAAGCTCTTCTTTTTTTTCACTCTCCCTCAAATCTCTTAACTCTCTTTGAAATCCTTCCCATTTCTTATCTATTAGTTCCAGTTTAGTGATGGCAGCATCCACACGATTGTCGGTCCTTTGTTGCTTTCCTGCAAGTTCTACCAGTAGGTTGGTCAGGGTTGCATTGCTCATAGTTTCAACTTGGTGTTCTGGTCCTATTGGTTCTTCTATGTTTTGGTTAGATGTATTCATTGTGGGACTGGGTGATCTAACTGGATTTTCTTGCATTTGATTTTTCATGTTATTTCTTTTGTGCTGTGTTCTGCCCATGACAGTGTATGGGCTGGTAGGTGGGCGTATCAGCCTGGGCTCAAGAACAATGGGAATCTTATACAGCCTGGGGCAGTTGCCAAGTAGCCTGGGCTTTGTCTCTCACTTGCCAAAGCCGCCTATCTACTGCCTGGCAGGGGCGCCAAAGTTGCCTGAGTTCTCAAGCGGTAATGTGCCAAAGCTTCCTGCATTTGAGGGAGGAGTGGCACTGAGGCACCAAGCACTGAAGCAGCCCAAACTCTGGCTGGGAACACTGGGACCCGGAAGTAGTCTGCACTCCCCTGGCACAGGACAATGGTGGACGGCCAGTGCGGCAGACAGGTAGGGGATGGCACCTGAGCTGGCGCAAGTGAGAGACACACTCTGAGCTTGCATGGCAGCTGTTGTGGGACTGGGCTCACTCAGTAAGTGGGCAAGTGGACAAGGGTGCAGAGCAGTCTGAGTTTCTGCAGGCAGGGAACAATCGGCTCACGGTGGCAGCAGTGGCGGCGGCAGTGCTGTGAACATAGCAGTTATTTGGGGTGAGGGGTGGGCTACCCGCCCATGAGGGGATCCGCGATTCCCTGTTCCCCCACCTCTGTTCTCTTCTCCCCCCTAAAACCACTATGTACCCTTAATATCTTGCCTTTGTTTCCCCAGGTTTTGCAGAGCAGCTATGTGGTCGCCATCTTGGCCGGAAGTCTATACTGTCATTTCTTAATGAAGATCCATTAGTATACATCTCTCCTACCAAACACAGCTCATCTCCTCTTCTAGCTTCCCTTTAGCCACCCATCCTGGCAATTCTGTCAATCACATCGTTGTTCACTTTTTTTGGTTCATATTATAATTTAAGAAAATTGGAATGCTAACTTGATAAAAATTTTGACAAATAATTTTTTACTTGATAAGTAAAATGTGTGCAGGTATTTTTTCCAGTGGATTCATATTGTTTTTTCTCTCCCATTTAATTTTATATTCCTCTGCTTTTGAGGTTTTTGTGTGGTTTAAATTGATACATAAATAAAATACAGCCTGTCCATGGCCTTGTCATTATTCTTCTGTGCTCCCTTATGCTACAGAATTTACTCTGGTGCCCAAGGTAGTAAGGACCATTGGAACAGTCATTTTAAGGACAAAATTTACTCATAAAATGTACATTTGTCTCTAAGTACTTTGCTAACATATAGCAGAATGAACAATGTTAGTTTGGTTTACAAGTGTACACACTCACACACCCAGAATACAGAATGATTGTTTTCTTTTTATTATTAAATTTTAGGATGAATAAAATGTCCATGTGACAAAACTTACATCAATTCAAAACTTTAAAAACTCGCATAATCTTTTGTAGAGTAGGCATTTAATACATACTTATTAAAATAAATGGAATTTTATAAATGATACTTGCTCATTAAATAATATTTGCTCCAGGGCTGGGTATGGTGGCACATGCATTTAATCCCTGCACTTGGGAGGCAGAGGTAGAAGGATCTCAATGAGTTTGAGGCCACCCTGACACTACATTTTGAATTCCAGGTCAGCCTGGGCTAACGTGAAACCTTACCTCAAAAAAAAAAAAAAAAAAAAAAAAAAAAGCTCCAGTAGGCCAGATCCCTGTTCCCCTGGGTCCTCCAAGTTTCCTGGTCCCAGTAGCTCCCCCTGCAGCTGGTTTTGTGCTGCGTGGACCCTGGGAACTTTCTGCAGAAGCAGGCCCCTTGCTCCATCTCCTGATCCCCAACTCCTGGATACAGCTGAGGGTGTGCACAAGAAAGTGCACCATGGTGTGGAGTGAGTAGGCCAGATCCCTGGTTCCTGACTCCTTCCAGTTTCCTGGTTCTGGTAGGTCCCCCTGATCCTGACTTGGAGAGGCCTGTTCCTTTTCTGGGGGATGTGGAAACAGGCCTTTTGCTCTTGTATACTCACTTGCCCCTGTGTACCCACATCTCTATTCCCCTGAGTTACAGGGTGCATGGGCCACGTTAGGAGCTGGACACTTGCCTCTGGCTCTCCTGCTTCCTGGTTCCCCAACAGGGGATTCCCCTGTATTGAAGAATAGGTGCAAAGGGAGTGAGTAGGCCAGAGCTCCCAGTTCCCCAGGACCTGAAATCTCCACAATCTGCACATCTGTGGTTGTAACCCCATTGGACACCAGTATACCAATCTGGTCAACATTTAAAACCATAAAAATAGAAAATAAGCCTCTCCTAGTAGTGCATGCCTATAATCTCAGCACTGGGAAAGCAGAGGTAGGAGAATCATTGTGAGTTTGAGGTGAACCTGGGACTATAGTGTGTGTTCCTGGTCAGCCTGAGCTAGAGTAAGGCCCAAGCTCATAAGACCCCCCCCCCCCAAAAAAAAAAGAAATATAAAATATATCCAGGTGTGTTGTTACATGTCCCAGCACTTGAGAGGCATAGACAGAAGAATCAGGAGTTCAAGGCCAGCCTTGGCTACATAACAAGTTCAAGGCCTTCCAAGGTGACATGACACACTCTCTCAAAACAAAGAGAGAGGAAGAAGGGTTGGAGAGTTGGTGGTTATGTGCATTTCTGCACAAGCATAAGGGTGTGAAGGAAGTTTAAATCTCCAGAAACCATGTAAAACAGTTGATCATGACCATGCACACTTGTCACTCCAGTCCATCAGGGGATCATAAACCCAAGAATCAGCAGAGACTGGAAAGCTCAAGAACCAGTGAATAAGAGCCCCTAACTCAAAACAATCAACCTGGCAGAATAGCGATGGAGCTGGACACCAATATTCCACTGCAGTGCTGCAAATGGGCAACCTCTGCCACAGGTGACAAAAGGTCACATACATGTGCACACATAACACCACATTACACACATGTGTGCATGTGCAGAGAAATAAAAAGAAAAATGAACTTCTAAAAATGTCTGGGGATGTAACTCAGAGTGCTTGGCTTGCATGGACAAACCCTTGGGTTCAATCCTTAGCACTGCATGAACCAGACACAGTGGTGCAGGTCTGTAATCCCAACACTTAGGAGGTAGAGGCCAGAGTTCAAGGTCATCCTCAGCTGTATATCAAATTCTGGGAAGCCAGGGCTACCTGAAACACTATCTCAAAAAAAAAATGGATGTAAGGGGCTGGAGACATGGCACAGGAGTTAAAGGCACTGCTTGCAAAGCCTGCTGGTATGGGTTTGATTTCCCAGTACCCATACAAACCCATGTGCACAGACTGTGTCTGCAGTGTGTTTGCAGTGGCAAGAGGCCATAGCATGCATTTACTCTGCCAATTTCTCTCTCTCTCTCTCTTTCTCTCTCTCTCATAAACAAATAAGTAAATAAATGAATTTTAAAGAGAGTAGGGAAGGAGACACAGAAAGAGCCTGGCATGATGAGAGGTAAATAGAAAACATGTTTATTTATCTCCCACTGATATTAGGCTACCAGTTGATACAAGGATACTCCAAGGCACATCTCTTTACTTTTGGTTCTTGTTTTTCTTTGAAACAAGGTGTAATACTACATCTCAGGCTGGAATGTGACTCACAGTATTCCTTTGGCTACAGCCTCCCTAGTGCTGGCCTTCAGCCAGCCTCTTATGGGATTACAGGTGCAAGACACCTCTCCAAGCTATTATGTATATATATATATTTTTTTATTTTTACTTATTTATTTATTTCCCAGGAGACAGAGAGAGAGGGGGGAGGAAATATTCCAAGCGTATTGACACTGCAAACAATCTCCTCATGCTTGTCCCACTTTGTGCATTTGGCTTTATGTGAATAATGGGGAGTTGAACCCAGGCCATCAGTCTATACAATCAAGCACCTTTAACCACAGAACCATCTCCCTACTGTTCATGTATCCTTTAAACATGCTATAACTAATAACTAGGGAGCATAATTCACAGATAGTGGTGGCACTTGCCATGCTGCTATGACATGACTTGACACCACAGACCTCAGCTGCATCCTGACTCAGCATAACCAAGTCATCCATGTTAAACACAGTCAGTTATTAGTCACGATGTCCAGGTGCTTACAAGGATCCCCCAAACGTATGTCAACATATAAGGAAGCTCAGACTAGAGGGTTAAATTGCTCCCTGGCAATGCCTGGTGGTCCAGGTTCAATTTCCAAGTATCCACACAAAGCCATGCAGATAAAGAGGCACATGTATGTGGAGTTCATGTGCAGTAACAAAGAGGGCCTGGATTGTGTTGTCGCTCTTTCTCTCCCTCTCTCTGTCTTTCTCTCCCTCTTTTCCTCTCTGGCTCTCTGTCTCTCTCTACCCTTCTACCTTCTACCCAAATAAATAAATAAAAACACATTAAGGATAAGTAAATATTAAACTTGGACCACTAAAACTAAAGCAGGTCACTCAGTTTATAACCAGTCTATCAAGTGATGTATATGTACACATATATGTCTGTGTGTATATGTATTATGTGACCTATATAACACACCTAGACCAAGACATAGGTTCTTTCCCTTACCCTCCAGAAAAATCCCTCATGCCCTTCTCAGTCAATAACTCCACAAAACCCCAGTGTTGTTTTTATTGATAATGGTTTATATTGATTATCAACTTTATGGGACCTAGAGTCACCAGTGAGGGATGACATGGCCTTAGGTGGGGTGGGAAAGCTCACCACGTTGCCATGAGCAGAGGTCCTGGATTGTGTGAAAAGGAGAGAGTCTGCTGCGCACCAGCATTCATTGTTCTCTGCTTCCTCACTGAGGTAGTTTGAATTTAAGTCCCCCAACATACTCAAATGTTTTATTAAAGCTTGAAAATTCTCCCTGGCTGGAAGAAGTGTCACTGTGGGCAGATCCTTGGGTACACCCCTGAGGTGTTTCTGAAGGCAGATCTGTTTCCAGCCTAAGGTATGCAGAGAGCTTGAGCACTGCCTGGGCTTCCCAGAGTGTGCCTGCTCATGGTGCTTCTCGTGGCTTTTCTCTCTCAGTGGGTTTGGGGAAAGGGTCCAGCTTCTTCTGTCATTATGGAACTTCCCCTGGACTTGTAAGTCTGAAATAAATGTCTTCCTCCCATAACCTGTGTCTGGTTTGGAGGTTCATCCCAACAGCATAGAGCTGATTACTGTACTCACCAAATTTAGTTTAACCAGCAGCTGCTTCAAGCTCCTGCTACTGTGTCTTCCCTGCCATGAATGGACTGAAAGTTGGAGCTGCACGGAACAATTAACTCTTCCTCACTTGAACTGCTTTTGTCAGGTATTTTTATTCCAGCAATAAAATGTAACTCATAAACCTCTAATTCCATTGCAATCCAACAGCTTTGGGTGTGACTGAATCACATGTGCATTACAGTGAGCATGACTTTTCCATTCACCATAATGTCTATTAGACTAGCCAAGATGCTGTGTACAACACTAATTTATTCTTTTCTATAACTCCATATATGCCACAATGTGTGTGTGCATTCTTCTTACCGGTGACCATTGGGCTGATGTCAACTTTGTCACAAACCTAGTGGGCTTCGGATCACTGAGGAATTTAACTGAAGCTGAGCTGGAGGACCCCATTCACTAGCTGACAGTATGCTGGAAAGAGCAATGCAGCATGAGAGAGAAAAGTCACCAGTGGTGAGGGGCCAGATGCTTTACATCCTCACATCCTCACCAACTCTGCACATTTTCCCCATCCTGTTTGGTGTGAAGGGATAGGTGAGTTCAAGCATGTTTCCCTAGCAACCTCACATGTGGAATCCTTCCACCCATCAGACTGCCTCTATTGTGGAGTACCTGTCCCCATATATTGCCAGTCTGATGGAGTTATTTGTCTTTATATTGTTGATTTTCAGGACTTACACTTCCTCCCAATTTACAAGAATATTGGCAGAACGAAACCCCCTTCAACTATATGACAGTGGTGGTCCTTCTATCCAGATGAGAACTCAGCTGGGTCTCCTGCCTTCCTCACCACTGCTCTGGCATTCACACGTGATAAGTGTACTATGAGATGGGTCCTGGGGGAAATTGAGGGCCACAAAATGATCTTAAGTTCTCTGTCTTGATTCTTTTCTAAGTTAGGAAACAACTGAGTTGTGGCCTTATATCAAGCCCTGAAGGAAATACCTTCCAGCCTGGTAGATTCCCCAGATTATTGAGTGAATGAATTATCACGACTAGTCACAAAATATCCAGTTTGAATGATTGTGAGGCATACCAATTCACATGAAGCTGCAATCAAGTTCCACCTGCCTCAAAATTCTGCTGTTCCATGAGCCTGGCACTGAAAACCAAGGCTTTCCATTCCTTCTCATTCCAAACACACTGTGTGTTTACATGGGCGCTGGATACAGCACCCTTTATGTGCTACACATCTTCCCCACCACCAGGTGGCAGAGTTTGTCCATTCTGCTACCTCACAACTTTCACAAAAGAGTTTAGCGTCCAAGGGCAAGCACCTGCTGGTGAAAGCCTTATCTTTCTAAAATCTTCCTTGACCACTAGTTGCTGAGGTGCTGAATGAGAAATCAGTATTCAGTGACAGAAAGATTTCTCTTGTCAGATCAAGTTCTAGTTCACTTAAAGGAATCAGAGGGGCTGGAGAGATAGCTCAGTGGTTAAAGGTTCTTGCTTGCAAAGCCCGATAGCCCAAGTTTGGTTGCCCAGTACCCATGTAAAGCCAAAAGCACAAAGTGGTGCATGTGATTGGAGTTTGTCATGTACCAGAGTCCTAGATGTAAGATAATGCCAGATGCACAAAGTGATGCATGTGCCTAGAGTTTTTGTGTAGCAGAGTCCTAGATTTAAAAAATTCTCTCCTGGTGAGATGAAAGAGGTTCTGACTTAGGAAGTCAAGTGTGAGAGACCTGAACGTTAAAAACCACACAAGCACTCCCCAAGGTTATGTTACTTTGAAAATTAAACATTCCTTGGGGGGTGGTAGAGGATGAAAGATCTGGAGGTTCAGGAAGTCATTATGTGTGGGACAAGGTTGAAAGTCCCCACCCTGATGCTATTTGAAGGCAAAACAACTGCTTAGAGATAGACTGTCTGATTGAGCTGCCCACACATGGTTGGGTTGGAATCTCTAATTGTGCTGCATGCACATCATGTAATGTGCTCAAGACTCTCAGACCAGGCCAGCTGCCTGCAGGTTGTGCAGTGCGCTCCAGCAATGCAGGTTGCATGCATGAGTCAGCACTGTGATGTGTGGGATTTTCAGCGATGCAGTTGCCTCTAAGTCAACTATTTCTTCTATAAGCAATCCCTCACCCTGCCATGTAAGTAACCCCAATTAAAGCATTTGTTCACAAGAAGTGATTTTGGTGTAGTTGCGGTGTCTGGGCCCTATCTGAAGGTAGATATGTGTTTGTGTTCTTCTGACAATGAGGTTCCTCTTTCCCCACACCCTCACCAGCATTTGTTATCATTGATTGTTTTGATGATTGCATTATGACTTGAGTTTAATGGAATCTCAAAGACATTTAATTTCCATTTCTTCTCCTGCCGGAGCCTGCCAGCTTCAACGGTTCAAACCTGATGAGGAGTGAAGATTAAAGAAAGACAAGAGAAAAGAGTACAAGAAAGGACTCCAGATGAAGGCTGAAGCTTCATTTATTTCTCAGCAGTCCCTTTTCCAAGCTCTTGCAAACAATAAGCCAATGTACAAAAATATACTTCTTCCTGTTACAGAGTCACGCACCTCGACCACATCTCGTTGCAAAAGTTATTCAAAGATTGGGAGACAGGCAGACACTCTGTTCCCAGCAATAATTTCCTCATACAAGTACAAGAGTTAAAGAATTGGTTAGCTCTTTCCAGAAATGCTGCATTTATACAAGCTTGCTTGCGTGCCAGTGCAAAAAGTCATATTGCCACACAGCCCAATGCTACAGATTCAAGGCCAGCCCAGTGGCTCCTGACAGCTCCCCCTTTTTTACTTTTTATGAACCAGGCCATTCTGGACCTTTGGTGCAGAAAGACG
>CM070791.1:5226926-5247223 GCA_036346955.1 Dipus sagitta | reverse complement strand
TTGATGGCATAGGGAAGGGTCCCTGCAAGTGTGAAGGGCGGGAGGTGTGTGTGAAGGAGTGGTCAGGCCAGCAGGTGGCAGATGCTGAGCCACATTCATGGGTGCCCTCCAACCATGGGGGTTTCTGGTTGGCTCCACAGGCTGGCTCATTGCTTCTGATAAGCAAGGGCAACAGCTTGTCAGACTGCACAAATCCCCTGCAGTCAATTAGGGGCCTCACAGCACAGCACAGCACAGCACAGCACAGTACTTGGCGGTAATGCCTTTATGGATGTAGGGGTGGACAGAGGCCTCACTGCCCCTCTTCCTGGAGGAGGGTTTGATGTTGTCCTTACTTGTCAGGTTAGAGGTAGATGTGAAACCCTGAGAAGTGCAGGATGGACCAGATTGAGAAGAGGCAGATTGCCAACTCCAGCACACTGGCTGGTGTCCCCTTCCAAGCAGAGAGGAAGTTGCTTCTCTGAGAGTGGGTGACCATGCAGGCAAAATGAAGGCCATGGGAAGTGTCAGGGTGTGAAGAAGCACATAGAAGGAGCAGTAGTTTCATCTCCCAACACAGTTGTCCACCCTGGGGCAGGCTTAGTAAAATAGAGTGGCCAGAACATCTTGCATCTTGCAGGTGGAATTGTACTTCACCTTCCCAAAGATGAGACGATCAGCACCTCCTGCATCTGAGTGGGTGGCCGGTGAATGGAGCTACATGTGCTGGTGATCTGATTCTAAAGATCCTTTGCTTCACAGATGGTGGCCCAGGGCAGGGCTGATAGGTTGGTGAAGCTCATCTGCAGCAGACAGCTCATGACAGAGAAGAGAAGAGGAACAGGTCATCAGTGATGATTGGGATGACCTGGGTGAGTTTCTGGGCCAGGTAGGGACAGTGGAATGTGAGGTATTGGATTGTGGCATGAACACACAGATGCCTCCATGGCCAACCAGCATGAGGGGCATGCCTCCCACTCACCTCGAGAGCTCTCGCTGCCTCTGCTGCTCCAGTACAGGGCAGTGGGCATGGGCCTTGGCCATAGTGGAGCTGGAAGATCACTGACTAGACTGAGCTGTGGAGGTCTTCCCCTTTCATTTAATATTTAATTTAGCTATTTACTTACTTCAGAGATACAGAGAGAAGTAGAGAGACAGAGACAGGCAGAGAGGGAAGATGGTCACAACAGGGCCTCCAGCCACTGCAAAGGAATTCCAAATTGATGTGCTTTCTTGTCCTTCATTCTTTTGTGGGCACTGGGGAATGAAACCTGGGTCCTTAGCCTTCACAAGCAAGAGTCTGAACTGCTAATCCATCTTTCAGCCCCTCCTCCTCTTTTTGATGTGAGCCTTATGGCGTTTTCATGCTAGTTTTTTTCCTGCGATCACCTTGAGAAACCCATAGCCTGAGATTCAAACCTCAGAACAAAGGTAAGTACAATAAGTCTGAAATATTTTGAGCAAGCAAAACAGCCTTTCACATGGGCTGATTGTGTCTGACACACCTTTAATTTGAGCATTCAGGAAGCAGCGGTAGGAGGATCACTGTGAGTTTTAAGGCCACCTTCACGCTAGAGCAGTTTTGAACCACAAGGCACATTGTTACCATCAAGAGACACAGTCACTAATTAGATTGCATGATGCATGTAGTGTGACCCTGTGTCATAGTATAAAGGTTCTGTAGGGGAACAAGCTTCCCTCCTCTCCCCTTGCCCAGCATCCTGAAGCAGCATGCTGTCCCATGTGCTCTCCCCAGGGCTCACCTCTCTGAGAAGCTGCTGATTTCTTCTTATTATTCCACTCCCACCCCACAACAATAAGTGATTCACGGAGTTAATATGGAGTGAGATAAAATACTATTTCATTGTAAGCACAACATCTTTTCCAGAGAGTGTTAATGTAAATAATTATAACTGGAAACATGATCACCAAGGTTGATAACACAAAGAAATATGGCCCAATCTGTGGATTTCTTCGGGAGGAATAGGAAGATCTATGCAGCTTGGTGATTTGTTTTGATGGACTTTAAAATATTTGTACTGATACCAGCAGTAAAATTTCATTTCACATGTTCAAAGATAGTTTTGTTTCAGTTCTCGGTCAGGGATTCCCAAACCATGAGCCAAGGAAGTCTGGACTGACATTGTGGAGATGAGGGTAGAGGCAGTCCATTCCATGATTCAGCACCAGAGAGCCATGAAAACTCAGAATGTGCACATTAAACTGAGGGGCCACAGTGGGCAGTTTGTGCACCCACCAGATCAAGAGATCCTCTAGGTAAGTGGATGCTTGCGTCTCTCAACAATTGAGGGTAAGGCCTCCATGAGTCCCAGATCATGGATTTGATCACATATTTCTGTCTCTTTAATCAGTGATCCTCCCCACTCCTTCAATACTTAACTGGGGACATACTCAGTGGACAGGTGGGTCCATAGAGTGAGAACAACACATTCAGATGCTTTTCAGTTTCGTTTTTGCCAAGAATTTGCTTACTGTTGAAATCTAGCTTACTTTCCTCACCCTTGGACCCTTTGATCTTCTTGTCCTTTCATCCACTGTCCATTGCTATAGCAGTACTGGTAAAACTGTCTATTTTCACCACAAATGACACTGCTTTGGTAATGCTTCCAGTTATAAATTTCATGCCACTTCCATTGTGAGCTGTTAAGCTCTTTCATGATACTTCTCTCCATGATTCTAGTGAAATAAAATTATATAACCTGTGATTGAAATCATAGAACAATTACATTAATAAATAAATTTGGAATGTATTATATATATTATATATTTATACATATGTATATAATATATATATAATATGTATAAAATAAATATGGAATGTAATATATATAATGTATATGTAATCTGATATATACAATATATATATCAGATTAGGGGCTGGGGTGATGTTTTTGCATAAGGCAATGGCCTGTGAAACTTAAGGAACAAGGTTTGATTCCCCAGGACCCATGTAATCCAGATGCAGTAGGGTACATCCTTCTGGAGTTTGTTTGCCCAGGTTTGAAGTCCTGGCATGCCCATTCTCTGTCTCTCTCTCTCCGTGTCTCTCTCTTTAAAATAAATAAATGCACAAATAAATCTTTTTAAAAATACAGATTTATGGCTGGAGAAGTGGTTTATTGGTTAAGGTGCTTGCCTAAGAATCCTAATGATACAAGCCAAATACAGAAGCTCATGCATGCACACAAGATCACACATGTGCACAAGGCATCACATGCATCTGGACTTGATAAGAGTAGCTAGATTCCTGGTGTGCCAATTCTCTCTATCCCACACTCACTCACTCTAAAAAACAAACATGAATTAGGACTGGATAGGTTGCTTAGCATTTAAGTTGCTTGCTGCAAATACAAAGGAAGCAGATTCAATTGCCCAGTACCCAGCTAATGCCATATGCACTGAGTGGCACATGTATCTATAGTTTGACCACAGTGACTCAAGGCCCTGGTGCACCTCTTTTTTCTCTCAATTTGCTTCTCTCTCTCTTTCTAAAATAATGAAAAAAAATACCCTTACCCATATATAACAAATAATGTGAGGTTTTTAATACCATATTTAAACTACATCTATTTTACTAAAGACAAAGGGTACAGATATATTCCCATTTTTCTTCTGAGTGCACAGAAATAAGACATAAATAACAGCCAAAACCAATGAGGAATTTGATGATGTCCTCATTGATAATGGATAACATTTTTTTCTCTAGTCCCTCCACGTTAAAGGGCCACAAAAATGATGGATGGGCCTTCCAGCATGTTCTACAACCTTGGCAAGTCACTTTCATTCTTGATTAGGGTGGACAAGGAGACCCAGAGACTGTACTGAAAAAAATCAGTGTACAATCTGCAAGAGGAGAGTCATATCAGAGGAGAAATCCTCAACGCTTTTAAGGAGGACCTTATTGTCAGTATGACCCTAACTCACCCCTGCAGGTAGTGCTCAGAGCCTTGGAACTCCTCCAAAGTCACACAACGTCTCCTCTAAAGGGCCACAAGTGACCTTCAAGTGTACACATCAAGTTAAAATTTTTGCATACTGATTTGTTCTTAAGCACTCAACCAAAACTGCAGGCAGATAATAATGTAGAAGGTAGCCTGGCATGGTGGCACACGCCTTTAATCCCCACACTCGCGAGGCTAGGTAGGAGGATCGCCTTGAGTTCGAGGCCACCCTGAGACTCCATAGTGAATTCCAGGTCAACCTGGGCTAGAGTGAGACCCTACCTTAAAAAAAAAATAACATAGAAGGCTTAGATATCACAGCTCAGTCTGTGAGTAGATGCATGGGCTCACAAAACCTGAACAATATCCATGCCACAGTCAATTTCAAATGATATTAATGTATTCTGACAATGTCTCATCTGCTTTATAAGAACAGGTATAGACCATGCAATTTGGTAAAGAGTTCTTAAAACAGGCCTCAAAATTCCTAGCATAAAATAGATTATACCTATTAGAATCCTAATAGAAATTCTGTTAATCCTTAGATATTTTATACTTAATGGCTGGTTTTCCATAGTTAGCCTCCTCCTTGTTCTCCACCAACCAAAGGTACCCTCCTCGCTGGGGATTGTGGGTTATGCATTGTGGGGGTAGCCATCACTTATGGGGAAGATGCAATGTCTCTGTGTATAATGTCTCAACTTCTGGCTCTACCAATATTTCTACCTCATCTTCCGCAAATTTCCCTGAGCCATGTTGGGTTCATTTTAGGTTTACTTCTTCAGTGATGAGGTCTTGGGAATGCCTGTTCCTCTAAATAGCTGGTTTCATACGAGTTGAGTGTTCTTTGTGTCTCTCTCCTTCACCCTTGTGCTTGTCCCAGGTTCAACAAGAAAGCAGCACTCTTGCATATTTACCCATTTACTCTATGGTTTCAGCTAGGACCCTGGTGAGGTTTGAGGGGCTAAACCTCTCCTCAGGTTATGCATCCATCTGAAAAAGAGAAACAGTTCTCTAAAGGAGAGTGATGTCAGCACCAGGTAAGTGAGATAATCATTATTATTTTAGAGGGAATTTTATAGGTGTAGGCCCTCTTGTAGCCCAAGATTGGTGGGAGCTTGATATTGGACAGCAGACTTGAGTTTTGGATATGGTTCTGACTAGTATACCAGATCCAGCTATGGGTTCCATTCCACTGAGTGGATCCATTAGCCACTTCAAGAACACTTGGTTACCCGCCATGGCTGTGTGCCACTTTTGCACTTGAGTGAACATCCCATCAGGTTGTTTGCTGTTGAGTAGATTAGACCACGAGTTGCTTGGACAGATGTCAGTTATTTTCCACCAGTCGCTCAGGCATCACACTATGGCACTAGACAATCTAACTGTCTTGGACTGACTCTCTTCCAGATTCCAGCTAGGTCTCTCCATGTTCTGTACAGCATATGGAGTCTTCAGCAGTAGGTTCTTACCATTTATCTTTGGTGGGTCATCAAGTGCTCTGACAGAAATCTGCCTTCTTTTGGGAAACCTTGTAGGTATCTCTGGTCAACAACTCATTATAGATGTTAACTGCATCCTGGTACAGGGGGTTACAGGCCAGTGCCAAGGGAAAAGAAAGAAGAAAAAGATAGGTAATATAAAGGAGAAAGAAAACAAGAGAGGGGGATGGAGGAAGAGAGAGAAAAACTGAGAGAGAGAGAGAGAGAGAGAGAGAGAGAGAGGAATAGGAGATTAAATTTAGTTTTCATCATACCCTCTCCAGGGACTTTTGATTCAGGTGTTCCCTCTAAGGACCTGACGAAGATTAAACCTTTTAGTCTGTCTTTCAGGATATAAGATTTCATGGTACCATTTTTATTTGGGTCCAGTTTTGTTTCCCCCATACCTTCACCTCCTGCCCCATCCTCCTTATTGGCCAGTCCTCAAGATGCCTATTAGGTATGTCAGCATCTCGGGCAGATTCACGTTAGGAGTCACAGATGAGTGAGTCCATGTTATGTTTGTCTTTCTGTGATTGGGATTGTTTGCTGAGAATGATCTTGTTGCAGTCAGGTTCGCACTGCTGGTAGAAATTACCCAACCAAGAGCAGCTTGTGGGAAAAAGAGGTTTATTTTGGCATACAGGCTTGAGGGGAAGCTCCACAATGGCAGGGGGAAATGATGGCATAAGCAGAGGGTGTACCTCATCCAGTGGCCTACATCAGGTGGACACAGGAACAGAAGAGTGCCAACCACTAGCATGGGGAAACTGGCTATCATACCCATAAGCCTGCCCCCAACAATACACTTTCTTTGAGAGGCATTAATTCCCAAATCTCCATCAGCTGGGAACCTAGCAGTTAGAACACCTAAGTTTATGGGGACACCTGAATCAAACCACCACAGATCTGTTCCAAGTTTGACCATTTTTCTTCAAATTTCATTGTGTCACTTTTCCTTACCTCTGTTTAGAATTCCATCATGTAGATATACTACATCTTGGGTATCCATCCATCTAATGATGGACATCTGGGTTGATTCCAATTCTTAGCTATTATGAATTGAGCAACTGTAAACATGCTTGAGCAAATCTCTCTGAACTGGGGCATAGAGCTTTAAGGGTAAATGCCCAGTAAGGGAATAACTGGATCTGTTGATAACTCTATAGTCAACCTTTTTAGGAGTCTGTATGTTGCCTTCCATAGGGGTTGTACCATCTTATATCCCCACCAACAGTGAGTGAGGGTTCTTATTTCTACACACCCTCACCAGTATTTGTTTTCATTCAAATTTTTAATGTTTGTTATCCTTACTGGGGTAAGGTGGAATCTCATTGTTTTAATTTGCATTTCCCTGATGATTAGGTATGTTGAACATTTTCTGAATGTGTGGTTGCCATTTGTATTTCTTCCTCTGAGAACTTCCTGTTCAGTTCTCTGCCCCTCATTGGTGAGTGGGTTGTTTGACTTTTTATTGTTTAGGTCTTTGAGTTCTTTGTAGATTTTAGAAATTAGGCCTCTGTCAGTTGTATAGTGAGCAAAAAATTTCTACCATACTATGGGAAATCTATTGGCTATGCCTATTGTGTGTTTTTCTTTGAAAAAACTTTTCAGCTTCATGATATACCAATGGTATAGTGATTGTTTAATTTCCTGAGATACTTGGATTTTATTCATGAAGTCTTTTCCCACTCTTATATCATGGAAAGTTCCTCCTATTTTTTCCTCCAATAGTAGCAGATTTTCCAGTCTTATATTGAAATCTTTGATACATTTGGACTTGATTTTTGTGCATGACAAGATGTATGGGTCTAATTTCATTTTCCTACATATGGTTATCTAGTTTGTCCAGCACCATTTGTTGAAGATGCTGTCTTTCCCCCCGCCCCCGTTTACATTGGTGCCTTTGTCAAATATGAAGTGTCTGTAGTTACTTGACCCAAAGTCCTGGTCCTCAGTTCTGTTCCATGGCTGATAATCCAGTTTTCATGCCAATACCATGTTTTTTTTTTTATTGTTGTTGTTACTATGTCTTTGTAATATAGTTTTAGATTAGGTATTGTGATGCCTCCAGAAGTATTTCTTTTACTAAGGATGTATTTGGATATTGATGGCCTTCTGTGCTTACATATTAATTTTGACATCATTTTTCTATCTGTGTGAAAGAAAAAGTTGGGATTTTTATAGTTATTGCACTAACTTTGTATATTGCTTTTGGTAAGATTGCCATTTTCACAGGGTTACTTCTGCCTATTCAGGAGCATGGGTTGTCTTTCCATTTTCTCAAGTCCTCCTCAATTTCTTTCTTGAGTGTTTTTATGTTTTCATTGTATAGGTCTTTCACATCCTTGCTTAATGTTATTCCAAGATATTTTACTAATATTTGTTGCTATTGAAAATGGGACAATGTTGCTAATATCTTTCTCTGTATCTTTGCCATTTGTATATAAAAAGGCTACTGTTTATTTTATTTTATTTTTTGTATTGATTTTGTATCCTGCTACTTAACTGAAGGAGTTGTTCACCATTAAGAGTTTAGAGATGGAGGTTCTTGAGTCACTTATGTATAGAATTGTAATCTATGAATAGGGCTAACTTAACATCTTCCTTTCCAATTTATATCCCTTTTATTTCTTTCTCCTGTCTTATTGCTCAAGGCAGGACTTCCAGTACTATATTGAAGAGCAGAGGTGAGAGTGAACACCCCTGTCTTGTCCCTGATCTCAATGGGAATTCCTCCAGTCTCTACCCATAAAGTATTACTTGAGCTTTAGGAGCTTTATATATAGTATCATGTTGAGATATAAACCATCTATACCTATTCTCTCCAATGTCTTGATAATGAATGATGTATTTTGTCAAAGGCCTTTTCTGCATCTATTGAAATAATCATGTGATTTTTCTGTTTAAGCTTATATATGTGGTGTATTACATTGACAGAGTTACCTATGTTGAACCAACCTTGTGTTCCTGGGATAAAGCATACTTCCTCAAGGTGGATAATGTTTTTGATGTGTTGTTGATTTTGGTTTGAGAGGATTTTCAGGACCTCTGCATCTAAGTTCATCATGGAAATAGGTTTATAGTTTTCTTTTCATGTTGCATCTCTACCTGGTTTTGATATTAGGGTGATAATAGCTGCAAAAAAGGAATTGGAGAGCTCTCCTTCTCCTCCAATTATGTGGCACAGTTTGAGAAAAATTGGTTTCAGTTTTTCCATGAATGCCTGATAGAATTCAGCTGAGAAGCCATCTGGCTTATTTTTTCACAGAACCAGTTCTTTGTTTCATCAATTTTCTTAATTGTTTCTTTCAATCTTAAGTTTTCAGGGTTGTATTCTTCTTGTTTTTCCAATGCCTTTAAGTGGTTGGATAATTAGGTTATTGATTTGGGGTCTTGCTGTCTTTGTTATGAAGGGATTTAGTGCTATGAATTTTCCTCTGAGGCCTACCTTCATTGTGTCCCATAAATTTGGTATGAAGTTTTCTCATTGTCATTGAATTCTAGAAATTTTAAATTTCATTGTGCATTTCATCCACTATCCATTTATTGTTTAAAGGTGTGTGGCTCAGTTTCCAAGAGCTGGTGGGATTCATGTGACATTTTTTGCTGTTAATTTCTAGCAATATAGCATTGAGATCTGATATCAGGGAGGAAATTATGTCAATCTTCTTAAATATATGAAGCCATGCTTTATGACCCAGTATATGATCTATTTTAGAGAAGGTTCCATGGACTGGTGAGAAGAGTGTGCAATCTGTGGATTTGAGGTAGAATGTTCTATAGATATCCGCTAGGTCTAACTGATCTCTGGTGTTGTTGAGCTCCCTTAATGCCCTGTTAATTTTCTGTTTGGATGATCTATTGGTTGCTGATAATGGAATATTGACGTCCCCAACTATGATGGTGTTGGTGGTTATTTCTGTTTTGTTGTCAGGTAGGTTTTGCTTTATGAATTGTGGTGCACCTGTGTTTGGCGCATAAAGATTGATGATTGTGATATCCTTTCGTTGGATCATTCCCTTGGTAAGTAAGAAGTGGCATTCTTTGTCTTTTTGAGTACTTTGGTTTGGAGTCTATTTTATCTGATATTACTATAGCTACACCAGCTTGCTGCTTATTTCAATTTTCTTGGAATATCATTTCTCCCCCCTTTACCCTGAGGAGGTGGTTATCAAAGTCCTCTTTTCTTATTCACTCTCCTTCAGAATATTTAACTGTCTTTGGAACCCTTCCTAGTTCTTCTCTACTAGGTCTAATCTAATGAGAACACATTCATACAATTATTGGACCTTTCTTTATTTTCTGCAAGTTCTGCTATTTGCTTGGCCAGGGTCGCATAGCTTGTATCTTCATTTTGGGGTTCTTATCCTATTGTCTCTTCTAGGTTTTGATTAGAGACATCTGTTGTGGGACTGGGCTATCTTGTTGGATTTACTTGCATTTGATTTTTCATGTTATTCCTTTTGCATTGTGGTCTTCCCATCACAGTGTAGGAATCATATTTAATTTAGGAGGAAGCTGTAGTTTACCCTTGAAGTGTATTTAGTGATTATTCCCTTTTATGTTTGCTTCAAGTAGGCTTCTGATGGCAATAGGGCCTATCTGGTCAGAGGGAAGGAGGCTGCAAGGCTGTGGTCAGGGCCTAAGGACCAGGTGAGGGGAGTTGTTGGTCAGTGGTTTGGGGTATGGGACTACATGGTCAGGAGGCCCATGGAGACTGGGGGTATGGATGATTGGGACAAAGTAGACTTCTATTGTAGTTGGGCTGTGGAACAGGAGAGGATGGGATTGCTAGGTGGTTCTGTGATGGTGAGGTGTGAGGTATGGGACAGCAGGACTTTTGGGACTGTGTAACAGGGTGTGGATGGAACTGTCAGGTCCTGTGACAAGGTGTGGCAGCGCTATGGGACTGCTGTGGGCCAGGTGTTGTTTTGGCGAGTCTGGGTGGAGGTCTGGTGAGGTGATGGGAAGGGGGAGGGAGGGTTAAACAATAGCTTGCTGGCTTGGGTCCCAGTAGCCTGCAGAGAGTGCAGGTGGGGCAGGTGGGAAGGCCTTCACATAGGAAAACTGTAAAAGGGAGGGAAGAGGAATGCTAGCTTGCTGATCTGGGTCCAAGCAGGGAAGTACAGTGGTTGGGATGGTGGTCACATGGGAAAACCAAAGAGGAGAGGGAAGGAGAGTGCTAGCCTGCTGGTCTGTTTGCGCACAGCGGGGCAGTGGGTAGGATGGATGGATGGGGGTCCCACAGAAAAACTGAAGGAATAAGGGAGGGAAGGGGAACACTAGCCTGCTAGTCTGGGTCCATGGAGGGGCAGGGAGTGGGATGGTGGGATCACAGTTCCCTGGGAGACCAGGAAAACTAAAGAAGGGAAGGAAGGGGAGTACTATCTTGCTGGTCTGGGTCCACGCATGGAGGGGTGGCAGGTGGGACTGTGGTCCCATGGAAAAACCAAAGAAGGGAGGGGAGGACAATGCTAAGGATGGGATTCTGGCTAAGTGGCTGAGCTGGATGGATGCAAATGTATCCGATTTCCAAATGGAATGTGAAGGATGGTTCCTGAAAATCTGGGCTTCTCTTTCCCCAGCTCCCAACTTCCTGCATCTCACAGATTGTCACTCTGTATTCTGCAACAGTGCACTCCTCAGTGTGTTTGGCAACATGAGGCCATTTCTCTGACCTGTCACCAATTCTCCCTGATATTGTTAAAATGTGGTGTCTTCTTCCCTGCACAAGAACGGATGCATGTCTGAAGTGACAGAAATGCCAATGACCTTGTTGTAATCAATGCATTGATGTATGTTTATTGAAAGTTATATTGTGTCCTCCAAGTATACACAGCTACTCTGTGCCAATTAGGAATAAAGGCATTATTTAAAATAAGGCATCTTAACTCTTTTTCTACCTCGTGTATCCTTTTACCAGTAAAAATGTTTTGTGGACAATCTACACACACCCACACACACTCTATGTGTGTGTGTGTGTATATATATATATATATATATATATATATATATATATATATATATATCATGATCATAATCCCCAGCCACCACCTGAGCACCTGAGAAATTTTAAACATTTTAAGTACATAAGTATATAAATAAGCACATGAATCGGACATTTATTGATATAAAATCAAAGAAACTGATTTAAAATAATTCTTGGTATACATATAGTACTACTTTTGAGTAATGATGTAAAAAGCTGCACAGTAATGAGATGGATATCCTTGCTTATTTTTTCACAAAGAACAAACGTTTTTTTCAGATATTGTATATTTACAAAACTTTTAGTGTTCTTTAGAAATGATAATATTTTTTTATTTGAGAGCCTTTAATTCTGGAAATGTCAACTTCCATAAAAACATAGCAGAGAATGGCAACAGTATATTCAGGGCTGTTTTAGAAACTGTAGGAAATGCTATAGTAATTCAAAATCAAAATTGACTTTTGGGGCAGGGCAGTTTCCATAGTGGGAAGTAGCACTTGCTGTTCAAGCATGAAGACCTGAGTTTAATTCTTGGCACCTGTATAAAAACTGGGTGTGGCTATGCATGCCCATAATCTCAGTACTGAGAGGGGCTGGAGACAAGAGGATTGCTGGGGTTCCCTGCTATGCTAGCCTAACTGAAAACTTGAGTTTCAGGTTCAGTGAGAGGGTGTCTTAGGAAAGTAAGGCAGAATAGTGTGGTAATGATTTGTAATTGTCTTAAAGATTGGTCCTATCAACTCAGTTATTTTTGAATAAACTTTGCACATGAGCCCCTAGCAGGCAGATTTCTGCTAACGCATATGTGTCACTGGGGGCTGATCTGCTTCCAGCCCAAAGGTGTGTGTAAAACAATTTTTTCTCTGGCAGTGTGCCTGTTGGTGGTGCTGGCTATTTGGTTGTTTCTCTGTGCTTGGATCTACTTCTGCTATTGATGGGCCTTCCCTTGGATCTGTATGCCTGAGATAATTGCATTCCTAAGATAAATTGTATCTGCTTGGTTGTTTGTCTCAGCAATGTGGAGATAGAGGATGCACAACATCCTCTTCTGTTCTTCACAAGCATGGTCATAGGACACACACAAAATCAAATTAAATACTATTTATGAAATTTAAGTCAGCAACTCAAATATCAATTTGTATAATCACATATTCTGACACAGTAAAATCACTCCACATATATTAATTTGATGCATGCTCAGACAAAATGATAGGAAGGTCTAACAGCATGCTTTTCATAATTAAACTATGATGTTTCTGGAAGAGACACCAAACTTTGTCTGAAGTAATAACACTCCAACTCATGACATACTATCATCTTGAATCCTAGCTGAGCAGTGCTCATTGGCACTGTGAAGTGTGTCAACATGTACAATGAAAAGTATCATAAGGGTTTAGAACCAAGGCTGCAGTGAAGTCCTGTGATAAAAGTTGGATGAGTGCTGCGAGAAACACTTCAGATTCATTATGCACCTGATTTTCAATTAACTTTTGCTCATTGTGCATTTATTTATACTTAATTTTAAAAATATTTTTAGTTATGACAGAGCATAAATGTGCCATGGCTTTTGCTGTTATAAACAAGCTCCAGACACAAGTGCCACTTTATGTGTCTATTAGGCTTTGTGTGGGTACTAGCAAATCAAACGTGGGCTGGCAGGCTTTGCAAGCAAGAGCCTACAACCACGGAGTCATCTTCCCAGAAACTTTATGGTTGCCAATATTTTGGAACTCTGCATTCAAGGGTGATGACTCACAGTTTATGAAGCTGGATTGCTGCATGTGGTTGTCGATAGCTGTAATCCCAGTGCTGTGGTGGCAGAGACATGAGGATCCTTGGAGCTTGTTGACTAGCCAGTGTGGCCTAATGAGTGAACCAAAGGTCTGTCTGAACAAGAGGTGGATGATATCCAATTCCTGAAGTTGTCTAATGGTCCTCGTATATTTGTACATGTGGGTCCATGTGTGAACACACACAAACACACATACATAAGGAAAAAAAAAAGGATGAGGTTGATAAAATGAACATAATGAAGGGTCCAGGGAGATGGTTCAGCTTTTAAAGGCCGTTGTTTTCAAAGCCTACTAACCTGGATATGATTCTGCTGTCCCCGCATAAAGTCAACAAAAGTTGTGTCTGGTACTCATTTGTAATGACTCACAGGTCCTGGCATGCCACACACATGTATAAGTAAATGAAATCAACAAAAGGAAGGTGGAGTGATGAAGGAACAGTGGTCTGCTCTGCAGAGCATTGGGACTGGGAATGGAGACTTTTAAAGCACAGCATCCTCTGTCCTTCTGTGCCTGAGTAGCTAGGGTCTACTGTCTACCCAAGGGCTGTGCAAAGGAGGGTGGTGGTCAGGCTGGCAAAGGGGTCTACATGCAACGGCAGAGCTGGTCATGTGCCTGGGACCCTTGAACAAGGCCATGACTGCCCAGATTTAAAGGCTGCTGCTACAACTCCATAGAAACCTTCCTGTGCCACAGTTAGCAGAGCCCAGTGTGGCCTGCCTTCCTCCTGCAGCTCCTTCAGCTCCCACCAGGACACTGCTGGTAGATGATAAGAGCTGTCCCTCAGATGAGGTCATTGGGTTTGGTGCCAGGGAAGGGGAGACCATGGGAACAGGGGCCATGCTTCCTGCTCTCCTACACCAGTGCCACAGGGTGGATAATATGGGTCTTGTCAGGACAATGTCCAGTGCTGGGAATGCAGGGAGGAACTGAGACCCTTTAAAGCTGGGAGTGGTCAGCCATTTACGTGAAGGGTAAGAGAAAATTAGCTCACCTGGAAGGACAGGATCCCCTGCTCCATTGTGCTGGTGGATGCTTCCAACATTCTGTCAGGGGCCTGCCATGGATCATGTAGACCACGATCTAGCCTACAGCATGTGGAAGAACCTGTGAGGCCCTTGGAGCTCTGGACACTGCTTCTGCTCCATTGAACTTCTGTTATTTACTATTGTCCAAGGGAGCCTTGGTATTTACAAGGTTTCTGTCAAGCCCTTAGCTTAACATGGGTTTCAGCTCTCTCTCTCTCTCTTTTTTTCCCCTTTTTCCTTCCTTTTCATTTTTGCTCTGTTTTTGTCATTGTTTGTTTCCTTTATTAAAATCATTTCAGTGACAACTTCCATACATGAACAAAAATCTACCTTAATCACAATTCCCTCCATCACTTGCCTTTGTCTCCCTATGCTTTCTCCACTCCCCTGAATACATTATTTCCTTTCCAACTAGTCCCAGTTAAGTTTGACATCATCAATTTTTCCTTCATAATGTGAAGGTTTTGTGTATGTAGCATCAGTTTCTGTGAGGTCATGACTGCCATGGCCACAGTGGAAAACAGTACTGCAGAACACTACTGTCCTTCATTTGGCTCTTATATTCTTCTTGCCATCTTACTGTAATGGACCCTGAGCCTTGGAGTTTATGATAGAGATTTTTCGCTAAGTCTTATACTCTCCACTGTCACTTCTTCTTAGCACCTGGATGAGTTTTAGGTCTCAACAGTGGTAATTGCCATCTAAAAAGAGAGGTTTGTCTAACCAATTAATTAATAATTAATTTAATGTATGGGGCTTTCTTCCTCCATTCCTTTTCCTTTTCCCTCTTCTTTTCCATCCTTTTTTTTTTTTTTTTTAGATATAGTTTATCATTGAACTTGGAACTCATAAAAAATGTTTCGTCTAGCTAGTCAGCAGTGCCTAGGAATCTGCCTGCCTCCTCTTCTCCAGTTGTGGGACTATAGGCACACAACACCATGCCAAAAAATTTTCATGTGGGTACTGGGAGCTTTCATGCAGTTTACCCACTGAGCCATGTCCCCAGCACCTCGATTTATTTCCTTTATGAGATGTGTGTGGCATGCTTCCTTTCTAAGGGGATTTTGACATGCAGGATGCAGATCTTCTGTATGTGTGCTAAATGGAGGGGCCACTTTTTTAGTGTACAGCTCCTGGCACACTCCACCAGAATTCTGTCTGTGCTACTTCCCTTCATTATCTACCTCTGAGAGGAGAGTACTGCTCTGACTCTCTCATAGTGCTATGCTCATGAAATTTATACCAGTGGTAGATAATGTCTGTGACTTCTCTTTCTCATCATGTCAGCTAAGAGATTCCCCATTGCTGTGTGTGAGAATCAGAAATCATTCTTAGGTTTCTAATATTCCATGTTCATTAGAACACTAACTGGTGTGTTCTTGGTTTGAAATTCTAGGTAGGCTCTGGTTCCAACTTGCTTGGTGATTTCATTGCTGTGCACTGTCCTATTCTGGACATCTAGGTCATAGAGCTTTCTGGAGATGGACAGTCTTTTGGAGAAATAATAAGGCTGGCAATCCTGGCTGTTAATGTTGGCTATTGCTATTATTATGGACAGACATGATCGTCAAGGAGGCAGAGGAATCATATTTACTTTTGGGTAGAATTTGGTTTGAGCAAGACTTGACTTTTTCTCCTTTCAATTATGATTCAAAATCCAAGGTAAAATTGGATGAGGAGGTATACTCCCAAAAGACCAGAACACTAGGAGACTGAGGCAAAAGTACCATGATTTCCAGGCCGCTTGAGCACTGTGAGTTATAACACAGCCTGGGATACATAGTGAGACCATGTGATTAAAACCAATCAATCTATGAAACCCACATATGAAAGAATGAATATACACCCTGTTCTTTCACCCTGCATAAAAATCAACTCCAAATCCATCAAGACATCAATATCAGATCTGGAAATCTAAACTGACTAGAAGGAAAACTAAGGAGAGCACTCCAAATTATAAGAAAAAGAAAAACTTTCTGAATAAGACCCCAGTAGCCCAGAGAATTTAAAAAACAATTATTGGCATCTCAAGAAATCAAAATGATATTATACCTATAAACAAACTGTAAGCAGAGTCTATTCACAACCTACTGAAAGGGAGAACATCTTCACCAGCTATACTTCTGAAAGAGGTTTAATATGTAGAATTTCCAAAGAACTAATAAAACAAGAAACAATAATAACAAGAGAACACTAAGCCACAAATATACTAAGCACCCCACTGGAAAAGGGGGAAAGGGATTGTACAGAGAGTTCCAAGATGTTCAATACCTTTAGCCTTCGAGGAGAATGTCGGGAACCATTGGGCTGGTCTTGAATCTGTAGCATTGGGATGTGTGGCAATAAGACTTTTTGCACCGGCAAGCAAGATTGTGTAAATTCAGCATTTCTGGCGATAGCTGGCTTATCCTTTAACTCTTTTGCTTGTATGAGGAAGTTATTGCTGGGAACAGAGGGTCTGTGTGTCTCCCAATCTTTGAATAACTTTTGCAACAAGATGTGGTCGAGGTGTGTGACTCTGTAACAGGAAGAAGTTGTTTTGAGAGAAACTTATGTAAAGGTCATGGAATATTTTTGTAGATTGGCTTATTGTTTGCAAGAGCTTATAAAAGGGACTGCTGAGAAATAAATGAAGCTTCAGCATTTGTCTGGAGTCCTTACTTGTACTCTTGTCTCTTGTCTTTCTTTAATCCTTACTCCCCATCAGGCTCAAACCATTGAAGCCTCCAGGCTCTGGCAGGTGGTGCCCAATGTGGAGCCTGAAAATGGGGATCCAAAGTGAAGGACACCTCTGGATTGGAAGGAGTGCTCGAGAAAAAAGAGAGGAGAGGTGAGTAAATGTGAATAGAAATTAAAACATGGTTCAGGGCAATAGCCGCATGCTTTTTGTACATATGCTTAAAAATATGTTGCACACTTGAGGAGCTGAAGTTAGTCAGCAGCAATTTAGTAATTTCTTGGATTTTGTAGATAAAGTTTTACTTGGTTTCCTGAAGAAGGAACTGTCAATTTAAAAACCTGGCAAAGAGTAGGGACTAACCTTCAAGATTATCATGATGCTCATGGACCAAATAAGATACCAGTAGAAACTTTTAGTTTATGAGCCTTAGTTAGAGATAGTTTAGGTCCTAGACATGAAAGAGAGAAAGTTCAATCAAATGCAGATTCTGGTAAAGCAGAAGGACTGCTTCTTGGCATGGAACTAGAAAATGAAACTAAGCCTTCCTCTTTGCCTAAGGAGCCAGAGTCTGGATTTAAGCTTTTATTTAAAGAAGAAGAATGCTGTCTTGATCACTTAGATTCAGACTAGGAAGCAGAATTAGAGGAGGCTGAAAAATATCAAGAGGAGGGCTTTCCACCTTTTACAGCCTTTAACAAATCTGAGGGTGAACAGAAAGAAAAATGTTCAGAAGTGGGGCAATGTTTACAGGGCATGGTTGAATCACTGTCTTTGCGAGTACCACAACTTCAGGGAAAGTGTGCTCCAGGAAGTCTAGTCCCTCCCAATCCTCCTGCTGTAATGAAACCTCCTGTCATTGTGGTAGTGTCAAAACCTGCAGGTGAGTTTCATCCTTTAGCCTTGATTTGGCCTTCTGTCTCACTCCTGCAAGCCACTGTTGCAGGAGCTGTGCAAAGAGGAGAAGATGTGCAGGGATTTAATGTGTACCCTGTTTTTGAACAAGATGATGGTCACGGAAATAGAGTAAGATCACATAACCCTTTCCCTTTTAAGCAACTGAAGGAATTAAAAGCAACTTGTGCGCAATGTGGCCCTTTGGCTCCTTTCATGCTTGCTATGATAGACTCCATGGCATTTGAAGTGTTCCTTCCTGGGGATTGGAAGCAAGTGGCAAAGACAGGCTTGTCAGGAGGAGACTGTCTATTGTGGAAGACAGAATATGTGGAGAATTTTCAGGCCACTGCTGAGGTGAATAAGACTCAGGGGCAGCCTATTACCTTTGATATGCTTGCAGGAGAAGGCCCATATCAAGAAACTAGACAACAATTAAATTTTGAGCCTGACGCTTACGTGCAAATTAATTCTGCAGCTAAAGGGGCCTGGTATAAACCTCCTTCTACTGGAAAAAAAAAAAAAGAAAAAAGCAAGCAAACAGAGGATTTATCAAAACTTAGGCAAGGACCTGATGAATTATATCAAAACTTTGTGGACAGACTATTACAAACTGCTAGCAGATTGCTTGGAGATTCTGAAGCAGGAATTGCCCTTGTGAAATTATTAGCCCATGAAAATGCCAATTCTGCTTGTCAAGACACCTTAAGACCATTTAGAAGAAAGGGGAACATATCTGGTTACATTAGACTATGTTAGACATAGCTCCATCCTATACACAAGGGAAGGCTTGGGGTATTTTTAGAGTGGGACATTGGACAGCCTGTACCTCATGCAGATCCCATAACTTGGAAAAGTAGGGAACCCATGTGGGTAGATCAATGGCCTCTTACTGCAGAGAAAATTCAGCCTGCAGAGCAGTTAGCACAGGAACAGCTTGAAAGTGGTCATATTGCTCCTTCAAACTCACCTTGGAATTCTCCAATTTTCACTACAAAAAAGAAGTCTGGAAAATGGAGGTTATTAGAAGATATTAGGAAGGTAGATGAAACAATGGAATTAATGGGAGCTTTGCAGCCAGGATTGCCTACGCCCTCTGCTATTCCTAAAGACACCTATAAAATTATTTTGGAAATAAAAGATTGTTTTTATACTATCCCTCTTGCTCCTCAATATTGCAAGAGATTTGTCTTTAGTGTACCTTCTATCAATTTTAAGGAACCTATGAAAAGATATCACTGGAAAGTGTGGACCCAAGGTATGGCTAACAGCCCCACCTTGTGCTAAAAGTTTGTAGCTCAAGCTGTAACAAAGACTAGACAGGATAACCTCAGGTATATATTATTCATTATATGGATGATATTCTCTTGGCACACAAAAAGAGGGATTGTTATTAACATCTTATGTGTATTTACAGAGGGCCTTAAAAGTGCAAGGATTAATTATAGCTCTAGAAAAGGTTCAAACTGAGCCACTATATTCATATTTAGAACATAGATTATATCCAAAAGCCATATTCCCACAAAAAATTCAACTCAGGAAAGATGGGTTACAAACCTGAAATGTTTTTCAAAAGCTCTTGGGAGATATTAATTGGCTTAGACCTCATTTAAAGATTAGTACTGGAGAATTGAACCCTCTCTTTTGACATTTTAAAAGGAGATCCACATCCAAACTCTGTACGCCAGTTAACAGATGAGGGACATAAGTATTAGTAGAACATGCTATTGAAAAACAACAAATTCAATATATAGATTATTCTCTGGGATGGGCTGCATACATTCTAGCTATTAAACTTACTCCAACTACAGTTTTATGGCAAGAAGGACCTTTATTGTGGTTACATTTACCTGTTTCTCCTGCTAGTGTTGACTCCTTATTATGAAGCAGTAGCTTGTTTAATTCAAATCGCTCAATTAGAGTCTAGAAAATATTTTGGGAAAGAACCAGCTATTATAGGTGTCCCATTTACAAAACAACAAGTGGATTGTCTATTTCAAAATATGGATTCCTGGGCTATTGCCTTTGCACATTATCCTGGTATTATAGATAATCATTGCCCTAAAGACAAACTGTTGCAATTTGCAAGTTCTCATCCCTTTGCCACCCTCCCCTGCCCCCCCCCCCACCGCACAGTCAGGACAGAACCTATTGACAACGCTTTAGTTGTGTTTACAGATGGATCCTCTAATGGCAAAGCAGCATGTTATTCAAGAGCAGTTTTATTCATTTTCTACACCTCCAGCATTAGCTCAGGTAGTAGAGCTTAGAACTGTAGCTACAGTGTTCAATGTTTTAGCTGCAACTCCATTCAATTTGTATACTGATAGTCATTATATTTCTAGAGCTCTACAAGTGCTTGAAACTGTGCCCTATATTGAAACTGCCAATACTCAAGTGCAAGAATTATTTAGTCAAATACAAAGATGCATACATGCCCACTCTTATCCTTGTTCTGTAGGTTACATACAAGCTCATTCAGGCCTTCCAG
>CM070791.1:5203593-5219046 GCA_036346955.1 Dipus sagitta | reverse complement strand
CATATTACACTTATCATGTGTGAATGCCAGAGCAGTGGTGAGGAAGCCAGAAGACCCAGCTGAGTTCTCATCTGGACAGCAGGACCACCACTGTCATATAGATGAAGGGCGTTTCGTTCTGCCAATATTCTTATAAATTGGGAGGAAGTGGAAGTCCTGAAAATCAACAATATAAAGACAAATAACTCCATCAGATTGGCAACATATGGGGTCAGGTACTCCACAATGGAGGCAGTCTGATGGGTGGAAGGATTCCAAATGTGAGGTTGCTAGGGAAACACACTTGAAGTCTCAAGTACCTATACCTTCGCACCAAACAGGATGAGGAAAATGTGCAGTTTGTGATTATGTGAGGATATAAGGTATCTGGCCCTTCACCACTGTTGGCTTTTCTCTCCTAACATGCTGCATCACTCTTTCCAGCATCCTGTCAGCTAGTCAACAGGGTCATCCAGCTCAGCTGCAGTTAAATTTCTCAATGACCTGAAGACCACTAGGTTTGTTTTAATGACTACGTTAACATCAGCCCAATGTCCACCAGTAAGAAGAATGCACACACACATTGTGGCATATATAGAGTTATAGAAAAGAAGGAATTAGTGTTGTATGTAGCATCTTGGCTAGTCTCATAGACATTGTGATGAATGGAGAAGTCATGCTCACTGTAATGCACATGTGAATCTGCCACACCCAAAGCTGATGGATGGCAAAGGAATTAGAGGTTTATGAGTTACATTTTATGGCTGGAATAAAAATACCTGACAAAAGCAGTTCAAGTGAGGAAGAGTTAATTGTTCCTTGCAGCTCCAACTTTCAGTCCATTCATGGCAGGGAGGACACAGTAGCAGGAGCTTGAAGCAGCTGCTGGTTAAACTAAATTTGGTGAGTACAGCAATCAGCTCTATGCTGTTGGGATGAACCTCGAAACCAGACACAGGTTATGGGAGGAAGACATTTATTTCAGACTTACAGGTCCAGGGGAAGTTCCATAATGACATAAGAAGCTGGACCCTTTCCCCAAACCCACTGAGAGAGAAAAGCCATGAGAAGCACCATGAGCAGGCACACTCTGGGAAGCCCAGGCAGTGCTCAAGCTCTCTGCATACCTTAGGCTGGAAACAGATCTGCCCTCAGAAACACCTCAGGGGTGTACCCAAGGATCTTCCCACAGTGACACTTCTTCCAGCCAGGGTGAATTTTCAAGCTTTAATAAAACATTTGAGTATTTTGGGGGACATAAATTCAAACTACCTCAGTAAGGAAGCAGAGAACAATGAATGCTGGTGCGCAGCATGCTCTCTCCTTTTCACACAATGCAGGAACTCTGCTCATGGCAACGTGGTGAGCTTTCCCACCCCACCTATGTCCATGTCATCCTCACTGGTGACTCTAGGTCCCATAAAGTTGATAATCAATATAAACCATTATCAATAAAAACAACACTGGGGTTTTGTGGAGTTATTGACTGAGAAGGGCATGAGGGATTTTTCTGGAGGGTAAGGGAAAGAACCTATATCTTGGTCTAGGTGTGTTATATGGGTCACATAATACATATACACACATATATGTGTACATATACATCACTTGATAGACTGGTCATAAACTGAGTGACCTGCTTTAGTTTTAGTGGTCCAAGTTAAATATTTACTTATCCTTCAGGTGTTTTATTTATTTATTTGGGTAAAGGGTAGAAGGGTAGAGAGAGAGAGAGAGCCAGAGAGGAAAAGAGGGAGAGAAAGACAGAGAGAGGGAGAGAGAGAGCGACAACACAATCCAGGCCCTCTTTGTCACTGCACATGAACTCCACATACATGTGCCTCTTTATCTGCATGGCTTTGTGTGGATACTTGGAAATTGAACCTGGACCACCAGGCATTGCAAGGGAGCAATTTAACCCTCCAGTCTGAACTTCCTTATATGATGACATACGTTTGAGGGATCCCTGTGAACACCTGGACCTCATGACTAATCACTGACTGTGTTTCACATGGATGACTTGGTTAGGCTGAGTCAGGATGCAGCCGAGGTCTGTGGTGTCAAGTCATGTCATAGCAGCATGGCAAGTGCCACCACTATCTGTGATTTATGCTCCCTAGTTATTAGTTATAGCATGTTTAAAGGATACATGAACAGTAGGGAGATGGTTCTGTGGTTAAAGATGCTTGATTGTATAGAATGATGGCCTGGGTTCAACTCCCCATTATTCACATAAAGCCAAATGCACAAAGTGGGACAAGCATGAGGAGATTGTTTGCAGTGTCAATACGCTTGGAATATTTCCTCCCCCCCCTCTCTCTCTGTCTCCTGGGAAATAAATAAATAAGTAAAAATAAAAAATATATATATACATAATAGCTTGGAGAGGTGTCTTGCACCTGTAATCCCATAAGAGGCTGGCTGAAGGCCAGCACTAGGGAGGCTGTAGCCAAAGGAATACTGTGAGTCACATTCCAGCCTGAGATATAGTATTACACCTTGTTTCAAAGAAAAACAAGAACCAAAAGTAAAGAGATGTGCCTTGGAGTATCCTTGTATCAACTGGTAGCCTAATATCATTGGGGAGATAAATAAACATGTTTTCTATTTACCTCTCATCAGGCCAGGCTCTTTCCGTGTCTCCTTCCCTACTCTCTTTAAAATTCATTTATTTACTTATTTGTTTATGAGAGAGAGAGAAAGAGAGAGAGAGAGAAATTGGCAGAGTATATTTTCTACTGCTTTTTTTTTGGGGGGGGGGTCTTATGAGCTTGGGCCTTACTCTAGCTCAGGCTGACCAGGAACACACACTATAGTCCCAGGTTCACCTCAAACTCACTCTCCTACCTCTGCTTTCCCAGTGCTGGTATTATAGGCATGCACTACTAGGAGAGGCTTATTTTCTATTTTTATGGTTTTAAATGTTGACCAGATTGGTATACTGGTGTCCAATGGGGTTACAACCACAGATGTGAAAATTGTGGAGATTTCAGGTCCTGGGGAACTGGGAGCTCTGGCCTACTCACTCCCTTTGTGCCTATTCTTCAATACAGGGGAATCCCCTGTTGGGGAACCAGGAAGCAGGAGAGCCAGAGGCAAGTGTCCAGCTCCTAACGTGGCCCATGCACCCTGTAACTCAGGGGAATAGAGATGTGGGTACACAGGGGCAAGTGAGTATACAAGAGCAAAAGGCCTGTTTCCACATCCCCCAGAAAAGGAAAAGGCCTCTCCAAGCCAGGATCAGGGGGACCTACCAGGACCAGGAAACTGGAAGGAGTCAGGAACCAGGGATCCAGCCTACTAACTCCACATCATGGTGCACCTTCTTGTGTGCACCCTCAGCTGTACCCAGGAGTTGTGGCTCAGGAGATGGAGCAAGGGGCCTGCTTCTGCAGAAAGCTCCCAGGGTCCACGCAGCACAAGACCACCTGCAGGAAACTTGGAGGACCCAGGGGAACAGGGATCTGGCCTACTGGAGCTTTTTTTTTTTTTTTTTTTTTTTTTTTTTTTTTTTTTTTTTTTGAGGTAGGGTTTCACGTTAGCCCAGGCTGACCTGGAATTCAATATGTAGTCTCAGGGTGGCCTCAAACTCATTGAGATCCTTCTACCTCTGCCTCCCAAGTGCTGGGATTAAATGCATGTGCGACCATACCCAGCCCTGGAGCAAATATTATTTAATGAGCAAGTATCATTTATAAAATTCCATTTATTTTAATAAGTATGTATTAAATGCCTACTCTGCAAAAGATTATGCGAGTTTTTAATGTTTTGAATTGATGTAAGTTTTGTCACATGGACATTTTATTCATCCTAAAATTTAATAATAAAAAGAAAACAATCATTCTGTATTCTGGGTGTTTGAGTGTGTACACTTGTAAACCAAACTAAGATTGTTCATTCTGCTATATGTTAGCAAAGAACTTAGAGACAAATGTACATTTTATGAGTAAATTTTGTCCTTAAAATGACTGTTCCAATGGTCCTTACTACCTTGGGCACCAGAGTAAATTCTGTAGCATAAGGGAGCACAGAACAATAATGACAAGGCCATGGACAGGCTGTATTTTATTTATGTATCAATTTAAACCACACAAAAACCTCAAAAGCAGAGGAATCTAAAATTAAATGGGAGAGAAAAAACAATATGAATCCACTGGAAAAAATACCTGCACACATTTTACTTATCAAGCAAAAAAATTATTTGTCAAAATTTTCATCAAGTTAGCATTCCAATTTTCTTAAATTATAATATGAACCAAAAAAAGTGAACAACGATGTGATTGACAGAATTGCCAGGATGGGTGGCTCAAGGGAAGCTAGAAGAGGAGATGAGCTGTGTTTGGTAGGAAAGATGTATACTAATGGATCTTCATTAAGAAATGACAGTATAGACTTCCGGCCAAGATGGCGACCACATAGCTGCTCTGCAAAACCCGGGGAAACAAAGGCAAGATATTAAGGGTACATAGACGCTTTTAGGGGGGAGAAGGGCACAGAGGTGGGGGAACAGGGAATCGCGGATCCCCTCATGGGCGGGTAGCCCACCCCTCACCCCAAATAACTGCTATGTTCACAGCACTGCCGCCGCCACTGCTGCCACCGCAAGCCGATTGTTCCCTGCGTGCAGAAACTCAGACTGCTCTGCACCCTTGTCCACTTGCCCACTTACTGAGTGATCCCAGTCCCACAGCAGCTGCCACGCAAGCTCAGACTGTGTCTCTCACTTGCGCCAGCTCAGGGGCCATCCCCTACCTGTCTGCCGCACTGGTCGTCCGCCATTGTCCTGTGGCAAGGGAGCACAGACTGCTTCCGGGTCCCAGTATTCCCAATCAGAGCTTGGGCTGCTTCAGTGCTTGGTGCCTCAGTGCAACTCTTCCCTCAAATGCAGGCACCTTTGGCACATTACCGCTTGAGAACTCAGGCAACTTTGGCGCCCCTGCCAGGCAGTAGATAGGCGGCTTTGGCAAGTGAGAGCCAAAGCCCAGGCTACTTGGCAACTGCCCCAGGCTGCATAAGATTCCCATTGTTTTTGAGCCCAGGCTGATACGCCCACCTACCTGCCCATACACTGTCATAGGCAGAACACAGTGCAAAAGAAATAACATGAAAAATCAAATGCAAGAAAATCCAGTTAGATCACCCAGTCCCACAATGAATACATCTAACCAAAACATAGAAGAACCAGTAGGACCAGAACACCAAATTGAAGCTTTGAGCAATGCAACCCTGACCAACCTACTGGTAGAACTTGCAGGAAAGCAACAAAGGACCGATAATCGTGTGGATGCTGCCATCACTAAACTAGAACTAACAGATAAGAAATTGGAAGGATTTCAAAGAGAGTTAAGAGATTCGAGGGAGAGTGAAAAACAAGAAGACCTCAAAAATCAGCTGGCCATGCTAAATGAAGACATAAAGAAATGCAAAGATGAACTCCAAGAATCATCAAGAAAATCAGAAAATGATGTGTAAAGGGAGCTTGACAGAGGGATGGAAATTATACATAGAAAAGTAGTAGACAACGCTAACTTAATTGAACAAATAAAAAACTCTCTAGAAGCTCTCAAGAATAGAGTCAGCCAAGTGGAGGATAGAAACTCTGATCTGGAAGACAAGATGGAAGAAAAAAATTTCAGTAAGTTCAAAAGCTCCTGTGAACAGAACATGAGGGAATTGTCGGATACACTTAAAGGGCCTAATATAAGGACATTGGAATACCAGAAGGAGAAGAAATTCAGGCGAAAGGCATGGAGAACTTTTTTAACAAAATAATTGAACAAAACTTCCCCAGTCTCTTAAAAGAATGGCCAATCAAGATACAAGAAGCCAATAGAACTCCAAACAGACTGGACCAAAGGAGAAACTCTCCAAGACATATTATCATTAAGACTCTAAACATTGACACCAAAGATAAAATCCTAAAAGCAGCTAAGGAAAAACAGCACACCATCTTCAAAGGTAACCCCATCAGAATTACTTCAAACTTCTCAATGGAAACCCTGAAAGCTAGAAGGGCCTGCAATGAAACACTGCAAAGTCTAAGAACCTATGGCTTCCAACCCAAACTACTCTACCCAGCAAAAGTATCCCTCATAATAGATGGTGAAAGAAAAACCTTCCACGACAAAATTCACCTTTACAATTATATGAACACAAAACCAAACCTACAGAAAGTATTTCAGGAAATTCTCCACAGAGAAGAAAAAAATAATCAAACACAATTGCCTACAAGAAGCAGATCACAACATCCAAACTCAGAGTAGGCACAAAAAACTTCAACGTCCATGAAAACACCAACCCACATTTACCATCACAATATGGCAGGGATCAAATCAAATCTCACAGTCATTAACCTAAATATTAATGGCCTTAATTCAACCATCAAGAGACACAAGCTAAGAGGATGGATCAAAAAATTAGACCCCTCAATCTGTTGCCTTCAAGAAACACACCTCACCACTAAAGACAGACATCTACTCATGGTGAAAGGGTGGAAAACAGTATTCCAAGAAAATGGGAAGAAGAAACAAGCAGGTGTAGCTATATTAATATCATATAAAATAGACTTCAAACCAAAAATAATCAAAAAAGACAAAGAAGGCCACTTCCTGCTAATCAAGGGAACGATCCATCAAGAAGATATCACAATCATAAATCTGTATGCACCAAACACAGGGGCACCACAGTTCATAAAAGAAAACCTACTTGACAATAAAACAGAAATAACCACAGACACCATCATAGCTGGGGACTTCAATACACCATTATCAGTAATAGACAGATCATCCAAACAGAAACTCAACAGGGAAGTAAGAGAGCTCAACAAAACCACAGATCACTTAGACCTTACGGACATCTACAGATCTTTCAGCCCCAAATCCACAGACTACACATTCTTCTCAGCAGCTCATGGAACATTCTCTAAAATAGACCATATACTGGGTCACAAAGACTGCCTGCACATATTTAGGAAGATTGATATAATTCCCTGCATGATATCAGATCACAAGGCTATATTGCTAGAAATCAACAACAAAAGAACCACCAAAAATCCCAACGGCACCTGGAAACTGAACATCACACTTTTAAACAATAAATGGATAGTGGATGAAATAAAAAATGAAATTGCAAAATTTCTGAAATTGAATGACAATGAGAACACATTGTACCAAAACTTATGGGACACAATGAAGGCGGTCCTCAGGGGAAAATTCATAGCAGTGAATGCCTTCATAAAAACGACAGAACGGTTGCAAATCAATGACCTAATCATCCACCTAAAGGCACTGGAAAAACAAGAAAACTCCAACCCAAAGAGCTCCAGAAGGAAAGAAATAATTAAAATCAGAGCAGAAATCAATTAACTGGAAACGAAGGAAACAATTAAGACAATTGACAAAACAAAGAGCTGGTTCTTTGAAAAAATAAACAAGATTGAAAAACCCCTGGCCAATCTGATCAAGCAAAAAAAAGGAGAAGCTTCAAATTAACAAAATGAAAAAGGAGAGATCACAACAGATATAAGTGAAATTGGGAGAATCATCAGGACTCATTTCAAAAACCTCTACTCCACAAAACTGGATAATGTGGAGGAGATGGATAAATTCCTGGATGCATACCATCTACCAAAGCTAAACACAGAGCAGATTAATCACCTCAATCAACCCATCACACTCATGGAGATTGAAAAAGTAATTAGAAACCTCCCAAAAACGAAGAGTCCAGAACCAGATGGCTTCTCAGCTGAATTCTATCAAATCTTCATGGAAGAATTCAAAGCAATCTTCCTCAAACTGTGCCACACAATTGGTGAACAGGGAAAGCTACCCAATTCCTTTTATGAAGCTAGCACCACCCTAATTCCAAAACCAGGCAGAGATGCCAGAAGAAAAGAAAACTACCGGCCTATTTCCCTGATGAATTTAGATGCAAAGATCCTAAACAAAATCCTTGCAAACCGAATCCAACAATACATCAAAAGCATTATCCACCTTGACCAAGTGGGATTCATTCCAGGAACACAGGGGTGGTTCAACATACGGAAATCTGTCAATGTAATACACCACATAAACAAGGTTAAACATAAAAACCACATGATCACTTCGGTAGATGCAGAAAAGGCCTTTGACAAGATACATCACTTCATGATCAAAACATTGGAGAGAATTGGCATGGTTGGTTCATATCTTAACATAAAAAGGCAATATATAAAGCTCCTAAGGCCCAAATAATACTTAATGGAGAGAGACTGGAGGAATTCCCGTTGAGATCAGGAACAAGACAGGGTTGTGCACTCTCACCTCTCCTCTTCAATATAGTACTAGAAGTCCCAGCTCAAGCAATAAGACAGGAGAAGGCAATATAAGGGATGCAATTTGGAAAGGAAGAAGTTAAGTTAGCTCTGTTTGCTAATGACATGATTGTATATGTAAGATACGCCAGAGACCCCATCCCAAAACTCCTGAAGGTGATTAACTCCTATAGCCAAGTAGCAGGATACAAAATCAATGCACCAAATCAGTAGGCTTTCTATATTCAAATAACAAAGATACAGAGAAAGAAATAAGGGACATGGTCGCATTTTCAATAGCAACAAAAAAAGTAAAACAACTTGGAATAATGTTAACCAAGGAAGTGAAAGATCTACACAACGAAAACATAAAACACTCAAAAAAGAAATTGAGGAGAACTTGAAAAAATGGAAAGACCTCCCCTGCCCCTGGATAGGCAGAATTAACATTGTGAAGATGACAATCCTACCAAAGGTAAAATACAGATTTAATGCCATTCCGTTTAAAATCCCAACAGTGTTCTTCACAGAGATAGAAAAAATGATCTCAAATTTCATATTTAAAGGCAGGAGGCCTCACATATCCAAACATATCCTCAGCAAAAGAAATACCTCTGGAGGCATCATCATACCTGATCTAAAGCTATATTACAAAGACATAGTAATAAAAACAGCATGGTACTGGCATAAAAACAGGAGTATTGACCAATGGAATAGAATTGAGGACCCGGACTTTGGGTCAAGCAACTATAGCTACTTGATATCTGACAAAGGACCTAACAATATAGGCTGGAAAAAAGACAGCATATTCAACTAATAGTGCTGGACAAACTGGATAACCATACGAAGTAAATTGAAACTTGATCCACACATTTTGCCATGCACTACACTCAAGTCCAAACAGATCAAAGACCTCAATATAAGACCAGATACTTGACTACTGCTGGAAGAAAATTTAGGAAGTACTCTCCATGATATAAGAATGGAAAAAGACTTCCTGAACAAAACCCCAGTAGCTCATGGTCTTCTACAGTCACTCAACCAATGGGATCACAAGAAGCTGAAGAGTTTCTTTACAGACAAGCATACCATAAGCAAAGCCAATAGATTATCCACAGGATGCTAGAAAATATTTGCTGTTTATCCAACTGACAGAGGCCTAATCTCTAGAATCTACAAAGAACTCAAAAATCTAAACAGTAAAAAATCAAAGACCCGACTCACAAAATGGGGCAAAGAGCTGAACAGGAAGTTCACAGAGGAAGAAATACAAATGGCAAACACACACTTAAGAAAACGTTCATCATCCCTAATCATCATGGAAATGCAACTTAAAACAACTATGAGATTCCACCTTACCTCAGTAAGGATAGCAAACATCAAAAAGTCAAATGAAAATAAATGCTGGTGAGGATGTGGAGAAGTAGGAATACTCATACACTGTTGGTGGGAATGTAAGATGGTACAACCACTTTGGAAAGTAATATGGAGACACCTGAAAAAGCTGAGTATTGAGATACCAGCAGACCCAGTTATTCCATTACTGGGCTTCTACCCTAAAACCTTCAAGCCACAGGCAAGAGAGATTTGCTCAACCATGCTTGTTGCAGCTCAATTCATAATAGCTAAGAGCTGGAATCAACCCAGATGTCCATCACTAGAAGAATGGATAACTAAGATTGTGGTGTATCTACACAATGGAGTTCTATACAAGAGTAAGAAAAAATGACACAATGAAATTTGAGGAGAAATGGTTGAACCTGGAACAGATCATTGTCAGTGAACTTACCCAATCACAGAAAAAAAAAATTGCCACATAGTCTCACGCATCTACAGCACCTAACCTGAATCTACCCACGATGCCTTACATACCCAACAAGCTTCTTGTGGACTAGATAATAGGATGGGTTGGGAAGGAGGGGAGGGTAACGGGGATAAGAAACAGAAATCTAGACCCAAATGGCAATGGTACCCTAAAATTCTACATCCTAAAAATCAGACCAGTTGTTTGAACCTTCACCAGGCCCTGAGAGGGAACACCAGACCCACAAGACACTGGAAAGGGTATGATGAAGACTGACGTTAATCTTCTACAGCATCTCTCTCTCTCCCTCTCCCCCCCCCCTCTTCTCACTATCTCCTTTATATTAGTTATCTTTTTCTTCCTTTTCTTAGTGGTCACTGACCTCCAACTCCCAGTCCCAGAATGTGGCCATCATGCACAATGAGCTTTTGATCAAAGAGACCTACAAGGTTTCCTAAAAGAAAGACAGATTTCTGTCAGAGTGCTTGATGACCCACCAGAGGTTAGTGGTAAGACCCTACTGCTGAAGACACTTTATGCCATTGACACATAAAATGGAATGGCATGGCTGGAAGCTGGAAGAGAGTCCCCAGACAGTCAGCACGTCTAGTGCCAGAAGGTGCTACATGGGCGACTGGGGGAAAATGACCAATATCTGTCCTAGCATCTCATGGTCTGACCTATGTAGCAGCAAATAACCTGTCGTGATGCTCACACAAGTGCAATAGTGGTGCACAAACATGGTGGGAAACCAACTGCTCTTGATTCGGCTTACTGATCCCCTCAGTGGTATGGGACCCATATCTGGAGCTTGGAAACAAGTCAGAACCATATCCAAACATGAGCATGCTCTCCACTATCAAGCTACCACCAATTATGGGCTACAAGAGGGCCTACACCTATGAAGTTATCTATAAAAAAGTAAGGGTTATCTCATTTATCTGGTGCTAACTTACTTTCCATTGGAGAATCTGCTTCTCTTTTTCAGAAAGATGTATATCCTAAGGAGAGCCACCACATCATACCTCAAAAGGGCCCCAGCTGAAACTAAGAACAATTGGCAAAACAGGCAAGCGTGCTGTTTTCTTGGTGAATCGGGTACCAGCACAAGGGTGAAGGAGATCAACACAGAGAAAAATCAACTCCTACCAAAACAGGCATAGTAGGATGCAATGAAGATATGTGGAGAATTTCAGAAGGCTTCTTAGTAATGCTATGTAACTCATCTTGTAACTTCCTTTTTTCTTTCTCCAGGTTCACTCTCTTCTTCAAGGTTGCCTCCTCACTTTTAAATTCTGCTGCATACACTTGTGTGGAGGGCATGGGTGTGGAGGGACGTGGTGGGTCCTGATCTGCATGATAATTAACGGCCTCTTCCTCTAATTCTGCTGCTTCTTTTGGCTCTAGTTCCTCCTCTTCCTCATCACTATCTTCCTTAGAAACTTGTAAAGATTGCAATGCTTTATTCAATTCTTTGCGAGTTACAGGTGTCCCTTTTCCAGGACTTTGATTTGTAATTTCTTCAGTGACATCTTGAGTGTGATCTAACATTTGCTTCACTAAACTATCTTTTGTACCTGAATCCAAGGCATCCTTTATGAAAGACCATAAGGAAAAAGCAATTACCAAAACCTTATTAGGACCATGAGGTTGTAAAAAGACATTTAATTCTTTCCCTACTTTATCCCTATCATCTGAATCAACATTTCCCAGCTCTATAAACCAAGGGCTCACTTTATTAACGAAATCAAAAAAAAAATTGCTTAAAGACCTTGATGCAATCCCAATTCCCTGTGCCTTTAAAATATCTTTTACTACAGCAATTAGCTCCTTTTTACTCTTTGTATGTCCCATAAGTGTGCCAACTTACCTTATTCCAGAAAACTGAGCAGTCCACTACAGTCCTCTTTTTAGTTTCACTTTTTCCCGCGGATCCTGGGTTGATTTTGGCATTCCTCACTGAAGCCCCTTGTATTCAAGTCTCAGTTCGGGTGCCACACTGTGCCAGCCTGTGGCACAAGTTGAAACAGACCCCGAAGGAGGGAGTGGGAATTAATCTGAGACAAGAACACAAGGAATGGCGCCAAGAGAAGTTCTGGTCAAGGCTCAAGTTTATTCAGGCAGACACAAGC
Source organism: Dipus sagitta (assembly GCA_036346955.1). Classification (NCBI taxonomy): domain Eukaryota; kingdom Metazoa; phylum Chordata; class Mammalia; order Rodentia; family Dipodidae; genus Dipus; species Dipus sagitta. Next base: position 5,206,844 of record CM070791.1, on the reverse strand, counting down.
TTATATACAGAAGATAAAACTTTCTCAACAATGCCTATGTGTCTAAAGTCTGCTTCACCAAGGCCTTACGATAATGGCTCTGTGTCTGAAGTCTGCTTCACCAAGGCCATAAGATAAGGCCTCTGTGCCTGGAGATCAAAGACCGCTGCAGTTCTTGAGGTCATAGAGCAACTGCAGAGACTGACACTACGGGAAAACCACCAATGTGCAGCGACCCACCAGGGTGACGCACCCACCCTCCTGAGGCCATCCGCAGTATCCTGATGATCCGGTTTCTCTTCAAGAAGGAAAGAGGCGGCATCGCCCTGTAGATGAGACTGGGAGTAGGGGCACGGCAGGATCCCCCAAAGTCCAGACCCCCTCTTGGCTGGACCATGACCTCCAGGGGGAGGAAAGGCCCCGTGACCCTTCCCTAGCTCAGAAGAGCAGGGAGACAAGGGCCGTGGTGGGAGAAGTGTCAGTGCTAGGCCACCACTGTGGACCAGCAGACATTCCACACTCCAAGGAAGGGGTGCAGAGTGCAACCCAGGCCTACACACATAGACAATCGCCAGAGAGGGGCAGCTACTAAGCGTACATAATGGGCGGCGGGCGACGAGGGTTCAGGACCCCTGCACCTGAGCACACCTTTCTTGGGGTCCCCTCTTGCCCTCCCCTCCCGTCCCAGCCAGGGCATCCAGCATCAGGGGAGGGTGTCTGCGGTACAGGTAAGCCTCAAGGGATCTTGAGCACCCATTCCGGGTCCTGGAATCAAGGTCAGAACTCCAAGAGGATTCAGAGGCCAGAGCTCATCAAGATTGCTGAACATACCCTCATCCGTCCATTTTGCACGGGAGGGGGCAAACATGAGTCATGCCCTGGGCCATAGCACATAGGGACTATGAGACCAATGCCCACTTGATGGAGTGCACCTCAGTCTTACATCCTCAACTTCCCTTCCTCCGCTCACCAGTCCAGCAACAAAGCCCACTAAAGAGTAAAACCTGCTGCCACTATGGAGGCCACTGCACTGCAGTGGGCAAACTAAGGAGCAGGAGCCACACGCAGCTTCTAAGTCTTGCTTATATTCTGTAAATCCCTTTACATTTACAGTTTTTTTTAATATCTAAGATATTTAAATTTTTTCTTTGGTATATTTTATGTGATGAAGATACAACTAATGTTGGTTTTAGTACAGCTACAAATGAGGGTAAAGTTGTATTTGTTATGACTGCTTAATACTACCACAGTGATTTGTGAGTTCTGAGGTCTGTGTCTGAGAATCTTCATGCAGAATTGCTGAATATGCTCATGAAATACGCACAAGCTGTGGGTTGCTAATATGTCTGACATACTCTACTGCAAACAGCATTCTTTTCCAGCTTTAAGGCACTGCTGTGAGATGAGAATGGGTTTTATTGGGAATGTATTTCTTTATTTTACATGAAAATGAGGGAAAAATGGTTGTCAGGATACAGAAATGTGTTCAAATGTGAAAAGAAAAGAAAAAAAAAAAACCTCATGATTTAGAAGATATAGAAACTTTAACGTCAGAATTTTAGAAGTGCAAGGTGAAAATGAGTGTTTATATCATATACAGTGACTGTATAATATGAAGATGATAATAATAATAATGACCAAAGTTGAGCAACAAGTGAAGGTGAACACAATAGTTCAATTATGTAAAACTGACATTCTTGCTGAACAAGATGCTAAAATTAACTGGGTCAAATTTTTTAGTAAGGTATTTATTTCATAAGAAAAAGAAGGAAGCTAACTGATCAATATCCCAATGTACTCAGGTAAATTGTGAGTCCAATTATTGGGGCTGGGGAAGCAAATCCAAAGAAATTACAAGACAATGATTAAAAAATTGAAAACCCTACATAGCTAGGATTTGGAGTCCTATTTGGAACCATCCAGACAGCTTGGGATGGATGTCAAAGGATTTATTTCAGTCTTCTTTTTCTGTTATCTGCACTTTACACTAAAGAACATACAGAGTGATACATTGGAGAGGGATCTCTCTCATCCCCTTGAACTCGCTGAACAGTGGTTCTAACTTCTAGACTCATTTTTTATGTTGAGGTGGTACCAGCAATGCTGAGCCCCTGCACAGCAGCCACAAGTTTGGCAGTAGCTCTTATCAGGAAGGGCCCAGTTGAAGATCAGAGACTGCTCTCTAGACACCACTACACGTGGGACCCACATTACAGATGACAGCATGCCTCTTCTCAGCTTCTAACCTGAGTCTTCCTCAGAGCCCTCCAACTCAGCAGACAGCCCTCTGCATCTAACCATTCCACAACCTTCCCCTATTAGCACCTTCTCCCAGTAAACAGCAAGTGTTAGGTTAGACATATCCCCCTTCTTTATTTATTAAAAGAAGTGACTGTGCCTGTTTTAGGTTATCAGAGGCAGAAGAACATCCTTACCCATCATTGGACAAACATATTATCCTTGAATATGTGCCCTGTCTTAGGTTGGATGTCTCCTCCCCTGATCTTACCCATCTCTGGCTACCAGTTGGATCAAATTCAGGGAGGATTAGGATAAAGTCTGAGGGAGCCAAGGACGTGTTCTATAGTGCATACCTTGGACCTCTGCACGAACATTCACAATAGACTTCATTAAACACTTGAAGAAAATAGGCAATAGGCATAAGAGAAGCAGAAGGCAAACTCCCACAGCTGCAAAGCTGCCTATCCAGGAACTCAGAGAGTCCCAACCAGGCAACACAGACTTAATTGCAGCAATTAAATCATTAGCAGCATTAGTGGCATCAAAATCATGATGACTCTTCTGTATAGCTAGAATTTCTGAATGTAAACTAACCAAATCTAATGAAATGTTATCATGGTGCCAAATTCCTTCTAAGTGCATTTTGACCTTTACCAAATCTTCATAACTAGCATTGTAAGTTTTAGAGGTGATGCAGATCCATTGGTAATTTGCATGGCATTCCAATCGAGCTCTAATCTTCAATCCTTGAATTTGCTCTCCTAAATAAGTCACTACATCAAACAAAGCATCTATTTTTTCTTCTAACTTCTTGTCTATGGTAACTTGAGTTCCCAAAGCAACAGAAACATTTTTAGCTAGATTATTAACAAAGTGTGCAGCATGAACTTCTTGTACAAGAGCAACAGCAGCAGCAGTAATAGAAGCTAATAATGTAATAAATGCAGCAATCCCAGCAATAATTAAGCCTACAATTCTCTTTTGTCTACTTAAACTATTTTTAACCTCCTCTAGAATTTGAATACCCTTGT